>CP139501.1:68425633-68473602 GCA_021014915.2 Artemisia tridentata subsp. tridentata | reverse complement strand
ATTGCGATAAACCCTTGAAGACAATCGCGATAAACCCTCTTTTCCACAATTTCGATAAACCCTCTTTTACACAATTTCGATAAACCCTCTTTTTCACTAACTTTTTCAGATTTCCTTTTCTCCTAGAAAACGATGATGAATCTGATTGTTTTTGGTTTCAAACGATTAAAAATACGTAAATTATGAAGAGATTTGCAACTTTTAACGTGAAAAACAAAAATTTGGTGAATTTCAATAACTAGCAACGAACTAAAACGAGCGTTATCCTAATCAAACTTGAAAAAAAAACTCAAATATCGACTCCAAATCTAATTTCAAATCACTAACTTATCTTTTCACTTTACAAGCTTGAAGATAAGTGAACGAAATGAGATATTTGGATGTTTTTAACCACAAAACCACACGTAAACACTTAAACCAAACGTAAAAACTGATTGAAAACGATGTAAACTACTCGATAACACACTCCTAATAATCCTTTGGCGTATGATATGTTGGGAATTAAATTAAGCAGTTAGTACGGTTCTGTATAAGTTAGTAAGGTTGAACAGTTGCTGAAGAAAACAAGAACAGTTAGTACTGCTGATGAAGAAAACTTCGTACTGCTTACAAGATTAAGATGAAACCGTATGAAGATAAATATGGAATGGATATGATGTATATCTTATTTATATAGATTGATACGAATATAGTTTACTTGTAAATGACTCTTTGTACTATAAAAAGAGATCCTTAGTTAGGGTTTTCATATATCATATACGTACATGCATTATTAAGAGCTTCACGTTTTTCATTGTAATCGTTCAATATATTGAAGCAAAGTGTTTGGTTAAACATTGTCTTGTTACATCTATACAATCACCAAACAAGAATTCTTCTAAGTACTTAATAGTAAATTCCGCGTGCTGTTAAGTATATATTCAAAGTATCTCCAACACAACTCGTGTGTTTAGATCCGGTCAAGTGGTATCAGATACAGGTTACTGATACTTTGATTTAGAAGTTTCTGAAGTATTTACTCACTAGCAACCAAGAAGATGGACATGGAGACACCTCAAACCTCAATCCTTGCTAAACTCCCCATGCTGAAACAGAATGAATACGATTTATGGCGGCTCAGAATAGAACAATATTTCATGGTGCAAGACTATGCATTATGGGATATAATTATCAATGGTGATTCATTCAAACCAATTCCAACTGAGGAAACACATGCTGATGGCTCAAAGACAACAAAGCTCAACACTGAGCCTGTTACTAATGAGGAGTGAATCAAAAAGAAGAATGATCAGAAGGCTAGGAATTTGTTACTAATGGCAATTCATAATGATCAAGTGCTGAACTTTAGCCAATATGAGACTGCTAAGACCCTTTTCGAAGCAGTGGTGGAAAGATTTGGTGGCAATGAAGCTACCAAGAAGGCACAAAGAACTTTACTTAAACAAAGTTATGAGAACTTCACTGCATCAAGCAATGAAACTTTGGACCATATCTTTAATAGGCTCCAAAAGATCATCAGTCAACTTACTGTGTTGAAGATTGTGATTCCACAGGAAGACCTCAACATGAAGTTTCTAAATAGTTTACCTGTTGAATGAAACACTTATGTTGTGGTTTGGAGCAATAAACCAGAACTGGAGAAAATGACATTGAATGAGCTTTACAACAATCTTAAGATTGTTGAGCAGAAGGTGAAGAAGAGTGGTAGCACCAGTTCTAGTTCAGGGAATATGGCTTTCTTATCTTCTTCAAACAGTTCGAATCATGAAGATGAAGAAGCAGTTGGTACTGCTAAACCAACAATTAGCACTGCTAGTGTAAAAACTAGTACTGCTGGCTTGACTCAAGAGACCATATATGCATTTGTGTCAGAACAATCTGGTGGGTCTAAGATCTTTATTGAAGATCTTCTTCAAATTGCTAAAGATGATTTGGAAGCTATGGATTTAAAGTGGCAGTTGGCTTTGATAAGCATCAGGGCTAAGAAGTATTACCAAAGGACTGGGAATAAGATTACTTTTAATGGAAGAGATGTTGCTGGGTATGATAAGTCTAATGTGGAGTGCTATAATTGTCACAAGATAGGGCACTTTGCCAGGAAATGTAGAGGTCCAAGACAACAAAGCAACCAGGGTCAAGGGTTTAAGAATCAGCAAGGAACAAGGAGAACAGTTAATGTTGAAGAGCCTTCTTCCAAGGCTATGGTAGCTGTAGATGGAGCTGGATTTGATTAGAGCTTCATGGAGGAAGAAGAGGAACCAGCTAACTTGGGTTTGATGGCTTTCTCAGACTCTGAGGTACATATTGTTCAAAAATGTTCAAATACTTGTTCTGCTTTAAAAGATTATGAGTGTCTTAAGAAACAGTATGATGATCTTAGAGTAGAATTTAATCAAGTAAATTTTAGTCTGGCAAATCATAAAAGAGGACTAGCTGTTTTGGAAGAACAAATTGTGTTTTATAGACAGAATGAGTCAAACTTCTCTGATGAGATAGGTGTTTTAAAGAGAGATTTGCCACTAAAAGATGATAAAATGAGTGGACTTGTATATGAACTAGAGAAGCTTAAAAAGGAAAAAGAGAATATTCAGTTAAGTGTAGAAACTCTTGAACATACTTCAAAGGGAGTTCATAAAATAATAGAGAATCAAATACTTAACAAAGCTAAGTCTGGTTTAGGGTATAAGTCAGTTGCACCCCCTCTTAGAGGAATGTTTGTTCCACCAGGAATTGATTTAGCTCATACAGGTTTAGAAGAGTTTAAGGATATAGATTTTCCTGGATACGGTGTTAAAGTGAGTGAGAATCCTGTTAAATTTATTAAGGCAGAAGATTCTTTTGTGAGTGCTAGTGATAAATCTCTTTCTGAGGAAAAGATGTCCTCTGATAGGAACTCAGATTCGCCAACTATTGAAGATTGGACATCTGATGATGAGGATGCAAAGGTTAAGGTCAAAACTAATGTTGTTAAGGTAGACGATAAACATACTCCTAAAGTGGTTAAGACTGAAAACATAAAACCAGTTAGGAAAAGTGTTCAATATGCTGAGATGTATAGGACTAAGAACAGATCACCAGTTTTTGAAGGTAGTCATAGGAACTGGAATCACTCAAAATCTAAGCAATTGGATAATAAGTTTGCTATGATTAGAAAAGTGTGCTTTGTTTGTGGAAGTTTTGATCATATGGCTGCTTATTGTGATTCTAACCCATGGAAAAAGAGGGTTTCTGGGAATACAAGGGTGAATAGGAATAACAATGCTAGGGTAACTCAAAACAGTCCAACTAGATTGACAAGCCCTAATGCAAATCATAAGATGTCACCCAAAGCTGTTATGTTAAGGACTGGCATCAAAACAGTTTCAACTGCTAGTCAAAATAAGTGGTTTAACAACAAGCAAACTATTTCAAGTGCAAAACAATTTTCAAATCATGCACAAACAGTTAAAAGGCATTTTTATAAGAAAACAGCAATGACGAATCAGAAATGGGTGCCAAAATTTAAACAAACAGTTCCAACTGCTAGGTCTGCAGTTCCAACTGCTAGGTCAGCAGTTCCAACTGCTAGACCAGCAAATCCTACTGCTAGGCACTTAAATGTTAAGGGAAAAAAGGGCAATACTGTCAAGGCCTCAGCACATTGGGTTAGACAATCTACCAAACCCAATGGTGCATCAATGACCTCCAACAAATTTTCTCATCTTGATGCACAAGGCAGATCCAAACCAGTGATGGTTTGGATCCCCAAAAGAAACTAACACCTTTATTTTGTGTGCAGGAACATCCTTCAAATGGTAAAGAAGATAGAGGATATTCAGACAGTGGATGTTCAAGGCACATGACTGGCAACATGTCATATCTTTCAGACTTTATTGCTCTGGATGAAGGACTAGTTGTCTTTGGTGGTGGTATTGGAGGAAGGATTACTGGTAAAGGGGTAATTAAAACTAGTAATCTTGATTTTGAAAATGTGTATTATGTACCAGAACTTAACTACAATCTTTTCAGTGTATCACAAATTTGTGATAAACATAACAAAGTTTTATTTACTGATACTGATTGTCTTATTCTTTCTCCTGATTTCAAGCTACCTGATGAAAGTCAAGTATTGCTTAAAATCCCTAAAAAGGATAACACATATAGTGTTGAGATGAATAAACTAGTTCCTAAGGTTGGACTTACTTGTCTTGATACAAAAGCCACATTGGAAGAATCAATGTTGTGGCACAGAAGGCTTGGTCATGTTAATTTTAAAACCATTAACAAAATTGCTAAAAATGGGTTGGTAAGAGGTTTACCAAATAAAACTTTTCTCAATGACCAAACCTGTGTTTCTTGCCTTAAAGGTAAGCAACACAGAGCCTCATGTAAGCCAAAGTCCCAGAACTCTATTTCTCAAGCTTTATATATGTTGCATATGGACTTGTTTGGTCCTACTTCTGTGAATAGCTTGAATTTTAAGAGATACTGTCTTGTTATCACTGATGATTATAGTAGGTTTTCTTGGGTGTTCTTTATGAGAACTAAGGATGAAACTAGTGAAATCCTTAAGACCTTCATTGTTGAAGTAGAAAACCTAGTGGATAGGAAAGTTAAAATAATCAAATGTGACAATGGGACTGAATTTAAGAATAGAGTGATGGATGATTTTTGCAGAGAAAAAGGTATTAAGAGGGAATTTAGTGTAGCTAGAACCCCCAGCAAAATGGAGTAGCTGAGAGAAAGAATAGGACTCTTATAGAGGCTGCTAGGACAATGTTAGCTGACTCTAAGCTACCAGTTTCATTTTGGGCTGAAGCATTTAGCACGGCTTGTTATGTATTAAATAGGGTTTTAGTTGTGCAACCTCATAATAAGACTGCTTATGAGCTTCTTAGAGGTAGAACCCCTGCTTTAAGCTTCATGAGACCTTTTGGTTGTCATGTTACTATCCTTAATACCAAAGACCAACTAGGAAAGTTTGATGGGAAATCTGAGGAAGGTTTCTTTGTTGGTTATTCTCTGCACAGTAAGGCTTTTAGGGTGTAAAATAAAAGCACCAAGCATGTAGAAGAAAATCTGCACATAGAATTTTTGGAGAATAAACCAAATGTTGCAGGTGTTGGTCCAGATTGGATCTTTGATATTGACAGTCTTTCAGATTCCATGAATTATGTGCCTGTTACAGGTACAAATACTAACCATGATGCAGGTTCAGAGGAAGAAGATGAAGATTGCATTTTCATGCCAATCATGGAAGAAAGTCCATTGAATGAGTCTTCTACAAAGAAAGATGATATTCCATCATCAAGTGGTGTAGACAAAGAGAAAGATGTTGCTGAAACCAGTGGTCAGAATGGTAAAGAAACTGAAAATCCAACGAGCAGTACAAATGGAGTTAGTACTGCTCAGCCACAAGTTCCTACTGCTGAGCAAAATAGTGATGCTGCTGGACCTAGTCAACCTCATCTGGATTCACCGGTTCATACTACTTCTCAAGTTGATGAGTTTGATTTCTTTGGAGATGGTCTGCAAAATATGCCTATCACCTATGCAGCTCCTTCTACTCCCCATACAATTGTACATAGGAACCATCCTCTTTCCAATGTCATAGGAGATGTACAATCTGGAGTCAAGACCAGAAGGCAAATTCAAGACCCAGATCATCATGGCTTTCTCAGTGTGGTATATGAGGAGAAACATCATGATGATGAGCATGAGTGTATGTTTTTATGTTTTCTATCTCAGGTAGAACCCAAGAATGTGCTAAAGGCTTTAGAAGAATCAAGTTGGGTTGAGGCTATGCAAGAAGAACTGCTTCAATTCAAAATTCAGAAGGTTTGGGTTCTGGTTGATCTACCAAAGGGAATGAGAGTGATTGGTACTAAGTGGGTATTCAGGAACAAGAAGGATGAGAGAGGCATTGTGATAAAGAACAAAGCAAGACTGGTTGCTCAAGACTATACACAGGAAGAAGGGATTGATTATGAGGAGGTTTTTGCTCCTGTTGCTAGACTTGAAGCAATAAGGTTATTTCTTGCTTATGCTTCCTATATGGGTTTTCTAGTCTATCAAATGGATGTGAAGAGTGCCTTTTTGTATGGTACTATTGATAAGGAGGTATATGTATCTCAACCTCCTGGTTTCATAGACCCAGACCATCATGACAAAGTTTATAAGGTGGTTAAAGCTCTTTATGGATTGCATCAAGCTCCAAGAGCTTGGTATGGGACTCTTGCTACTTATTTATTGAAGAATGGGTTCAATAGGGGTAAAATTGATCAAACTTTGTTTATTAAGAAGAACAAGGGTGATATTCTACTGGTTCAAGTTTATGTAGATGATATCATCTTTGGTTCTACAAACAAAGAAATGTGCAGAGAGTTTGAGAAATTAATGAAAGATCAGTTTGATATGAGCTCTATGGGTGAGCTTACTTTCTTTCTTGGGCTTCAAGTACAGCAGAAGTCTGATGGAATATTTATCTCTCAGGATAAATATGTTGGTGAAATATTGAAGAAATTCCAATTCACAGATGCCAAGGTTGTTAGCACACCAGTTGATAAGGAGACACATTTGTTGTTAAAGGATCACAGTGGTGAAGATGTGGATGTGCACATGTATAGATCTATGATTGGGTCTTTGACGTATCTCACATCATCTAGGCCTGAGATTATGTTCTCCATTTGTGCTTGTGCTAGATTCCAAGTAAATCTTAAGGTGTCTCATCTCACAGCAGTAAAGAGAATCTTCAGATACCTTAAAGGTCAACCTAACTTGGGGCTATGGTATCCTAAAGAGTCTGCATTTGATCTAGTGGCATTCTCTGATTCTGATTATTCTGGTGCTAGCATGGATAGAAAATCTACAACAGGTGGTTGTCAGTTCTTGGGTTGTAGATTAATTTCTTGGCAGTGTAAGAAGCAGACTATGGTGGCCACTTCTACTACTGAAGCAGAATATGTGGCAGCAGCAAGTTGTTGTGCTCAAGTTCTTTGGATTCAAAACCAGATGCTTGATTATGGGTACAATTTCTTAAACACAATTATACATATAGACAATAGCAGTACAATGTGTATCATTAAGAATCCAGTTCAACAATCAAAAACTAAACATATTGAAATTAGACATCATTTTATAAGAGACTGTGCTTAAAAGAAATTAATAAAAGTTGTTAAAATACATACTGATGACAACTTTGCTGATCTCTTAACAAAAGGTTATGATGTAGGAAGATTTCAGTACTTGGTAATAGGTATTGGAATGTTTAATCCTTCAAAAGATTAACGTCTATGTGTTTTTGGTTTTTGTACCGCTAGTTGTGCTATTTGTATAGTTAGTACTGCTTGGTAATTTTTAGTACTGTTTGTGAATTTGTTAGTCAATTGAGCTAATTGTTAAAAGAAAATATTGTGTATTGTGTTTTCTTTGGTTTTGAACTAACATTTCAAGTTAAGAAAAGCTTTTTGCTTTGGATTGTGCTTTTGGAGGTATGGTAGTTTGGACTATCAAGTGTGTATGCTTGTCACACAACAAATGGTAATTGGTTCACCATGTCTAATCCACATAAGAACCAACTAGTCCAGATCAAACGGTTTCTGGTAAAGACTTCTCAAATCCGTTTATGGTTAACAGTTTACCAAAAACTAGATGGTTATCAACTCACCATATCTAAGTGTGAAGAGTTGGCTAGTCCATAGCAAACGGCTATTGGTAAAGACATAACAAATTCGTTGATAGCTGATAGTTTGCTAAAAACTATAAGTGGACAAACGTTTTTCAAATCCACATTCAAATTAACTTTGATTTTATCTCAGAAAATTTTTCAACAGTTAGTACTGCTAGTTTCAACTAGTTTGTACTGCTTTTTCAAAACTTAGTTCAATCTAAGTTTATGCTCTATGATTCACCTCTCTCAGAAGGTCACACATCTAGAAGTGTTGAGAGTAGTTTGAAACTACAAAACTGAATTGATGGTAACTTGTAGAAATTGTCATATTGGATGCTGAGCTCGATGGTAACTTGTACAAATTGTCATATTGGTGAAGATTCTTCCAAACAAGGGAGGAATTAAAAGTTTGTTCAGTTGCTGTTAAAGATGATTATGTAATTCAGGGGAGGTTATAATCTGAGATAAGTGTGATGTTTATGCTGTTAAAGAGTTGACCGAATTTGATGTATTATTATTGGTCAAAAGATGGATATGTGAAGCAAATTCCCAAGTGTTTCAAGATTGAAGATAAATGTTTGAAAGAATCCACCCCATCATATAACGTTGGAGTTTAATTCAAGAAACTTGTTGATTTGCATAGAAATCATAAGTTTAGGGGAGGATTGTTGGGAATTAAATTAAGTAGTTAGTACGGTTCTGTATAAGTTAGTACGGTTGAACAGTTGCTGAAGAATACAAGAACAGTTAGTACTGCTGATGAAGAAAAGTTCATACTGCTTACAAGATTAAGATGAAACCGTATGAAGATAAATATGGAATGGATATGATGTATATCTTATTTATATAGATTGATACGAATATAGTTTACTTGTAAAGGACTCTTTGTACTATAAAAAGAGATCCTTAGTTAGGGTTTTCATATATCATATACGTACATGCATTATTAAGAGCTTCACGTTTTTCATTGTAATCGTTCAATATATTGAAGCAAAGTGTTTGGTTAAACATTGTCTTGTTACATCTATACAATCACCAAACAAGAATTCTTCTAAGTACTTAATAGTAAATTCCGCGTGCTGTTAAGTATATATTCAAAGTATCTCCAACACAACTCGTGTGTTTAGATCCGGTCAAGTGGTATCAGAGACATGTTACTGATACTTTGATTTAGAAGTTTCTGAAGTATTTACTCACTAGCAACCAAGAAGATGGACATGGAGACACCTCAAACCTCAATCCTTGCTAAACTCCCCATGCTGAAACAGAATGAATACGATTTATGGCGGCTCAGAATAGAACAATATTTCATGGTGCAAGACTATGCATTATGGGATATAATTATCAATGGTGATTCATTCAAACCAATTCCAACTGAGGAAACATATGCTGATGGCTCAAAGACAACAAAGCTCAACACTGAGCCTGTTACTAATGAGGAGAGAATCAAAAAGAAGAATGATCAGAAGGCTAGGAATTTGTTACTAATGGCAATTCATAATGATCAAGTGCTGAACTTTAGCCAATATGAGACTGCTAAGACCCTTTTCAAAGCAGTGGTGGAAAGATTTGGTGGCAATGAAGCTACCAAGAAGGCACAAAGAACTTTACTTAAACAAAGTTATGAGAACTTCACTGCATCAAGCAATGAAACTTTGGACCATATCTTTAATAGGCTTCAAAAGATCATCAGTCAACTTACTGTGTTGAAGATTGTGATTCCACAGGAAGACCTCAACATGAAGTTTCTAAATAGTTTACCTGCTGAATGAAACACTTATGTTGTGGTTTGGAGCAATAAACCAGAACTGGAGAAAATGACATTGAATGAGCTTTACAACAATCTTAAGATTGTTGAGCAGAAGGTGAAGAAGAGTGGTAGCACCAGTTCTAGTTCAGGGAATATGGCTTTCTTAACTTCTTCAAAAAGTTCGAATCATGAAGATGAAGAAGCAGTTGGTACTGCTAAACCAACAGTTAGCACTGCTAGTGTAAAAACTAGTACTGCTGGCTTGACTCAAAAGACCATATATGCATTTGTGTCAGAACAATCTGGTGGGTCTAAGATCTTTAATGAAGATCTTCTTCAAATTGCTGAAGATGATTTGGAAGCTATGGATTTAAAGTGGCAGTTGGCTTTGATAAGCATCAGGGCTAAGAAGTATTACCAAAGGACTGGGAATAAGATTACTTTTAATGGAAGAGATGTTGCTGGGTATGATAAGTCTAATGTGGAGTGCTATAATTGTCACAAGATAGGGCACTTTGCCAGGGAATGTAGAGGTCCAAGACAACAAAGCAACCAAGGTAAGACTAATCCGAGCCCAGTTGGAAAAGCAACGAGCTTTTCTCGCATCTGAGCAAAGAATGGTGGTTACTAAACGAGACATTCACATGGATATTGGGGAGATTCAACAACTTGCCCTCCTAAAATTAAGGTTGAGGGAGAAGAAGGATAAGATGGCTAACAAGGTTGAAAGTCAAATTACCAGTTTTCCCAACAAAACCATAGTAACAGGAAAAAAAATGGTAAATGCGATGCTCTTTTGTTAAGTTCTGAGGCCGTGGAAGAGAAGCTGGAAAGAGAAGGAACAAATTCCTTAAGGGCACAAGGAGGAGATGCTTGGCAGCCTACTAGTGAAACTGGTTTGCAGAATATCCATGACACACCTAATTACTGTAATCTAAAACCACAGGTGGATGTGACACAGGAGGGCCAGGCAATAAAACCAAGTTATTGGCCTTTGTATGAGCCTTTTGAAGCAGTCTCTCTACTCCCGGGTTTACCTTGGGGTAGGGGTAGGGTCTGTCTACAGCCTACCTCCCCCATACCCTGCCCCGGCGGGATTGGGTTTGTTATTGTTGTTGTTGTTTGGATTTTTGCCTTTGAACCTTTTAAAGCATAAACTTGAATAAATTAAAAATTCACACAGCTTTACATTCAACAATAAATTCACACCTTTTGTGTCAGCATCACCAGATTCTTCATCGCTAGAGAAATAGAAAGGGCTCTTTCTCTTCCAATCTGTGTTTTCCCATACCTCCTAATAGTTCAACATACCATTTGTTTCAAAAAATTTAATTAATGGTATAATTAAGGTATACAACTTTAGCCACAAACACATAACAACTTTACTATATACCTTGTTGGAAATGATTTTGAATTTGGACCTAGGGATTTTTGTCTTTGAACCTGTTAAAGCATAAACTTGAATAAATTAAAACTTCACACAGCTTTACATTCAACAATAAATTCACACAGCTTTACATTAGAATCGGTAACAACAACCCCAAACATCACCATTTATAGATCAAAAGCCTGTTACTAATTATTGTACAATGAATCATCAACTGATATGTGAAAACATTAAAAAACATACCTTTGTTGTCATTTGGATTCATTGTTTGCGTGTTTTTGTTTGCCACGTCTGTTTTTCAAACTATTACCATTAGCTAAATTAAAAGACAAAGATGAAATGAAAGGTGGCCCAGGATCCTACTGTTACCCGTGGGAATATAAGAAGAATCAAGAATGTGTGTTTTGATTAGGGTTTATTGATTTTTGTGTCGGTTTACAATTGATCGGTAAAGGGATTAATTGGCCCTTTACTATTGATCAAGTAGTGGTGGTTTGGTTTAATTGCCCCAGGATCCTACTGTTACCCGTGGGAATCCGCCGTGGGAGTAAGAAGAATGTGTGTTTTGATTAGGGTTTACTGACTTTTTTGTCTGTTTACAATTGATCGGTAAAGGGATTAATTGCCCCTTTACTATTGATCAAGTGGTGGTTTGGTTTAATTAAGAGTGGCAAGATGTGTAG
Source organism: Artemisia tridentata subsp. tridentata (assembly GCA_021014915.2). Classification (NCBI taxonomy): domain Eukaryota; kingdom Viridiplantae; phylum Streptophyta; class Magnoliopsida; order Asterales; family Asteraceae; genus Artemisia; species Artemisia tridentata. The sequence continues at coordinate 68,462,134 of CP139501.1, read as the reverse complement.
AAAAAAAAAAGAATAATAGTTAAAAAAAAATAAATAAATTAAAAAAAAAAAAAAAAAAAAAAATCTAATGGTGTTAAAGTGGCGGTGAAAACCAACTATAGCCGACGGTTCGGGTTCGTGGCGGGTTTTAGTGTACCCGTACCCGAACCCGTTTATAATATACCCGTACCCGCCCCATATCCCACCGGATACCCGATTAATATTATCCATCGGTTTTTCGGCTTTCCCCGCAGGTATCGAGGTTATTCGTAATTAAAAGTTAAAGAAAATGAATATCGTATCAAACGACTTAACGCAACATATCGCAACGCAACGTACTCGGCACGATATTCACCAAAAAAATCAAATGCGCAAGAGGTTTCAAAAGTTAATCATTCTCATTTCAAAAAATAATCTCGTTTTAGCCTTTTAAAAGGGTTTGGTATCCTCATTCGTGTAACGATAGAGAACACGGACTCAAGAGTACTCACTCCAAAAAACGAATAACCGAATTAATAGTCGAGAAGAGTATTGACAATAACTCGAGTCGAGACGAGATGACGAAAACAAGTCAAAGAGATAACTAACAACAAACGTATCAAATAAGATGAGTCGATTGGTAATCGTCTGTATTTTCCCATAATCCCGTTTATTAGTACAAGGTATACTCGTTTTATGATTTAAAACAAGTTTGGACTTACGACAAAATTAATCTTTGGAAATAACAAAATTTCGCCAAGACCCTTTCATTTATCGAACGTTTCCAATTCAAAAGACTTTATTGAAAATCAATTTCCCGAGTAATTTATAATATAACGAGTATTTATATAAACCCTAAACCCTAAACTCTAAACCCTAAACGCTAAACCAATCCGTAACTCAAACAATAACCAAACGAATAGTCCAATAAATCCAAATATGTTAGTGTACGGGTAGGATCTCGATTTTGAAAACCTTTCGTGTGACATTTGGGATAAAAACGAAACACACGAGGGATATTGGACTATTCGAGACATGCTACCCGCACACTAACATATTTGGATTTATTGGACTATTCGTTTGGTTATTGTTTGAGTTACGGATTGGTTTAGCGTTTATGGTTTAGAGTTTAGGGTTTAGGGTTTAGGGTTTATATAAATACTCGTTATATTATAAATTACTCGGGAAAATTGATTTTCAATAAAGTCTTTTGAATTGGAAACGTTCGATAAATTAAAGGGTCTTGGCGAAATTTTGTTATTTCCAAAGATTAATTTTGTTGTAAGTCCAAACTTGTTTTAAATCATAAAACGAGTATACCTTGTACTAATAAACGGGATTATGGGAAAATACAGACGATTACCAATCGACTCATCTTATTTGATATGTTTTTTGTTAGTTATCTCTTTGAATTGTTTTCGTCATCTCGTCTCGACTCGAGTTATTGTCAATACTCTTCTCGACTATTAATTCGGTTATTCGTTTTTTTGGAGTGAGTAATCGTGAGTCAGTGTTCTCTACCGTCACACGAATGAGGATACCAAACCCTTTTAAAAGGCTAAAACGAGATTATTTTTTGAAATGAGAATGATTAACTTTTGAAACCTCTTGCGCATTTGATTTTTTTGGTGAATATCGTGCCGAGTACGTTGCGTTGCGATATGTTGCGTTAAATCGTTTGATACAATATTCATTTTCTTTAACTTTTAATTACGGATAACCTCGATACCCGCGGGGAAACCCGAAAAACCAATGGATAATATTAATCGGGTATCCGGTGGGATATGGGGCAGGTACGGGTATATTATAAACGGGTTCGGGTACGGGTACACTAAAACCCGCCACGAACCCGAACCGTTGCCATCCCTAGTTACCGGCTATAGTTGGTTTTCACCGCCACGTCAATACCATTAGATTTTTTTTTTTTTTTTTAACTACTATTCTTTTTTTTTCTACACATCTTGCCACTCTTAATTAAACCAAACCACCACTTGATCAATAGTTGGAAATATTGAGTTTGGAAGTTTATTATTCACAAAGCATGATATACAACTAGTTGTTGCATCAACTCATTGTACATGGAAAGTCAATACTTGGTAAAAGGAAATCGTAAAACTTCAATTGACACTTTACTTTTGGCGCGCGCCGTCGATCCCTTTTCCCTCCTAAAGTCTTGGGAACCATTCATCTACCTCTCTAGCCCATTTATACCTATCGATTGTATACCAAAGAACACACACAAACACATATATCCCTTTCAATTCAAAGAAAACTTCAACAATGGCAGCAAATAATGTTAACTTTCAAAATGATGCTGAAGAGTACAAGTGGGTGTTAAACAACAATTTGCTATTTGACGCAGTGTTAATTGCTTTCGGGGATGAACCCATTGCAGAATATGGGTCATATAGGAAGGTAGATACGTGGATGAGGGGTCAAATTTTGAACTGGCTGCATGCACAAGACTTTTACTGGGATGAGGTTTGGGGATTGCGTGACTACGAGGAGGAGGAGGAAGAAGATGAAGAGGAAGAGGAGGAGGAAGGTGAAGAGGAGGAGGTGGTGTAGCAAAAAGAAGAGGATCAGCAGCAAATTGTGGTGGAGCAGCAAAATGGGTTTGTGCTGCAAAACCAGGGGGAGCAACTAGATGGGTTTCAGGCGCCTTATAATCTAGAAAAGAGGGTTAGCGATCTGGAAATTGTGTTTAAACGACTCAAGGAAATCCAGAAATTGATGGGAAGCAGGGAAGAGAGCTCTGGTTCTAACAAGTTGGGGTGAAATGGAGTGAAGCAGTTTAGGATGATGGTTTTTTTTTTTTTTTTTTTTTTTTTTTTTTTTTTTTTAGTATGTTTAGTATTTAGGTTGGATAATTAGATGTATATACTATATATGGTTGTAGCCTTAAAAAATATCAATGAAATATTTGATGTTTAATTAATTGTCTGAGAATGGAGTGGATGCACAAAGTTATTACTGCTAGGCAAACTTTTGTTCTGCTAGAGTAAAACGTTGTACTGCTGGGTACTGGGTAGCTGTTTCTGGGTTTTAACCGTGGTTTATTTCTAACCGTTGGGGTAACTATTGTCAATTACTTCGCTTTATTTACACTATGTTCTCAAGTTTTGTTTTAGATGAAAGGGAATGAAATGGAGTGAAACTAAAATTATGTGTGTTCTTGGTTTTCTTTGTCCCAACTTTCATAGTGAAGTAAAGTGAATAAAGACAAAAATCAAATGAGTTAATGTCAAAAAGAACCTTTGTCTTTAGTGTGTATTTATTTTGGAGCAAGGTTATAATAGTAATTCCACAAATATAAAAAGTATAAAATGGGACCACCTACTTTCATTTACTTTACTTTACTAGTATAAACTAAAGAACATGCAAAAATCTATAAACTTTACTTCCACTCTTCCCTATTTCTTTACATTACATTACTTTACTTTACTTACCTCTTAAAAAAAAACTCTAGAACAGAGTAGGGTTTCATAAATTGGATAACTCTCTTTCTTTATACAATTTATACCATTTCTTCAAACTTGAGAAACAATTAATCGAAGTAGGTCCAATCATAACCCAGCACTCTAATCAAGCATTTACTCAATTTTCAAGGCAAATTTAGAGTTTTGTGATACGCATAACCAGGTTGCATTCTTGGAGAAACCAGAAGGGAGTCAATGCTTCCACCAAAATAATAGATTTTCTAAACACTACCCACATCAGGTATGCTCTTACAGTCGATCCTACTATCTATGTCTCTCAAATCAAACAGTTTTGGCGGTCTGTTACTACCAATACATTTGAGAATGGAGACAAAGAGTTAATTGCAACAGTTGATGGCAGAATAATAACTATTACTGAGGCATCTGTTAGTAGGCATCTCCATTTAGCAGATGAAAATGGTATTAGTTCTTTGCCTAATACTGAAATTTTTCATCACCTTTCCAGAATGGGGTATGACACATCTTCTCAAATTCTGACTTTTCAAAAAGGATGTTTTGCCCCACAATGGAGATTCTTCATACATACCATCCTTCATTGTTTAAGTCCAAAGAAAACCGCATGGGAGCAATTCAGTAGCAATATTGCAACTGCTCTCATTTGTTTAGCAACAAACAGGACTTTTAACTTTTCAAAATTAATTTTTGATGGTATGGTGAAAAATGTGGATAACAAATACAAGTTTTTAATGTATCCAAGGTTTATACAAACGGTTTTGAATATACGGAAAAGTTTGCTTCTATCTCATAAAATTGTTTATCCAACTCCTTGCCTTACTCAAAAAATGTTCAGTAACATGAGCATGGCTTTTAGGGGGTTTAATGGGATAGTAGTTCCACTTTTTGAAACAATGTTGGTACAAAATCAAAACATTCAGGATGAAGGATCAACAAGCCCAGTTGAGTCCCATCACACACCCACAGGTCTATCTGGTTCTCAATCAGCCTCACAACCAAATATGGGGGAAATGGCCCATGATTCACCTCGATCGGGAGGTAACACACCTGGAAGTGATGAGGGCAGAGTGTCACTAATGGAATTGATGGATATTTGTACCAAATTGACTCAAAGGGTGACTGGGTTGGAGAAAGAACTCAAGGAGACAAAGCAAGAACTCAAGGAGACAGAGCAAGAACTCAAGGAGACAAAGCAAGCACTCAAGGAGACAAAGCAGTTGTATAGTACTGCTTATAAGAAGGTCATTGAAAAAGTGAAGAAATTGCAGTCTAAAGTCAAGTCACTTGAAGCAAAGAGAAAGGAAAATATTGTGGAGTCTACAAGCTCAGATGATGATGACATGGATGTTTCTTCCAAACAGGGGAGGAAGACAGCTGATATTGATCAAGACCCCAATATTTCTTTGGTTGAACAGAATGTTGAGTTTCAGGGGAGGCAAGATATGGGTGAAGAAGATTTGGATGCTAAAAATATTGGTACTTCTCATCAACAAGATATGGATGTGTATGATAGAAGGCAAAGGGCAGATAAAGCAAAGGGCATTATGATTGAAGAAGAGCCACCAAAGAAGGACAAGAAGAGTGTTCTTGCTCAGATTAGTTTTGATGCAGAGGTAGCTAATAAAGCACAGGAAGATGAAACATCATAAATTGTTGATATTGCATATTTCCTTGATCAAACAAGACTTGCAAATCAAGCAACTGAAGCAATGTTTGATCACGCTTAAGAAGTTCAGTATATGATTGATGCTGATGAAGTTTTAAAGGAAAATTTAGGTAAAGTCAGAGGAGATGAAGTGTTGTCCATTGGTGAGAAGTCAAGACAACTTTTTGAACTAATAAATTCCAGAAGAAAGTCTGCTGCAGAACAAAAAGCCAAAGAAAAGAGGAGTAAACCACCTAGTAAAGCTCAGCAAAGACACACCATGTGAGTTTACATGATGAACATGGCTGGATACAAAAAGAAGCAGTTCCAAGGTAGAAGTTTTGAGGAGATCAAGAGTGAGTTTGAAAGGGTTTACACAAGAGTGAACACATTTACTCCCATGGGAACAGAAAAACCATGTAGAACTACAAGAAGATATGGTATAATATTGGAGTATGAATCTTCAAAGAAACAGAAGATTGGTGAAGAAGAAGTACCTACAGCAGATGAAGAAGAAACAGCAGTGGAATTAACTGACGAAAGACTCAAGCAGCATATGATTGTTATAATCCCAGAAGCATTGGATGTTCATCATCCTATTCAAGCTAAACGTCCAATTATTGATTTGGAGATACAAAAAGATACATTTAGGAAAGCTTGAAAGATAATCAGGCTAGGAGGACACTCAGAAATTTATAAGTATTTTGAAGATATGCTGAAGATTTTTTATAGAGAAGACTTGGACAATCTATGGAGTCTGGTTAAAGAAATGTTCAGATCTACATATCGTATACAAGACAAAGAGAAGGAGCTATGGGTGGAATTGAAGAGGTTGTATGAACCTGATCCAAAAGATATCTTATGGAATTTTTGAGCTCATGAGTTGAGTACAAAATGGAGACTGTATGATACATGTGGTGTTCACCATGTATCTACAAAGAATGGAGTGGATGTCTTCATGCTGATAGAAAAAGATTATCCATTAAGGGCAGCTAGCTTATTTGTTATGTTAGATGCTAAGCTGACAATTACTGATGAAGACTCAGTAATGGCAAGAGAGTTACTGAGAAAGATCTTCAGACAAGCAAAAAGGAAATAATGTTATTACTGCTTGTGTCTCTATTAGTGTTGCTAGGTTTAACGTTGTACTAACAGGTTTAACTTTGTATAGAAGATATTTGGATTTTGTAACAATTTTCTTTAATAAAACAGATAGTCTATAAGAGGAATACAAAAGAAGGTATAATCGAAAAAGACCCAAGGGCGGAGATGGTTGAGTTGTGGTGTTGTGAAGGGGAGGTCACAGGTTCGATACCTGTGGCTTCCTTTTTGGTATTTCCCTCCCCAAAATTTTTAAAAAGCCCCCATTTTTTTCAGCAAATTTCAAAATTAAAGCCCCCCATATTTTTTTTAAAAACCCACCCATATATATTTTTTTCAGCAAATTTCAAAATTAAAGCCCCCCATATTTTTTTCAGCAAATTTCAAATTTCGCACATTTCTCACCAATCACAGCCACCACTCACCATCCACCGTTCACCAGTAACCAATCACAGCTACCACTCACCATCCACCACTCGCCAGTCCGGCCATCAACAACGGAGGGAGGTTCATTTAGATCTAAATTAGGTAATTTTTTTAATTAGGAAATCATTTTTTTATGCAATAATGGTGAAATTATATTATTCTCGAAATTGTTTTTTACAATTATAAAGATAGCAAATTCTGCCCACTACAATACCCACTATCCATTGTAATTATACACAAATGATTTGATGCTTATATTGGTTTAATTTGTGACTTGTAGGATATATAGTTTTTTAAAGTTGTATTTTGGGTTTAACATGAATGAAAAATAGCATCTTCAACTTGAAAAACCAACTGTTATTACATAACAAAATTCTGCATACATAGATGCATTGTTTAGTGTTTGACAGGTTTTTGAGGGTATTCTCTTATGAAAGCTACCTGGTTTAGGAGACATTAGTCCTGATGAATCAGAGGATATTTCAATAACATTTGGCTTGGAAGTCATTGTGGATGAGGTTTAGTGTTTGACAGGTTTTTGATGGTGTAATGTTGTGTGTAATGTTGTGTTTATGTAATGGCCATTTAAAGTAAAGAGGATCACATAGTTCAATGTATAAGTAAATGCCATTAAAGGCTTGGTTGGTATGTGTAGGTAACTTCCTGCATTTAGGTGTAATAAACAAAGTTTGACTTTCTTAAGTATATGCATTTTTGGAACTAGGCAGTACTAAACACTTGACATTGTAACTTTACAAATCAAAAGGCTGTTAGAAAATAATATTGACATTAACATAGCTGCATTAACATTTAACATCATATCATACATCTATCATTACTATTCGATGACACCACAAAACACAACAACATCAGAAAAACTACCAACAACATCAACCATGACACTACAAAACACAAAAGACATAAACATAGTCAACTAACATATCAACCACATCAGTAGTTCATTGATCCAAGCTTCGTGATAAAGTTGCCCAAATCACCTAGACGCTTATGCTTTTGGGCAATATCAACAAGCAACCTATCAGATGCCATCAAGTCCTCCTCTTGCATCCTCCTTAAATCAGCAATGCTTTCAAGAGCAGAATCAAAACCATATAAAAGCTCTAACTCCTTGATCATCTTATCCCTATTGTTTATCAGCATTCTTTTCTCAGAAACCTTGTGCCTCAAATCATGAACTTCCTTGGAAGTAGCTTCAACCTATCGCTCATAGTAAACTAGCATCATGTCTTTCACAAGCTTTGAGTTTGCAACTGTTGCCAATTCAGAACAAATCACTAGTTTAGTTTCCATATATGATTTTGATAACAAAAAATTTTGAGATTTTTTGTAATTTTTAAATTTTATTTTGGTTTGTTAAGAAGAGATGAAAATTATGAGAGGTATGTTGCTTTATATACAACAACAATCAAGAAACACCTAGAGGAAGGAAGATGTATCGAGCCTAGCAATGTGAATAGTGTGTAATGATGAAATAGCCTTCCCCATAATTACTTGCAAGTTGCAACAAAAACCATTAATACTATACTAACAGAGTATTATTTTAATTTTCACTTTGCAACAAAAACCATTAATACTAGATTTTACTAATGTATGGTTGTAATATTTTTAAAATAAACATTTTATCCCACATTAGAGTTAGGCCCAAACGTATCAAACATTTACAATTTTATATTGGTTTAATTTGTGACTGGTACTAGCAGTACTAACTTTATACTAGCAGTACTAAATTTCACTAGCAGCAGTACCTTTTGTACTAGTAGTGGTAAATACTTGGTTTACTTATGCACAAATGATTTGATGCTTATATTGGTTTAATTTGTGACTTTTAGGATACATACGTTACCATTTGACCTCAACAATAGCATGGACAAGTCTTGGATGAAAACTAGTAGGACCAAGAAACAATATATTGCTGGAGTACACGCGTTTATTAAGTATGCAGAACACAACTTGCAGAAGATAATGAACATCGACCCACGAGGTAATAAACAGCAGCTTAAGATGCCATGTCCGTGTATCTCATGTTTAAACCGCATAGAGCATAAAGTGGAGGATGTGCAGTTCCATTTATTCTGCCACGGGATTAATCAAAGCTACACAAAATGGGATAAACATGGAGAAAATGATGAGCAAGCAACAACTGCCCAAATACCTGTTAATGCTACAACAGAGGAGTTTGTTGACGACACGAATTTCGACATGGATTTTGTTCCAGAAATTCCAACAGATGGCCCAGCAACAGTGAACATGGTTAATGGTGCAAAAGAATATTTTGATGAGGATAACCTTGCCAAGTTTCAACAACTATTATTAGACGCGGAGAAGCCACTTTACGAAGGATGTCCTGACTTCACAAAGTTGTCCACAATAGTTAAAATAGTCAACTTGAAGGGTAAGTATGGAGCTTCTGATAAGTTCTTTACTGAATTTTACTAGGATTGTTGAAAAAGATGCTACCTGCTGGTAACGAAATGGTTGAAAAAACTTATGAGGCAAAAAAACTAGTGAGAATGATGGGATCAGGATACAAAAAGATACATGTATGTAGCAACAACTGCATTCTTTACTGGAAGGTTAACAAGGAGTTGACTGTTTGTCCAACTTGTGGGACATTAAGATTGAAGGTGGATAGTAAGACACATAAAGTGTACGAAAACATTCCGGCAAAGGTAATGTGGTACTTTCCAATTATACCAAGACTGCAACGCCTCTTTAAGTTAGAAAGTATTTCAGAAGATCTAACATGGCACGCAACAAGGAGGATAACAGATGGTGTTTTACGTCACCCCGCAGATTCACAGGCATGGCGTACCATAGATGAAAAATTCCCCGAAATTGCTGAAGATCCGAGAAATCTACGGCTAGGAATATCGGCTGATGGGGTTGACGTCAACTCAAGAAATAGGCATCACAGTGTATGGCCAGTTTTATCTGTCATATACAACCTTCCTCCATGGTTGTGTATGAAAAGAAAGTTTATCATGCTTTCGGTATTGATATCGGGATACCTGGGAAATGATATCGATGTATTTTTAGAACCGTTGGTTGATGATCTGCATACCTTATTCGAGGAAGGGGTTGATACATACGATGCTTCTAAAAAAGAAAACTTTAAGCTGTGTGCCGTTGTGTTATGGACGATAAATGATTACCCTGCACTTGGTACATTATGTGGCTGCCCATACAGTGGATTCAAAGGTTGTGTAGTATGTAGGAAAGATACACACTGTGTTAGACTTTCCGCCTCATCCAAGCAAAGTTATGCTGGACACAAACGATATCTACCATACAACCATCCGTTCAGAACGCAAAGGAAGGCGTTTAATGGACAAGAAGAACCACGTCATGCTCTAAATCCATTGACCGGGGAACAAATATACAACGAGGTACAACATATTGAAAATAAGTGGGGAAAGGGAAAAACCTCGAAAAACCAAGATCAAGATACTAGAGGCAGAGGTGGGAAGATTAAAAAGCAGAAAAGGAAAACAACAGAAGAAGAGGGTAGTTCAAGCCAAGCAAATGAAGCATATTGGAAGAAATTCAACATTTGGTATCGAAAGCTAAGGTATTGGAGGCATCATTCTGTTCCGCATTGTATTGACTTCATGCATGTAGAAAAGAATGTTGGTGAGAGTCTACTCGGAACTTTGCTGAATGTTCCTGGAAAGACAAAAGATGGAATGAATGCTCGACTGGATCTGGAAGAGTTGGGGATAAAAGAAGAGTTGTTTGCTAGGCAAGAAGCAGACAAAACAACACTACCTCCAGCAGGTTATACATTAACGAATGCTGAAAAAGACATCTTTTGTGAAACGTTAAGCAACATCAGGGTACCACAAGGCTATTGTTCAAATTTCTCTAGTTTGGTCAGCCTAAATGATAGGAAGCTCATTGGCCTTAAATCGTATGACTATCACATGCTAATGCAAGAGTTTTTACCCATTGCTATACGTTCAGTCATGTACCCGCCCACACGATATGCTATTATCAGGTTTTGCTTTTTCTTTAAATCTATATGCAGGAAAGAAATCAGCTTGCAAGAACTAGATAAGATGCAAGAAGAACTTTTTGTTACACTGTACCTACTCGAGAAGTTCTTTCCTCCGTCATTTTTTGATATTATGATACACTTGACTGTGCACCTAACTAGGGAGGTAAAATTATGTGGTCCCATATGCTTTCGGTGGATGTATCCCTTCGAAAGATGTATGAAGGTTATTAAAGGACATGTGCGAAACAAAAATAGACCAGAGGGATGCATTGCCGAGGAGACTATCGCGGAAGAAACAATAGAGTTTTTTAGCGAATATCATAAAACCATGAAAACTATTGGTATCCCAGCTGATAAACATGTAACCAATGAAGTTGAGGACGGAAAGCCATTGTCGGCCGGCAAACCAAGTGAAGTTTTCGGAGAATCCTTTCAGAAAGCACATTTGTATGTAATACAAAATACAGATGAAATTCAACCGTATATCGAGTAAGTATTACTAACACATGTCGATTTTGTTGCTTAAAATGTTCTATCAAATATAATAATCAAAGACATTTATTTGTTTCAGGCGACACAAGGAAGTTTTGAAAGGAAAAAACCCGGGTAAAAAATGGCATTGCTGGAGAATGAGCACAGTAAATCTTTTGCTAAGTGGTTACTCGAAGAGGTAATTACTTGTATGTTGTTTATAATTGTTTGTTTGTTGCTATCATCATAATTGTCCCTCCTGTATATGACATTAGATAGAGGTCGACCAGCACACCATTTCATTATCCCAAACACTCCTATTCTTTAATTGTTTGTTTGTTGTTCCTGCAATTTAAAGGTAATATATACTTGTAATGAAATTCAGGTTGAGAGAGAGTTAGCGATATCCAATGACAGTGTATCAGAAACTGTGAGGTGGATATCATTTGGACCACGCGCCAGCGTAGTGAAATACGAGGCGTATAACATCAATGGGTATACATTTCGTACGAAAAGTAATGATGGCATAGTTTACCAGAACAGTGGGGTTAGTGTTGAGTCAGTAGATGTGCACATATCCAAAAAAGAAGTTGCAACCATAAAAAAAACATCTTATTATGGGGTTTTACAAGAGATATGGGTACTAGATTACCGTTTCAGGCAAATTCCTCTTTTCAAATGTGATTGGGTTAATCGCAAAACTCATAGGGTCAAACATGATACTCTTGGTTATACGTTGGTAGACCTGAATACTTTCGGCCACAAGGATGATCCGTTCATATTAGCGTCACAAGCAACACAAGTGTTTTATGTGAAAGACCAGGTACAGAAAAATTTGTCCATTGTCTTTAAAACACCTAGCAAGAATTACAAAGATACATATGACGAAGTCGATGAGGAGTTTAGTACAGTCATTCACGAGCAAAATGAAAAAATATTGCCACGTGTATATAAAGAAGACTTGGGCAAGGAATCACGAAGTGACTACTATCGAACTGACATTGAAGGTATTGTTATACGAAAATCCAAGTGAAGCATGTCATGCTGCATTAAGACTGCTAGTGTAATAGTTAACCCTGCTAGTTGAAGTTAAGACTGCTGCTCAAGGCTAAGTGCAAGGTTACTGCTGGTATTGTAAAGTTAGTAATGTTAGATGAATAGTTGTTTTAGTATTAAATAGTTGTTCCTGTAATTTAGCCTGTTGTAATGGATTTTGACTCAAAAAAGTCAAGCTTTTCAATGGCAATGAAAAATTTTGCGGTTTTCACTGTTATATGTCCACTTGCAGTCAAGCTTTATTGTATTTGCAGTTTCCATTTATCATGTATATGCACTTGCAGGCACTTTAGTAACATGTTACTTCATTATAAAGTTGAAAATTGACTTTAGAAAGTCAAGTAATCTGGTTCCTAGGGGCAAGTAACATACTTACATACTACTGCATTAAACTAGATAGACTATAAAATCCCAGCATTGTAATGGGGCAAATTAAATGAAGAGTCATGACTAACAGTCTGAACTCAAAATATGACTCTATGATTTAGACACCTAAATAAATACTTCATGTGACCATATGTAACATCTTGAATTTAGTCACACAAACACTCAATGTGACTAATATCAAGGTTAATGATAACTGAGTTCACATTTTGCTATACATATTAGTCACATGAATATTTCACAGTGTGACTATTTTCAATGTATTGGTCACATATAATACCCTTATAATGTGGCCATAAACATAATTTAGATGCACATTTGTGGTATGGTGTGACTATTGTATAGCCTATAGTTACATGATTGTGCTACAATTAAGTGTGACCATACACATTAGGAATAGGCAGGCAAACACACACTTAACTTTAGACACACATATTAACTTACGTGACCATTTGTATCGAATTATGGTCACACTTAATCATGTATACCTATGGTTTAGTGTGACGATATATGACATTTGGTCACACTGTTCAAGTGTGTGACATATATTTGTCACTTTTAAATGCATATCGTGACTATGCTTCAAACTTACTTTTCAGTTGTCACACATTTCAAATTCATATGTGGCTAAATTTTCAACAAAAATTAGCAGTCACGCTTAAATAATGTGTGACAAACTTGAGTATATGATTTAGCCACATACACAATTACTTCGTGTGACCATATATGGATTTTGGTCACACTTTTCAATTGCGTGACATATATTTGTCACATATGTATATATATAGTGTGACTAATGTTTCAACCGTATTTGTATCCGTCACACGTCCCAAATTATAAGTGACTAAAAAATCAAAATTTTTTTTACCAGATACGTATAGTCACGAAAATATTAGAATGTGTGGCTGTAGCCTCAGATGTAATTCCAAAATGGTCACACAAGTCGGATCAAGTGTGGCTGTTTATTTTATTCTGGTACATTTAGTCACATAAAAAAGCGACTGTGTGGCTGTTCGAAAAATAGCATGTGTGACTAAATCCACATTCTGGCGTAGTGAATATAACATATTTTAAACAACTTGATCGGAAAAAGGAAGAATGCAAGTATGACAAATTGTCGTATGAGCGTTCTTACAAAAATATGCAAGAACAAATTGATCTCTTGAAGTCTCAGCTGGATAGTCAAAAAGGGAAGGGTGAGGAAACTAAGGATAAAACGGTTGTTAAACCAAAAATGTCAATTTCTCAAAGAGTTCCAACACCCTTGCCCAAAGTTTGTGATAAAGGAAAAGAGAAAGCGGTTGTCGAAAACTCAAATGTGATAGCACCTGGCCTCTATAGGATCAGTCCCACTACTGCGTCTGCCTCTACATCTCAAACATATAGGGCGATAGACAAAAGTACTAAAGATAATCCAAAAGAGACTAGGAATGCTACTGCAACATCAAATGACAACAAGATAAATTCTAATGAGTGTGCCTTACCTTCTACAGGAATAGAAAGCACTTCTAAGAGCAGCAGACCAAAGCCTAGACGCAATACAAGGAATAGAGTCTCGCCTGCCTCTAAGAGTGAATGCTAGAATAACACTGAAGAAGTAGAAGAACACCCTAGGAATTTATCGCTTTCGAATAAGAAACATATGTCATCTGAATGTTATGTTAAAAGTACTGATTCTAGTGCATGTAATGACTCTGTTTGTTTAATGTGCGAGAAATCTTTTTCTGAAAATGTTTGTGATGATATTGCTTCTAAATCTGTGAATGTGAATGCCATGCCAAAACAGAAAGATGTTCCTCCAGGAACTAGTGCTAAATCTAGATATGTTAAAACAATCATTAAAGCAGCTAGGTCCACCACTAGTAGTATACTACCTAGGAACTATCTTAAGTTGTGCGTATGGATTCCAACGGGTAGAGAATTCATTTTAGAAAATGCTAGAATAAAAAAGGCTAAGAAAGAACCAGTAAAAACCGTCTATGAATGTGATTCGTCTGTTTCCCCTAACCCAATAGAACCAAATGATAAACGGTTTCCAGACGCACAATCATCTGTTATTGGCAGGTTATCGAAATATGTCTTTCGATCGTCGACTCGGGTTGCTCCAAGCACATGACCAGGAATCAGAAGTTGCTGATCAACTTTGTATAGAAGTTCATGGGAACTGTTCGGTTTGGAAATGATCATGTAGCAGCTATTATGGGTTATGGAGATCTTCAGTTCGGGAATTTTTTAATCACTCGGGTTTACTATGTCGAAGGGTTGGGACACAATCTGTTTTCAGTCGGGCAGTTTTGCGATGCAAATTTAGAGGTTGCATTTAGGATAAATACTTGCTTCGTTAGGAATTTGATTGGAGATGATCTCTTAACCGGAAATCGTGGCACCAATCTATATGCTATCGATATTAACCAAATGGCATCTTCATCACCAATTAGTCTCATGACAAGAGCTGACGAAACTAAGTCCTGGTTGTGGCACAGACGGTTATCCCATCTCAACTTCAACAATTTAAACAAACTTGCCAAAGACGACATCGTCACGGGTCTCCCAAAGTTCAAATACACCAACGAACACTTATGTCCATCCTGTGAGCAAGGCAAAAGCAAACGGGCAACATATATACCCAAAACCGTACCCAGTTTGGTTGATAAGTTACATTTGTTGCATATGGACTTATGTGGCCCAATGAGAGTTGAAAGTATCAATGGGAAAAAGTATATTCTTGTTATCGTCGATGACTACTCAAGATATACATGGGTATGGTTTTTGAGGTCAAAAGACGAAGCACCAGGCATCATCATCAACTTTCTGAAGCGAATTCAAGTCCTACTTCAAGCTCCAGTTAGGATAGTAAGAACAGACAATGGCACAGAATTCACTAACCAGGAGTTAAGAACATATTTTGAAGAAACTGGAATCACTCACCAGACATCAGCTGTTAGAACTCCACAGCAGAATGGGGTAGTTGAAAGAAGAAATAGAACTTTTGTGGAAGCTGCTAACACGATGCTGATTTATTCTAGTACACCATTATTCTTATGGGCTGATGCTTTTGCCACTGCTTGTTTTACTCAGAACCGATCCCTAATCCATCCAAGATTCAATAAAACCCCATATGAACTAGTGAACAACAGAAAACCCGACATCTCTTACCTTCATGTATTTGGTGCTTTGTGCTATCCAACGAATGACAGAGAAGATCTGGGGAAGCTGAAAGCTAAGGGTGATATTGGAATCTTCATCGGTTATTCAGAAAACTCGAGGGCATTCAGGGTGTATAACAGAAGGACTAAATGGATAATGGAGATGATGAATGTGAAGTTTGACAAGATTTCACAGATGGCTTCTGAGAGACTCTCTCTAGAACCCGCGCTTAACCCGATGGCTTCTAATCATACCAGATTAGGACCCGCACCAAACAGTCAAACTTCTAGACATATCAGTTCAGGACTCGTACCCCCAAGAAGCTTAGTCAACTACTACTAACAAACCAACAAATCAAGAACTGGACACTTTCTTCGAGTTTATGTATGATGAGTACTATGGTGGAGCTTCGACAAATGCATCACAACAACGTTCCGCTTCACCCGCTCAAAATCATCAACCACCACCACCACCGCAAGATGCATCTACAACAATCGAAGCTGACGCACCAACTCCCTCAACATCATCAACATCTACTCCAGCAACTCCAGTAATTGAGATTGTGTTACCAAGAGTTGATGAGCAAAACCAAACTTCGCCAATTCAAGAAGAACAACAACAAAACGATGCTGTGTTAGAAGAAGAACCATTCGAGAACCCATTTGCATCGGATTCTGCTGAATCATCTTCTAGGTTACATGAACCATCTAACATGCATTCGTCAAATCCAAGGTACCCGTCAACGTTACAATGGACTAAAGATATAATAACCTAAAACGCGGCATCTAAAATCCGTTACTAATTTAAATTGAACCCGGATACAACCTAAGTAAATAAGAGTTATAACTCAAGAAATTGCAAGATCCTAAAACTACAACCTAAGAACTATATCAAGTCGAAATGTGCAATAAGTATCTAGACCTATATCACACGTAAGAGACACAAAGGGGCTGAATATTTTAAATGATGTACACCATTAATAGTGTGAAGTTAAAACTAAATACATTGTGATAATTAAAATGTGAAGTGGTCTATTCTCTATCCCATAGGCTCAGCCTATTTTCCAACCATACTCTCTTTATCTCCTTTTGATATACCCGAATATTTCAATTTTAAAACTCAAACATAAAGCCCATACTTTTCCTAATTCCAATAGCACGCTTTGCCTTGGGAATAAACTGATTCTGCACGCCTCCTCTTTAGCTCAGACTCCCATTTTCTCATCTCCATATCATACAGAATTTAATACACCTCAAAAGTCACACATAAAAAAGAAAAAAAAAACCCCTATATTATATTACAAAAGCCATACCCACTCTCTATTCCAAAAACACGCCTACCTTGGGACTTATATTATTATTCTACACGCCTTGTGAGTTCCAAAGATTTCATGTCTCCTCTTATTATACGAATATACACCAAATAAACACAGAGAAACCTAACTAAAATCCCTGTCGACTGCCCTTCCATGGTTCTGTACAAGTGGTGCTTAAGAATGGTGAAAGTGGTAAAACGAAGTAGTACAAAAGAATTGTGCAAAGGCTTAATAAGAGGGTGCTGATCGTGGGTGTCTCCTGGGTTAGAAGAGGGTTTGATCTTGTGCATATAAGAGTGCAAGTTAGGTTCTGTTCTGGCTCTTTTCCTTCTTGTTTCATTTGACATCAGGTACATCATGTTCTTGTTCGTCCCCCTCATCTTGCACACGTCAAAACAATGTCAATAATTGTAATCTAAAACAAACCCTGGTCGATTAATAATGTATACTAAATGAAGGATTATGAGGGCACATAAAATGATAAGTTATAAGTCGCATAAAATAATGAATGTTGTCTGCCAATATAAGGTCATACATGCTGATAAAATCTGATATATATAAACAGCGTTTGGATCTCTATTGTACGAGTAAAAGAACATCTAAACCCAGCATTCAAACGAAACATAAGCAATCAGAATGAAGAGTGTTTAGAACACATAAAAATGACGAATCATTCTGGGTCTGTTCATGTCCTCCAAACTCAGTGTGTAGATAGGCTTATAACCTGGTAAGTGGAACGTGTAATATGATGAGTATATGTCAAGTTAACAGGATGTATTTTGTGTGTCATGTGTGGCACTTAATCTGGAATATATATACGTACAAAAATGAGAATTTGCATGCATGGTTGTGGTGTAGGTATTGAAGGTCGAATGCATAGGATAACTAGGGGTGGGTTGTGATTTTATGTTATCATTATTGCGTGTTGTGTGTGTGTCTCATGGGCTGGTAAAAATGGGTGTCAAATGGGTTAAAACTAGGATTTGTTGGGTTTGTCATTGGGGATGTGGATAATGTAGAGTCAAGGTTTCAAACAAGGATCGAGCATTAGTAAATGTTGGGGCGTATGTGGTCACTGTTTTAGGTTCAAAATGAGTCGTATATGTGGTTAATAAGAGGAATAATCTGAGTCGGTTCGGGTCTCACTAAATCACTGTTTGAATCATAAATTGTATTTGTGTGTGAGTTGGAGCAGTTATATGGCATGGTACAAATTGCACGGAAAAAGGGGCTGAAAGGGTCGTGGGTATAGGCTAGATACAGTAGGGTAGTTGAGTTTTGTGGTCGTTTATAAAGGGTAATGAAAAGAGTGTAATTTTGGATGTGTAAACGAGAGGGTATAGGTGTGAAGTCAAAAGGCGGCATGCACGTGTGTGAGTATCAGGTGTAAAGCTAAGTCTTATAACCGAACATGATTAAATAAGAATGAGTTCTAAAATGAGTTTTAATATGGGGCGTTAAAATATTTAGTTTAAAATTGTTTGGAAGAAAGGGTCGTGTTTTGGGTGGATAATAATTTGGGTCGTTGGGCTTGTTGGCTTGAAAAAGAAAATGGTACGAGAGGGTGAGTGTGTTGGCATGGATACGTGTATGTTCGAGCATGTGAGTAAGCATATTGTGTGTAGTTGATTCAGTTTAAACGAGTCGGGTTACATCTAAATAAATAACAAATCGATTAAATCTTGAAGTGGTTGTTATGAAATTAAGTTACGATATAAACCCTAAACTTTGATAAGTTACACATTTAATCGTGAACCTTACTAAGTTGTCATAATAAACCTTAAACTATGAAATTGTTATTATTAAACCTTAACTTTACTTAGTCATCAATAGTAACTCTAATTTATGAAAGTTACTTAATTCGAGAAACTCACCTAATTCGGGAAAGTTGCTAAATATAGAAAGTTACTAAATTTGGAAAGTTGTTATAAATAGCAGGAAATCCTAATATGTCAATCTGAACAACAATAAGTACTGAATCAGAAATAACTTATGAAATGGTTCTTAAATAAATAAGACGATCATTATTTCGTGTAGATTTGCTAAAGAAGGAGTAACTTCTGATCCATGTGTTTTTGGATATGGTTTCATTTGCAGTTTAAGGTACATATATTCTACCCTTTCTCAGTAAGGGTGTCTTCTCTCATGACTTTTGATCCTTGACTTGATTCGTTTGCTTTGATATGATCCCTTTTGATATGAGCTTTGCTATGATTCCAGTTATGTGATCCTTTGATATGATTCAGTTGATATGATCATTGCCATGATCCTTTTCTATGATTTCCTTTGATATGATTCTATGGTATGATATGATTTGTTCTGTTTTGTCGCCCGAGCTAACTAGTCATGGAGGTACCATGGCCATGTCATTGAGGCACCGATGGCATGACACTTTCTATGGAGGTGTGATTGATCCACGGCGTCCCCATTTGTTATGATATGATACGATATGATATGAGATCTCTTGGCCATTTTGATATATGAGTATACTTGTCTAGTACATGGTACGTATATGATTTTTTTTTGTGAGGGGCGTATGGATGCATCCTAGGTATTTGATATGTGATTTGATATGATTTTTTTGGTGACTGGCTGTATGTGCTCTATACCCCACTCACTATTTGGTACTTAGAGGTCTCCCCTCTCCGTACACTTAGATTCGATAGGTATATGTGATTATTTGGTCTATTCGAGTGACTCTAGAGCTATTCTTACTCTTGATATTTATGCATTTGATCCACTTGATTTGTACTTCTCCATTTCATTTGACTTATGATATTTGTTCAGATGATCTTGATCTCTCATACTTTTGACAGATGATATCGTTTCAGCAGGAGCTTATGTTTCCTTTTCCTATACTTATATATGATTTGATGATTTGTTTGTTATATATATCTGTTCACTGGGCTTTTTAAGCTCAGCCGCATTTCTTTTCCTGCGGCAGGTTTTAGGTTGGAAGCTGGGATTGAGTGAAGAGTGCGTAAGAGCCTTAGTGGACCACCCTGATGATAGATACCCATTTTCTCTTGGATTCGATTTTGATTTATCTTCAGTTAGGTTAGAGCTTGGATTTGTATTTCAGTTTTGGAAATTTTTATGTATAGAGTTAGTATTTCGTTTCTATCGCTAGAATACCTTGTAACTATTATGTTTATAAGTCTTCCGCTTGCGTTTGTATGTTCTGATTGACACCATAATGTAGCATCTTAGCCTTTGACGGGTTGGGGTGTTACAAAAGACCATCCAATAGATCACGTTATTGGTGAACCTTCAAGGCCAGTTCAGACGAGAAGACAACTTGCCACCGATTGCGACATGTGCATCCATGTCTGCTCAGTCAGTCTAAAAGAGCCAAAGAACATTCGTGAAGCGATGGCAGATAATGCATGGATTGAAGCGATGCAGGAAGAACTTCTCCAACACGAGCTACATGACACTTGGGATTTAGTGCCGAGACCAATTGACAAACTCGTCATTGATCTTAAGTGGTTATGGAAGAACAAAAAGGATGAAGAGATGACTGTAATTCGCAACAAAGCTCGTCTAGTGGCCAAGGGATTTAGACAATAAGAAGGGATAGATTTTGAGGAGTCATTCGCGCCTGTAGCAAGACTTGAGGCGGTCAGGATTTTCTTAGCATACGCAGCTCACAAAAACATCACGGTCTATCAGATGGACATCAAGACAGCATTCTTGAACGGAACTCTGAAAGAAGAAGTGTACGTGAGTCAGCCAGACGGATTCGTCGACAAAGATCATCCCGACTACGTCTACAAGCTAAAGAAAGCTATCTATGGTTTGAAACAAGCCCCAAGGGCATGGTATGACGAATTATCATCTTTCCTACTTCTTAATAATTTCACCAAAGGAACAATTGACCCGACCTTGTTTACTAAAAAATTCAAAGATGACATTTTGATTGTTCAGATTTATGTGGATGACATAATATTTGGGTCCACTAATACGAAACATTCAAAACATTTTGAAAATCTCAAGAAAAGTAAATTTGAAATGTCTATGATGGGCGAATTAAAATTTTTCCTTGGACTTCAAATCCATCAATCCCATCGTGGCATTTTCATTAATCAGGCTAAATATACTATTAAGATTTTGAAAAAACATGGAATGGAAATTTGTGACTCTGTTGGTACTCCAATGGTCACTTCACCCAAAATTGGTGCTGATTTATATGGGAAACCCATGGATCCGAAGAAATATCGGAGCATGATTGGTTCTCTCATGTACTTAATTGCTAGTCGACCCGATATACATTTTGCTGTCTGTTTATAGCACTGTTTCAGGCAAGGCCTACCGAACTTCACCTCCAAGAGGTTAAACGGATCTTCCGGTACCTACGAAGAACCATTAATATGGGACTTTGGTATCCGAAGGATTCGGAGTTTACACTATCAGCCTTTTCAGATGCCGACCATGCTGGTTGCCAAGTTACCGCAAAAAGTACATCCGGGGGAGCACAATTTTTGGGAGAAAAGCTAGTAGGCTGGTCATCAAGGAAACAAGACTGCACGGCGTTATCAACCGCAGAAGCCGAGTATGTGTCTTTATCTGCGTGTTGTGCCCAAGTTCTATGGATGAGGATACAACTCACAGATTATGGTTTTACCTTCGACCGCATACCTATGTATTGTGATTCGAAAAGTGGCGTAGCCATCTCGTGCAATCCAGTTCAACACTCCAAGACCAAGCATATTATAGTTCGCTACCACTTCATAAAGGAACACGTTGAAAATGGTACTGTTGAATTATTCTTCGTGAAGACTGAATACCAACTCGCTGATCTATTTACTAAAGCCCTCCTAAAAGAGCGGTTTGATAACTTAGTTTGACGAATTTGAATGCGAAGCCTAACTCCCAAAGAGTTACAAAGTCTTCTCGAATCTTCTTGAAATTATCTCAAATAGCTTCGCTTTAAATATTTTTGAAAAAACAAAATACAAAATCTGAAAAACCAACAAAAACAAAATATAAAAATAGAAAAATTTCAAAAAATACAAAAACAGTAAAAAATAATATAGAAACCAAAAATATTCTTCTCACGACATGTCTCTCGTATAATCGATATTTTGTACGTACCTAGAAATGTCATTCAAAAATGATACGGGCATGTACAGATGCTTGAGCGAGAGTTCATTTAAAGTTTTCTAAAACATGTCGTTTCTCAAAACTTTCTTCACGACGGCTTTCGTATATTTCAGTACGGAACCCGAGCTACATTGATGACTTCTGATTATTTCAGATCAGGACTCGCATTGTTAGTGGCAAATGAAAACAAAGAATCATTGAGCACATGATCAAGATTTTTTCAAAGAGATTTTTCAAAATCTTTCTCCAAATTCTGTGCTCAAGATTCGTCAAAACGAAAACTCCCCCTATACCCTTAAATTAATTTAAACTCACAAGTTTAAAAATATGCTTTCTTTAAGGGGGAGTATAAAAAGAAAAACAAAAAGTTCCAAATTCATGCAAAAAATCCGTCTTTCTCTCCAAAAAGCTTCATTTTAATCAGTAGATATAAAAAATATCACTAAACGCTATTTTTGAGGGGGAGAAGACGTGATTAAAAAGTGATAAAAAAGGTTTAAAGATCGTGGATTGAATCTCAAAAGAGCTCGACTCAAGATTTCACCCTCGAATTGACGGAAAAGTAAATGTCTGAAATTGAAAAGACTTGTCCGGGACGGGTAATAATTTCAAGCTGGTTATCCAGTGATGTAAACGTGTCTCGTAAAGGACTTGTCTGAGTAGAATGTACCAATTCGATAGATGATCTTTGAATATGAACGAGACGGGTAATAATTTCAAGCTAGTCTAACTAGTGATGTAAACGTGTCTCGCAATGGTCATGTTCATTGAAAATCGATCAATTCAAAATGTACAAACTCTACCCAACATGTGCAAATTTATCTCAAAAATGCAAGAGCACACGTGAAGGGGGAGTATTTTAGAAAATGCTAAAACTCTCGAAGTGTTAACTAAATGTGTTTTACTTATAAACACTTTGAGAAATTTTCATAAAAAGGTTTTATGGCTTGTGATCATCAAATCTAGGATAATCATGGAGTAATAAGGTGATTATGGTTAGGTTTATGTCCTATGATCCGCCAGAGCCGGAGGGATCTTCCTAAGGACAATTCCAATAGATTATAATTAGAAGTCCTTAGGTAAGATTGAAAAAAGGAGTAATATGAGAAAGGAGAAAGAAGGGGTTGAAGAATGAAAAAGAAAAGTTTAATGAAAGGGTGAAAAGAAATAGCCCTCCATGAAAACTTAGGGCAGAAACCGGATCAATACATCTACTATCAGTTATCACAAAGATGATACTGAAATTGAAGAAAAGACGTCATGGACCCAGTGACGCGTTGCACAAACCCATCCTAGCCACTCAGATATCTTTTGAAAGATATTTGTTTCATTTCTCACAGAGAACACTGCATAATCTATCGGCCTCTCACTCCGAAATGTTTTGATATTGAAAAGGTGGCACTCTGCTCCATGCCTCGGACTACTAAAACCAAAACGCACATTATCGAGTCTAGAGCCATGAGATTCATTAAAAGATCTCCTAGGAACACTTCCAATTTAATACACTTGTGTTCGCCAAAAAGAACACAAGCTATAAGAGTCTTAATGAGATCTTTGGATCTTGCCACTTATATATCATGATGGTTACTATGCTTCAAACGGCCTACAGTCGTGGGGTGATCTCCAGCGACTCACTAAATCATGGGTGCACTTCGGTGTGTCCGTGTAAGCCCTTTCGGGGGTATCCGGTTCAGAACGGCCTGGGTTAGAATTAGAGAAAGTCTTCACACTATTCTGATGACGATCTCGAAGTCCAAACCTGTAAGCGCTTGATGATTTATCACTAACAGTTTTATGCAGCTACCTATAAAACATCCATCATCACATATATCAAACATCTTCACCTCAGCATACTCATACTTATGAAGAGCATCCGCAACAAAGCTCAAGTGTAAAAGTTCAAGGCAAAAGGATCAAGTTAAAGACAATGTGTAAAGACAAAGTTAAAAGCTAATCAAGATGTCAAGAACAACTTCAAGTATCAAGTGAGGAAGACATAAGTATGAAGCTCAAGAGGTATGAGTATGTTGGAGGTCACGACGTCATAATCACATGAAGATGCTGAATGAAGGCAAGAACAACCACAAAGACGATTCTTGGAAGATCATAGCATGAAGGAATGAAGAAACAAAGACTATTCTACAACGACACACAAAGCATAAGACATTGAAGACTAAAGACCACATCACTCAGAGCATCATTTGAATGACCATCCCTTAGGGGGAAATTGTTAGGATTTATAAAAGTGATGGTCATACGTCGTTTGTAATATTTTTATTAAGTGTGTCGTTGTGGAATTAATTAGAATTAGCTTTGAGCTTTTAATCTAATAGGTTAATGTTATGTATTAAGAAAAGCCCAAGCCCATCCAAGTCCAACATGAAAAACTATAAAATAGCACCTTCCATCTCCATTTGGAAGGTTGGTGTTCTCAGGTCCTCTAGGTTTGTATCAAGGATTAATAGTGTGAATACAAGTTATCCATTTCATAATCCACTCTTATTCTTTTATCTTATCTAGTGATATAGTTGTAGGTTAGGATTGAATATTAGATTATAACATATTATATTAATACAAAAACAACATAGTTTATGAGATAGAGTTGAGATCATTGTAGAACCAAAATTTCTAAATATCCAATGAACCAATACTAGTCACTTATTTTTTCATCATAATAAAAAAAATCCACCTTCCACCTCTTTTTTAAAAATAAAATATCTTGCAAACGGTAAATCGTCAAGTGAAAAAAAATACACCATCGCGACAAATATTTTTTTTATCTTTCAGTAGACGGGCACTTCAATATACTTATGATGTTTTTTTTTTTTTTCATTTTTTTCAGTTATTTCTTGAAAAAACACATGTGATTTGTATCAAAAATCACATATGATTTCATAAATCACATTTGTGATTTTACAAATCACATGTGATTTGTTATACAAATCACATGTGATTTTTACAAACGTAATTTAAAAAAGAATCGAAAAAAAAGTTCGTCGAAAGTATATCAAAGTGGCCGTCTATAGAAAGATGATTTAATTCTCGTCGTGGTAAGATTCGTTTTGCGTAATGATTAACGGTTCCCAAGATATTTAATTTTTAAAAAAACTGTGAAAGTTTATTTCTTATTTATATATATATATATATATATATATATATATATATATATATATATTATATATATATATATATATATAAAATAGATGACAATGATTTGTTCATTTGATATTTAGAAAATATTGAATCTATATTGAACTTTTCTCTTATGAGATATTGTGCTAATTGTTTGAGTTGATTACTGATAAGTAAACATTTGAAAAAGTACATTATTATTAAATGAATTTAGCCCTAACTATAAATGTAACCCTCCATCGTGAAATTTATATACCCCCTCCGTCTCAATTTAATTGTTCATATTTCCTTTTAAGGATATCTCAAATCAATTGTCCACTTTCTTTATTTAGTAAAAACTAGAGAATCTAGTGGAGGAATATTCTATTTTAGTAGTTGAAAATTAAAGTGGCCCCACTTTTATTAAACTTTGTATTTTCTCTCTCCTGAAAAATAAATTGAGACGGAAGGAGTATAATACATTAGGCGTAGGCGAGTGGCGACGGTGTCGTATTTGAAATTAGTAGATGGTTACAGTTTTTATTAATAGTTTAAAAACTATTATTGAACACGAAAGTAGTATATGTTTTGTGGAAATAGTCATTACTTCCAAAGAAGGGTCATATGTTCGAAACAAACTTCACTAATAATAATAGAGCTTCATATATTCCCATAACATGCCTCAATTTTAGCCCGTAACTCCTAAAATGCCAGAATAATTTTTTTTTTTTTTTTTTTTTTTTTTTCTGGATTTTTTATATATAATAATAATGCTAAAATAATTTGGTAAAAAATTTAACTTTTGAGACATTTATTTTTCCACTTTTTTGTTCTATTTTATTTAATTACCAAAATTGTTACTTTGTTGTATAAACCCTTGGTCCCACTATAAGTGTCCACAATGGTATCTTTGCTTGTCCCATATGTTGAAATAAATAAATGCCTAAAAACATTATCAATATTTATTCATATCTCTATGTTTTGATGATCACAAAATGTAAACTCATTAAAACATAAACTTATAAATTAAACAAGTACTTAGTTATAAATATTCACTTCTACAACTAAAATCACTTAAGGTATGAATGAACTAATGCTTAATGCATTATATGATCAAAGGAACATTTTCTTAATAACTAGATTTTTTATAAAACATCAAAAACATTTTATATATTTTTGAAAAACATTTTTGGTATTAAATAAAAATGTTTAATCTTTTATAAAAATATGAATTCAAATTTTTAACCAAAATCAGTTAAAATGTTGCAGAAAAACCTTCCCCACAAAAGCACAAAATTGGCCAACGTTCAGTAGGGGCGGCCCCCTTAATTTTGCTAGGCGGCCCCCTTAATAATTAAGGGGACCGCCCCTATTTAAGGGGACCGCCCCCGCTCCAGTAGGCTCCAGCTGTCCAGATTTTTCCCTATAAATACCAGCCTTCCCCTGGATTTTTACTTACCCTTTTGCACTAAAACTTTCTGTTGTAGATCTCATTTCATATCTTAAATAAACCTTTGATCATGTAATCTTAAGCATTGGTTTCCAAGTGATCCAAGCTTTCACCATCCAAGTGCAAAAGAAGAATACTTCTATCAATCAAGATTAGAAGTATTACAACTTAGTATCATTTTGTTACTTAAGTTGTGTGTTTAACAAAGTTTGTAAATCATTCATTCATTTGTATGTAAGGTGTGTGTTGTAGATTAGTGTTGTGTGTAAGTAGTGAAGATGTTGTATAAGTAGTTGTGGTATAGAAGTTGTGAGATCAAAGTGTAGAAGTCGTGAAGCCGTGGTGTAGAAGTTGTGAAGCCGTAGCTTAGAAGACATGAAGTCCTTGTGTTGAAGTCGTGAAGCCGTAGCATAGAAGCTGTGAAGCGGTCGTGTTAAAGTTGTGAAGTCCTAGTCGTGAAGTCCTAGTGTTGAAGTCATGAAGCCGTAGCATAGAAGTTGTGTAGCGGTCGTGTTGAAGCCGTGAAGTCCTAGTCGTGAAGTCCTAGTGTTGAATTCGTGAAGCCGTAGCATAGAAGTTGTGTAGCGGTCGTGTTGAAGCCGTGAAGTCCTAGTCGTGAAGTCCTAGTGATGAAGTCGTGAAGCCGTAGCATAGAGGTTGTGTAGCGAACATGTTGAAGTCGTGAAGTCTTAGTCATGAAGACATAGTGTTGAAGTCGTGAAGCCGCATCATAGAGGTTGTGTAGCGGTCGTATTGAAGTCGTGAAGAAGTGTGAAGAGTCGTGAAGCAGTCGTGAAGCCGTTGTGAAGTAGTCGTGAATAAGTTGTGAAGAAGTTGTGTTGTGAAGTTGTGAGATTGGTTCTAGCTACGATTAGAACTCGACATTTAGCTTTGTGTCGTTAAACCCGTGTAAGCCAAAATTGTGTACGGTTTTCTCCGCCATAAGGGAGCTTATTGAAGTTGTGAAGAAAACTCTCGAGCAAGGTGTGCTCGGGGAGTGGAGTAGGGCAAGGAAGGTGTCCTTGTAGCCGAACCACTATAAATCTCTCGTGTCTCGGTTAGATCTTTCCATACCTTATTTATTTCTTTACTTGCATCGTCATTACTTTCATACACATAGGTTTATATAATTGCTATAATTAATTAGAGGTCGACTTCACATAAAGATCAATTTGAAAATCCATTCAAGAAACCAAAACTTTTACAATCAATTTAAAAGAATACATATATAACTAATAATAAGGTTCAAGTTTTATTTTTCATACAAACTTGAATCTAAGTGTTTTTAAAAATAAACAAAGGTTTTCATAATAAAATTAAAAAGACATAAAACTATTCAACCCCCCCCTTCTAGTTTTCCACAATTGGTATCAAGAGCCACGTCAATCAAGATCTTTAAAATATACTGTATTTTAAAACTTGAATCGATCTATGGAATTCGAAAAATATCTAGAAGGGGAATCTTTGCTAAAACTACCATTATTTGAAAACCATAATTTTCTTGAATGGAAAAATAAATTTGAAACTTATGTGAAATCAATTGATCTAGATCTTTGGCATGTCATTTCGATTGGTGATTTTGAAAGTTAAACAAAAACATATTTTGAAAGTCAAACAAAAACTGATTTTGAAAATCAAACAAAAACGGATTTTGAAAGTCAAATTGATTATTTGAAAACAAAGAATGAAATTAAATAATAAAGCTAAAATAATTATTTATAAAACCTTGCCGAAAGTTGAATATGAAAGAATATTCTTCTGTAAAACGGCAAATGATATTTGGAAAAATTTCTAAAACTTTCATCAAGAAAAATGTCAAGCCAAAGATGAGGATTTTAATCTTGTACATGAATTAGTTATCTTAGAAATTTAATAGATAAACTTTTAGATAAAATAGATACATGTGCTACTAGTTCAAATGTTGTTAATGTAGGTGTTAGCGACGAAGACTACATGAATCAACTCCAAAGTGAACTCAATCCAAAATCATGAAGTGACACAGACGAAGGAGAAGATCATGATCCGTACAAGACATGTTCGGGTCAAGCCACTTCGGTTTAAATAAGATCATCATCTGAGACATTGCGAAGAAAAGCTAGGACGTGAGGTAAGTTCTCTATTTAAAATTTCATAAGTAATTACTTCATGCATATAATCTTATTAATGCCTTAGGATATGCTTAGTCTGATAGGTTGCTTTGCCTTTACACTTTAGTTAGATTCGTTCTGTGGCTTAATAAACTAGAAACCCTTTAGTTAGCCCCCCTAAGTGTTAGTGAACCAAGCAATCTTCATATTTGGTACTCTTCGATAAGTAAATTTAGGAACTTAATTTCTTCTAAAGAGAGAATGACTACTGGAGAATCTATTGACTAGAAACTCAATTTGACCTAACGATTGAATTGCTTCTATGTGAGAAGTTGGGTGTGTGTAACCCGTAAAAACGGTCGTGTTTAGCCTGAATTGAGCACCACTAGTAATAGTCTCATACTTATTCTCCAACTTGAATACATTATTCTTCCTAAATATACCTAACGATAGTTTACTGCTATGAACTTTGCTTTTCACTAGAGCTTTTCATTCCTAGATGTATGTCATCCTGCATATATAAAATTTCTAGATGTTTACTTGCTCCTATGTGATTTGACTGCATGCCTTCGTAATTATTTGTTTAGTTGAATGCATTGTCATTATAATAGCTTTTGTTTTTCTCTAACTACTCTGACATGATGTATTTTTGTATTTAGTCATAATACATGCGTAAATGTCATAGGATATGTAGAAAGAGGTAGCATGTGACAATAGACTTGAGCATGAGATCTTTTATAAACCATTATTTTTTTAAACCTATAATTAATGGGACTTATTTTTAAACTTGCAAAAACTTCACATTTTGGAAAAATAATTTTTCAAAAGATTATGACACATTTCTATTTTACATATTTCACCATCTTACCTTTCTTCCAAACTTGTGTCCATAATTACGTGTTTATCAAAACCAAAGATTGGAAAAATATGTTTTCTTTCCTCATAAAAACATTTTGAAATAAAACCAAAACTATTTCATTAAAATATTTTTCACATACACATAGAAACCCACTTTCAAACATTGTTGAATAATGCCAAAAATATTTCTTTAAATCATGCATGGTGATCTCATATCTGTCATCTATATTTATGTATGTGACATTTATAAGTGAACTAAACTTGAAAATAACCATAATTTATTCACTAAGACCTCACTTGGTACAAGTCTAGAAGTCCATGCTATCACAACTCTACATTCCCATGCACATAGATATTCATTAGGATTATTTAACTAGCTTATTAATCTTCCTAAATATGATACTATGAATTACTTGGTGCTATGTAGTGTTTTCTTGTCTAACATATATATGTTACATGCTAAATGAGTTGTTTGCATGCTAGATAATGATGTCTAATGAATATGCTTAGCATACATAAGTTATTAAATCCTAAATTGCGTCAAAAGAAGTTGGACTTGCTTGAAACTAAACCCAAAAACACAACCCTTTCAAAATTTTCTGCCAAAAACCCATTTCCAGTAGCCTGGAAATCAGCAGATGGGCGGCCCCCTTAATTCATTAGGCGGCCTCCTTAATATTTAAGGGGACCGGCCCCTTAATTAAGGGGACCGGCCATCTGATTGTCGAAGGTGCTGCTCCCCTTTTCTATTTTTTAGCCCATTTTATCCTATACTTCCCAAAATTCACAAACACATTTTGTCACAAACCAGTCACCAAAATTTACCTTCCACAACCACATCATCACTTCACCATAAATACCCATTTGGAGGAGGAAGCTTGACATTTGCCATAACCCAACAAATGATGTTGTTCAAATTCAACCAACACCTAAACCTCATCCTAATGAACCCTTTCACATACATAACCAATCATCCATATGTCCACCTTCATTCACTCATAATTACCCAAGTTCACAAGTGTCTCCACCACCAAAAGTGTCACCACCACTTCCACCAAATAACAACCACTCTCCATCATCATCACCTTCCACTCAACACTTGAAGTTCATTGAAGAACTCAAGGAAGCCCATGAGCTTACTGCTCTCCTTGCTTTGCACCTTGCTCAAAGCAACTTAAACCCATCAACATCCATATCACCATCATCACCACATCACTTGAGTCAAATTGAGAAACATGTCAACAATTGTCCTTGTTGCATCTTTCTCCAAAGTCAAACCATCATTACCATCATCACCATCCATCTCACCATCATTACCATCATCACCACATCACTTGAGTCAAATTGAGAAACATGTCAACAATTGTCCTTGTTGCATCTTTCTCCAAAGTCAAACCATCATTACCATCATCACCATCCATCTCACCATCATTACCATCATCACCATATCACTTGAGTCAAATTGAGAAACATGTCAACAATAGTCCTTGTTGCATCTTTCTCCAAAGTCAAACCATCACCTTAAATGAGCGTCTCACTTGGATTGAGTATCTTCTCACTAGATCTAATCCAACACCACCACTTGAACAACATCAAAACCCTCATTCAACATGGTCAAGTCCAAGCTCTCCACCTCCAATTCCTCTATCAACACTCTCTCCAACATCCATACACCCAAACTTACAACCCCATTAATCCAACATTTTTTACCCCCTCTTTACCATCATCCATCCAAAATAATCCAAATTTTCATGTCTCAAGCAAGTCCAATGGATCTCTTAGGCAATTTAAAATTTTCTACTTATTGCATGCTATAAGCAAAATATGTGTTGTATCAATAATTATGTTTTTAACATAATTATTTTCAACTAATGAATGCTTTATGTCTTGTCTTTAATATATGATTGTTATGCTTATTGCTTGTATACTTGATATCATGATATATATACATGCTTGATGATTAATAACATGCTTATTCCATAATATGTTTTAAATGTATGCATGCGTAATTAACATGTTATGTCACTATTTAATCATTCTTGATGTACATGATTCAAATGGAGCTTGCTGCAAAAACACCCTAAAAATGACCCTTTTCTGGAAATTTTTCAAATTTGGTTGCCTGGGAAAACACCAGATAGGCGGCCCCCTTAATTCCCTAGGAGTTCCCCTTAATTTTAAGGAGGCCGGCCTACAATTAAGGGGACCGGCCATCTGGGCAGTAAAATTTACTGTTTTCTTTTGCATCTTGCGACCCCTTCTATCTAGCCCAAACCTTACCTAAATCAACCATCACCTCCATCAAACACCCATTTTCATTCACCATGCTATCACCAAAATCATCTCTAAGACACCAAAACTCCATCACCACCACCTCAATGTTAATCCCCAAGTGCACCAAATGCACCATCAAAAACACCCTTTCATCCATCAATAACTACATCAACTCACACCTTTCATCACCACCATCAAGAGCATCAACTCCACCTCCTACTCAAGAACCTCCATTCACCCAACTTGTCATTTCCATATCACCATTAACACTTCTTGATGCTCATTTCTCATCATCACCAATACCACCACACCCACAACCAAACCATCATCTTTGGTCTTAGAGATGAGATACACTACATGTTTTCATCCCTTGAACACATGCTTAACAACCAACCTCCACCACAACCTCCACCATTTTCACCCACTACACTACCACCACCTTCATTCTCACCAAATTAAGCATATGCAATGCTTAATCAAAAATAATTTTTCAAACCATTTTGTGTGCAAGCCCCATGGAAGATCATGTACTCCTAGAATGATTATGTAGATTGCATTACTTACTAGCTAATGTAGGATTGAATATAATCTTGGATGGTTGTGTATTTATACACAACATTTTTAATGAATGTCTTTATATGCATGCTTATTTTTGCTATATATATGCTTGTGCTTCTAATATTTTTCTTGCAAGTATTCCATATATCGATTCCTTGGTGCCCTCAAACGAGGGGGAGCACACATCAAGGGGGAGTTCTCGTCCCGACAAATTTTGTCTCAAAAACTTGTCGGCATAACCTTTTTGATTCTACAAAAAGGGGGAGAAGTGAATATAAACTCACTAAATACTTGTCCAAAAATAACTTTTTGGATTTAATGAGTTTAGGTTTTGTAATCATCAAAAAGGGGGAGATTGTTGACATAAATAAATGTCTAAAAACATTATCAATATTTATTCATATCTCTATGTTTTGATGATCACAAAATGTAAACTCATTAAAACATAAACTTATAAATTAAACAAGTACTTAGTTGTAAATATTCACTTCTACAACTAAAATCACTTAAGGTATGAATGAACTAATGCTTAATGCATTATATGATCAAAGGAACATTTTCTTAATAACTAGATTTTTTATAAAACATCAAAAACATTTTATATATTTTTGAAAAACATTTTTGGTATTAAATAAAAATGTTTAATCTTTTATAAAAATATGAATTCAAATTTTTAACCAAAATCAGTTAAAATGTTCTAGAAAAACCTTCCCCACAAAAGGACAAAATTGGCCAACGTTCAGTAGGGGCGGCCCCTTAATTTTGCTAGGCGGCCCCCTTAATAATTAAGGGGACCGCCCCCTATTTAAGGGGACCGCCCCCGCTCCAGTAGGCTCCAGCTGTCCAGATTTTTCCCTATAAATACCAGCCTTCCCCTGGATTTTTACTTACCCTTTTGCACTAAAACTTTCTGTTGTAGATCTCATTTAATATCTTAAATAAACCTTTGATCATGTAATCTTAAGCATTGGTTTCCAAGTGATCCAAGCTTCTACCATCCAAGTGCAAAAGAAGAATACTTCTATCAATCAAGATTAGAAGTATTACAACTTAGTATCATTTTGTTACTTAAGTTGTGTGTTTAACAAAGTTTGTAAATCATTCATTCATTTGTATGTAAGGTGTGTGTTGTAGATTAGTGTTGTGTGTAAGTAGTGAAGATGTTGTATAAGTAGTTGTTATAGAAGTTGTGAGGTCAAAGTGTAGAAGTCATGAAGCCATGGTGTAGAAGTTGTGAAGCCGTAGCTTAGAAGACATGAAGTCCTTGTGTTGAAGTCGTGAAGCCGTAGCATAAAAGCTGTGAAGCGGTCGTGTTGAAGCTGTGAAGTCCTAGTCGTGAAGTCCTAGTGTTGAAGTCGTGAAGCCGTAGCATAGAAGTTGTGTAGCGGTCGTGTTGAAGCCGTGAAGTCCTAGTCGTGAAGTCCTAGTGTTGAAGTCGTGAAGCCGTAGCATAGAAGTTGTGTAGCGGTCGTGTTGAAGCCGTGAAGTCCTAGTCGTGAAGTCCTAGTGATGAAGTCGTGAAGCCGTAGCATAGAGGTTGTGTAGCGGACATGTTGAAGTCGTGAAGTCTTAGTCATGAAGACATAGTGTTGAAGTCGTGAAGCCGCATCATAGAGGTTGTGTAGCGTCGTATTGAAGTCGTGAAGAAGTCGTGAAGAAGTCGTGAAGCAGTCGTGAAGCCGTTGTGAAGTAGTCGTGAATAAGTTGTGAAGAAGTTGTGTTGTGAAGTTGTGAGATTGGTTCTAGCTACGATTAGAACTCGACATTTAGCTTTGTGTCGTTAAACCCGTGTAAGCCAAAGTTGTGTACGGTTTTTCTCCGCCATAAGGGAGCTTATTGAAGTTGTGAAGAAAACTCTCGAGCAAGGTGTGCTCGGGAGTGGAGTAGGGCAAGGAAGGTGTCCTTTTAGCCGAACCACTATAAATCTCTCGTGTCACGGTTAGATCTTTCCATACCTTATTTATTTCTTTACTTGCATCGTCATTACTTTCACATACATAGGTTTATATAATTGCTATAATTAATTAGAGGTCGACTTCACATAAAGATCAATTTGAAAATCCATTCAAGAAACCAAAACTTTTACAATCAATTTAAAAGAATACATATATAACTAATAATAAGGTTCAAGTTTTATTTTTCATACAAACTTGAATCTAAGTGTTTTAAAAATAAACAAAGTTTTCATAATAAAATTAAAAAGACATAAAACTATTCAACCCCCCCCCCTTCTAGTTTTCCACACCATATTAAGTGTCTAGGGAATATTTTCAACCAATGAGAAGAGACTTTAGTGGGTAATAGTGATATTTGATTGGTGGAGAGTTTAGTTGGCCCCACTTTCCTAAAACTTTGTGTAAATGGAAAGTGGACACTTATTTTATTACCAAAATAGTTACCAAAATTGTTATTTTGTTGTATAAACTTTTGGATGAAATTTTCTAACAACTATACATGAAAATAATTGGTTATACATTATGATATAAGTTTTTCTAAAAGTTATTCTAATATGGAATGGCACATAGGTAAAGATCCCGTTTCACTATTTCAATTTTAGTATAAAATGGACTAAAACATGCAACAAAATGATGAACAATTCTAACCTTTCTAATAAACTAGACGAGTACTCGTTCATAGTAACGGGATTTTCTATTGCCATATGAGAGGATTGTAATACACTCTGTAGTATGTTAGTCCTTTATAACGTGTGTATATGATACTTTGAGTGAATATGATTAAGTATGCGGAATCTACTTAACCACACTTAGAAGGATATTGGTTATGGAAATGGAACAGTGATGTTTGTTTATTGAACAATGAACACAGAAAGTATAACACGAAACAATTCAATATTATTGAGAATAATACGAGTGATCTTCACTATCACTAGGGTTACAAAACCTTGAATATCTATGTTTCTATGACTTTAGACTAATTTTTTTGTGATTAATTAAGCACTCTCTTAATCCAAGCTAAGATTTCCCTTTTATAGTCCAAAGGAGATCTTTACAATTATGTTAAGTCATGTCAACTACTTGCTTGTTATGTGTGCCAATAACTAAGATACAACTTGATCTGTGTATTCAACTTGTTTACTGAACACTCATCTAAGATATTATCTACCGTATAGATTTTACTTTTATACACAAAATATCTTTTTCATATTTATCCTTTCAGCAGTAGAATACGCGACAGTTATCCACTCAGCAGTAGTATGAGTCACTCCAACAGCAGTATCTTTTACTCTAGCAGATGTATCTTCTAGCATAGTATCTCCAACACAGCAGTAGTATTGAATGCACTAGCAGTAGTATAGACACTTAGAGTATTTATTTTATGAACCAGCAGTACTAATCTTCAGAACATTTAATTCACAATAATCATCCCCTAAACTTGTGATTTATCCCAAATCATCAAGTTTCTTCTGAATTAAATGAGGATTGTGATAGATCTTCCAAACACTACATAGTCAGACTCTTGATCTGAGCTTTCCTCTGTTCTGCAAGATTAAATATCTTTCTGACTAACTCATCTGCCATCTGTGAATCACTTTTAGCCATTTTCTTTGTCTTTAACACTAGCAGTACCTTGCTCATGCTCTAAGCATTGCCTAAAAGATGGTGCAATTTCCTTGGATGAAATAATTATAAGAGGCAATGGTGCTGTATCTTGGATGCTTGAAGCCTGATATTATATTCCCTGTAATTGCTCCATGAAGTCAAGTTATCTCTCAGCAAGCCATGCAAGTGATGAACAAACGTAGTGAACTGAAATTGAAACTGAAAGAGTAATCTCTCAACAAGCTTTTGCCTCCCCTGATTTCCATTTGAATATCAATAGGCAAAGAAGAGAGATGTAAGAGCTTATTCCCAGCATCCATCAACTTATTCTGAAGGCGAAGCTTCCATTGTAGGAGGTGATACAACAACTGCTGTTGAGCCAGATGTGGAAAAGACAAGAGCATACAAGATGATGATGCTTTTAAAAGACTCATGCACAATGGTTTTTGAAGGGGTGTATATTTTTATATTGAGACGAAAAATGGAGTCTGAAACTACACCCCTTCCCAATCTTTTTCCCCTGTTTG
>CP139501.1:67939183-68425533 GCA_021014915.2 Artemisia tridentata subsp. tridentata | reverse complement strand
AAATGTAAAAATCGAACCATGCAAGATCTATAGTTTATTTGTGATTTAAATCTTAAAAACGTACATAAATCCCAAATAATTAGATACGAATTTTTGAGGCTTCATATTTATTTTATTTGGACTCTATATGATCATATTAATCTGGGAAAAATGATATGTCGAATTTTTGGGGCCTAAAATATTTAATTATGAATTATGTATATAATCGGGTTTTTGGAAAAACAAGGAAGAAAAGAAATAAAAAGGGTTCGAATTAGGTTTTTGGAATTTAGGGCTGTTCTTGACTAATTAATAATGGTTTAATGATGATATGAAGATTGGGTAATAATTTTGATAATAAGGGTTTTGATTTTGATATAAAAATGTATACCGATTTTAAATTAAAATAGTTAAGGGGCTGTTTTGTAATTTGTAAAACTGGTGGGTTATTTTTAGAACATTATTTGGGACATATATAAATCGTATAAAAGGAAATAGGAGGGCCTCTTGTGTAAATTTTATATTTAAAGGGTTTAATTTGTTAATTAATTAAAGTTAAATTCGATTTTATAAATAATTGAAATAGAGGGACTAAATATGTAATTTCTGGAAAGTTGGGGCTGAATGGAGTAATGAATTATATTCAGGGGGTTATGTGTAATTTTGGTAATTTAATGGCTTAATATGTAATTATTGATAATTAAAGGTTGGAAATGTAAATTAAGGGTTAAATATGTAAGTTAATTAACTTGAGGGACTTGATGTATAAATGATGAATATTTAAGGGTACATTCGTATAACATGTGAAAATAAGTACTCATGGTGTAAATTTGATTAATTAAAGGTTTAATGTGTAATTATGGATATAAAAAGGTTTAAAGTGTAACTTGATAAAATAAAGGGGTGTAATTTGTAAACTATGAAACCATGAGGACCAAATGTGTAAATCTGATCAAGTATACCCTATTTCCATTTAATAATGATTTAATTAATTGATATGACACAATCTTTCTAAAAATGGAAACCTGCTAAAAATAGAAAGTTACTTAAAATAGAAAGTCAAGTAAAATGAATAATTAAGAATCTGTAGTAATTCTCTTCTACTCCTTTAGGTGTGAAGGAGGAGGTTTTGATCCGCATTTGTGACTTCTATTTCGTATTCGTGTTTCATTCGTGATCAGGTACAGATATTCTGCTCTTTTGATAAGGAGCCTTCGCTCTCATATTTCGATTTGTATTAGGGTTTTCCTAAGCCATTGCTATGCTTCCCTACACTTTGATAAGAACCTTTGATATGTGAACCTTTGATATGATCCTTGACATGTGGACCTTTGATTTGAACTTTGGACATTTGAACCTTTGATATGAACCCTTTGCCATGAACCTTTGATATTTGGACTTCGATTTTTGACTTAGACATATTGAACCTTTGCTATGATTTGGACCTTTGACCTTTGACCCCAGTTTGATACCCGAGCCAAGTTCGTTTTCCTAGCCATGAAGGTAACATGGCCATGCCTGTGATGCACCACTGGCATGACTCGTGTGTGGTTCGAGTGATTAGCCACACCGTCCCCATTTTGATTTGATATGAGCTCACTATGATATGATATGATTTGTTATGGCCAATATGATTTGTTCGGGGGGCGTATGGATGCATCCTAGGTTCGAGTCCGTGTTCGTGGACATTTTAATTTGATATGGTTCGGTGAATGATGATGGGTGCAATCCACGTCTTCACAAAGTTCGGGAGCTAGCTACTCCATTTGAAGAATGAGGACACCCCTCATATTATCTGATTATCTGAGAGGTCTCCCCTCTATATGATTTGAAGATTATGGTTACGATATGATGTGATTTGATTTGTTTGGGCTCGTGGTGGATTACTGTCCTAAACCTTACTCTTTATTTCCTTTTCCTATATCTCATTCATTATGATATGTCTGTTCATTTCCATTTGATTTTGCTTCCGTTTATTATATATCTGTTCACTGGGCTTTTTAAGCTCAGCCGCATTTCTTTTCCTGCGGCAGGTTTTAGTAGGAAGCCAGGAGCCTGGGTTTGCTTTGGGATGAGAGATTAGCTTATGAAGACGATACCTTAGTTTTAGTATTCATTTATGTATGACTACGTAGATTTGGTATATTTTCCTTTGTAACATTGTAAACCATTTGTATTATGTAAGTCGTATGTTATGCTTGCCTTTGATATGTCACCATTTGCGTGACACTTCTACCCTTGCCGGGTTGGGGTGTTACAGTAAGGGTGTTGAGAATGAAAATGTTAGTTGCGTGCATAAAGAACAAACAACACCATTGCAGACAGATGTTGAGGTACATGGTTTATTTTAAATTTAAATAGGTTAATAAGTGTTTATTTCTATGTCTTGTGGTGGGTGCTAATCACAACCTATGCCCTGCAGAAAGATCAAACAACACCATTGCAACAAACAGTCAGCAACCAAGGATATGCAAATGTGGTCGGTCCTAATGACAAACCTTGCTTGGACTCTGTTTTTTCCCATCGCAAAATGAAGAAAATCCAAAAGAAAAAAAGGCGGCGAAAATTAAAAACATGGCTAAATCCTTTAAATCAAAGCACGAGAAGTTTTCCGGATCTCTGAATCCAGGCAACGTCCAACGCGCACAACTGACAAGAACATCTAATCGCAGAAACGAGTCGATTGAGCATATTGTCATATTAGAGGTAAGTCACCGTATTACATTCATACTGAAATCAATATATGGTTGGCCTCTGCTAATATATGCTATTTATCTTCTCAGGACATCTCTGGAAACCCCAAAACTCGGTCAATTACTGAGTTCTATTCGGCCAACATAGATCTTTTTGTAGAGGTAGTCTGTTTTTTATTCTTAAATTAACAATAATATGATTCGTTTAATGTTAATCATTGATTTGTTTATTTTAGGATCTGTCTAGACATCCCAAATGCAAAAAGGACAAGGTGTCATTGCCTGATTCGCTTCGTATTTATTTAAAGCAAAAAAAACCAACAGAGTTTAAATTTCCGTGGGGCGGTCGTACCATTGTTTATGGTATGAATTTTTGGCTAGCGTTGGCATGTCTTGAAGATTGTAAAGGCGGTTGGTTGTATGACTATGTAAGGAACCATCATCAGTATGTGGTCAAATACCTTTGTATATAGTTTTGATTGAGTAACCACTATAAGTTTTATAATTTTTGTTTTTTGTACACAGCACTTGGATATATGGTTTGATCTGATGTGGTCTCTTAGGGGAAGCAATGCAGATTGGACCTTGGCAGGGTCTCTGTTCGCCCGACACATCTTGGCTGGTCAAATGTATAGTCATTATTCAGATGGAACATACTACCCTGTGGCTTGGCGAGATGTCGAAAAGGTTAGTTTACCACAATGCTTTTTAATATACATTTGTAACTGTATGCATAGTAATCTGTACATTTGTTTGTCTTTATTAGGTTTATTTTCCCGTTAATGAACCTGAGAAACACTGGGTTCTCACTGAGCTTCACCTGCGTACTGGAGTTGTTTCATTTTATGACACTCTTGGGTTTATACATGGCAATGGCACACGGTGGTGGAGAACTTTGAAAAGAATTTTCCCAAAACAGCTTACCATGTATCTGGATCAGCAAGGTATATTGGGGAGCAAGGGCATATCAGCCAAGGAATATAAAATAACATACCAGTGTCCTGCAGTCCCGAAACAAGGTGAATTATATGGTGATTGCGGTGTATGGGTATGTATTATTTTATACAGATTGTGCCGCAACCAACCACTGGAAGTAGACAACCCTATTGCAACAGCGTTAGCATACCGTGAGCGGATGCTTCAATACTTCTGGAAGCACAAGGAGTCAATAAACAATGTTAAACGGCATTTTTTCCCCATTTATGAAGTAATGGAGCCAGTGTTGTGGTTTGACAAGTTTTCGGTATGGGCAGGAAGTCTCGTGTGTTGAGCCTGTAGAACCTGGTTGCTGTCATCAATGGAAGACGTTCGATATCAACTAACCATAAAATATTTGACTATTATCTAGTAATCGTTGTTGTTTGTAAACGTTCAATAACATGTAACCCAAAAACAATTTACTATTATCTAGTAATCGTTGTTGTTTGTAACCGTTCAATAACATGTAACCCAATAATTTGAATAAGGTTTGTTTCTCTTCCTCCTTCACTCTTTTACCTCTTCAACAAACATGCCTTTACCCTATCCTAAGTATTGATGTGTAGGAGCAGCAGTAGGTTCATTTTCACCAGCAGTAGGATTCACCAAACACATTTCGACACTTAAACGCACTACGCGTCTAACCTAATCTGGACTTATATGCTACATACAAGAACCTACTGCATCAGTGCATTTCACAAACTGCATCAATATCTGACATGCAGTATATTTATCCCTATAAACAACACCAAACAGGGGAATTAAAACAACCATTCAACAGTTAATAAAACAATTAGATAATAACTACGAATTTCATTAACATCATTCTTTAGATAAAGAGTAGACATTACATAAACTTCATCAAAACAAGTGTTTGTAACAAATAGCAAGATAAAGAGTAAACATAACATAAAATTCCCCAAGACAATTTTTTTTTCAGCAGACCTATTCCAGCTCGCTTAGTTTTTTCAACATTCTAGTATTCTCCAATGAACGCCGCCCACTTGCCTGACGCCTTTCAGACAGAAAATCTATTTCTTTCAAGTCTTTGTCCTCTTCCAACATGAGATATTCAATTTGTTCCTTAAAGTTCCCCTTAATGCTCCCAAAAATGCTCCAACATGAGATAAAAAAAATTACAAAAAGAGTATTGCTGTGTAGGAGCAGCAGCATCTTCATTTTCACCAGCAGTAGAATGAACCTTTGTTTTTTTTCACCGGCAGCAGATTCAACTTTAAGGTCAAAACTTTCAACCAGACATCCTGCTGCCAGACAAAACTTTCTACTGCTGAGCGTTCTGCTGCTCGCTTTTGTAATTTTTGGGATTCTACTGCTTGTTTACAAAAGAACAGGGACTGATCTGTACTTTCTTATCCGAAAGCTTTACAAACCCCCAATTCGTTCGATTTTGGGTTTTAAAATCTAATTGTATATCATAATCAGTTTTACGCCCTCACGAATAAAACCAATTCAAACCCTAACACCATTTTCCACCTATTATTTTAAAATCCCCAAATCAAACCCTAATCCACAATGAGGAAACGATCTTTATCAGCTAACCACAATCAAGTTGCCTTTCTTCAAAAGCCCTAACAAGCTGAAGGTTTTGGTGAGGTAATAGACTTTCTTAATGCTAGTCATATTAGGTACGCGTTAACAGCAAACCCTGAAATAGTTATTTCCCACATGAAACAGTTCTGGTCTAGTGTCAATCTCAGAACTAGAAATGGGGAAGAACAATTAAAGGCTAAGGTAGATGGCCAAACGATTGTTATATCCGAATCATCTGTAAGAAAAGCTCTTCACTTTTTAGATGATGAGGAAATAATTTGCCTTGAAAATTCTATGATTTTTGAGGAACTTAAAAATATGGGATATGAGAAGAAAACAAATGGTTTAAAGTTTTATAAGGGTCTTCTCTGTCCACAATGGAAATTTCTTCTTCACACCATTCTCCATTGTCTAAGTCCTAAAACTACAGGGTGGAATGAGTTCAGCACAACTCAAGCATCTGCTATGATTTGTCTGGCCACAGGAAAACCCTTTAATTTTTCGGTTTATTTAATGGATGGCTTGAAAAAGAATGTTTCAGAAAAACATTACATTTACCCAAGGTTTTTGCAATTGATTTTGAATAAGCAACTTAAAAAGCCTAAGGTTCATAAAAATGTAAAGGAATGTCCTAAGCTTAAAAGGAAATTATTTTCTTATTTGAAAAAGGATGGAACTGGCTTCTCTGGGACTATTACTCCATTTTTGCCACATATGTTGCAATTGGCTGCCACTCAGGTGAAAGTGCGGAAAACACAACAGCTACCCACGACACACCCACTTTGGATACCTCATCATCTCACCCTCAAGATACCCAAACACCTAGTATTTCACCAAATAAGAACACTGATTTTCCTCAGACCAGTGTTAGGATGGATGCAGATGAGGCTGCCACAGGTGTGGGAGGTGGAAGGATGGAAAGGGCTAACATTACTGCTCCTGGCTTTGTAGCTGGGCAGGAAAGTGTTAGCACAAGTAAGACCCCAACCAAGGCAACATCTAATGTGGAAGGTTCGGTAGAACCTGAAAGTGATGAGGGTAGGCATGAAACTGATGAATTGAGGGACACCCACAATGTAGAAGATGACAATTCCAGCAATCCACCTCTCGGGACAGATAACACAGGCCGAAGTGGTGACCATAGCATGAAACGTATTCAGGAATTCATAACAAAATGTACCACACTCGAGGCCCAAGTTCTTGATCTGTCACAAACATGCAAAAAATTGAAGAAGATAATTAGGCATTTGGAGGGAAGGAAGAGGTCAAGAACAACGGTATTCAAAAGGCTAAAGAAGGCTGGAACAGCACATAAGGTGAGCTCTCCTGAAGACACAAGTTTGGTGGAGGATGCTACCAAACAGGGGATGAATGTGGACAAGGATTCAGGGGAGGCAACCAAGGAAACATGGGAGGTTAATGAGCTGAACGTTGAAGGTGCTGTTAGGAATGAGAATGTGGAGATGGTTTTCGATAGTGTAGTCAAGGAAGGTCATGAGGGTGTATGTGATAATCTAAAAACTTTTGAGCCTGAACAGTTAATGAAACATGTGTACAAGGATTCAGGAGAGGCAACCAAGGAAACAGGAGAGGTTACTGAGGTGAACGTTGAAGGTGCTGTTAGGAATGAGAATGTGGAGATGGAATTTGATAGTGTTGTCAAGGAAGG
Source organism: Artemisia tridentata subsp. tridentata (assembly GCA_021014915.2). Classification (NCBI taxonomy): domain Eukaryota; kingdom Viridiplantae; phylum Streptophyta; class Magnoliopsida; order Asterales; family Asteraceae; genus Artemisia; species Artemisia tridentata. The sequence goes on along the minus strand of CP139501.1, from coordinate 68,418,663 downwards.
TCATGAGGGTGTATGTGATAATCTAAAAACTTTCGAGCCTGAACAGGTGATGAAACATGTGTACAAGGATTCAGGGGAGGCAACCAAGGAAACAGGAGAGGTTAATGAGCTGAACGTTGAAGGTACTGTTAGGGATGATAATGTGTTGATGGAATTTGATAGTGTTGTCAAGGAAGTTAATGAGGGTGTATGTGATAATCTAAAAACTTTCGAGCCTGAACAGTTGATGAAACATGTGTACAAGGATTCAGGGGAGGCAACCAAGGAAACAATAGAGGTCAATGAGCTAAACGTTGAAGGTGCTGTTAGGGATGAGAATGTGGAGTTGGAATTTGACAGTGTTGTCAAGGAAGTTAATGAGGGTGTATGTGATAATCTAAAAACTTTCGAGCCCGAACAGATGATCAAACATGGTGAGGTTATGGTGGAAGTTGGTAAGATCTTAGGGGAAATGGCCCAGGTTGATTCTGCTGCTGGTTTAAGTCATCCTAATGCTGGTTTAAATCAATCTGCTGCTGGAGTTGAAGAAGCAGTACAAGAATCACTTGATGAAGATGAGCTAAAGCAGTTTAACAACAAAGAAGCTGAAGTAGCAGAATGGTTGGAAACTCGAAGGAAGGCAAAATTAAGAGGGGTTTCTGAAGCTATTATTGGACAAGAATCACTTAACGAACAGATAGAACATGCGATGGCCAAAGATGCAGTTGTATACCGAAAAGCCGTCGAGCTGATTGCAGATGAGAGTATTTCTAAGGAAGCAAAAACAGCTATACTTGTGGATTTCATTATCGCTAGGAATCAAGAAGTGGCTTTGGATGACATGACGGAAAGTATTAGATCAAGTCAGAAGAGGAAGAGACACTTCGATTTGTTCAGAAAAGAAACAAGAGACAAGAAAACATCTTTGATTATGATTAAAAGGAACAATCTCAAATAGACCAAGATCCAATTTCTTTCTCCCCCATTTCTCATTTTGTTGATCGAAAGAGAATAAGCGATCAAAGAGCTGACGAAGGGGATGAGCGGAACAGGGAGTCTACTGGACGCGGTTCAACTAGCGGACACTCTTGGAACAGCTGGAGTAAGAAGTCACCTTGATGTGAGGCATTCCGTCAGCAAATACTCAAATATGAACATCCATCGACCGTTACCACTTCCTCTTACTCGTGACTCGCCGGGGCCCTGGCTGCACTAGCGATTGGCACATAGGGGAGTGGTTGCCCGGCTTTCTCGGCCTAGTATCCTACACCTCGCGCTCATGATATCTACATTCAACTGTGCCCCGGAGACATGGTCAAGGCACAGGTCATAGCTGGAATGAAGATGTATTTACGGAATCAAGCTGGTTGGAAGGCATGTCATCTTAAGGGAAGACCAGATGCAGAGATTGTGTACTTGTACTACAAGTACTATAGGAGAGATCACATGAAACTTCCTGAAAACTTTGACGAAAGACCTTTCAAGAAACTTAAGACCACTCAGAAGAAATCAACTGAGAAAGTGGAAGTTCATAGAGAAAGAGTGGAGTTATCACAAGAGGGGATACGTAAGATGTTAGTCACAGTTCCAGAAATTCTACATATTGACCATTTGCAACCAAGACATCGAATAATTGATTGGGAGATCTACAGGGACCAATTTGGAAAGGCTTGGAAGATCACAAGAGTTGGTGGAGGGACAACAGTGTTCAAGAATTTTGGAAATTTGATAAGACTCTGTGATAGAGAAGATTTGGACAATCTGTGGAGGTTAGTACAAGATAAGCTCAATACAAAGAAGAAGACAGATGTAAAGGAGCAAGAGCTATGGGTTGAATTCAAGAGATTGTATGAGCCAAATCCTTCAGATATTTATTGGAAATTTCCTTATTATGATCTGACTGCATCATGGTAGTTTTATAGTTCCTGCAATGTGCATCATTTGTCAACACAGAGTGGAGTAGATATCTTCATGTTAGCTGAATTGGAATATCCACTGAGTTATGAAGTGTTAGATGTGATGATTACCACAAAACTCAGGTGTGAACGACATGCAGATGTGGTAAAGGATTTACTACAAAGAATCTATGATCAGCGTGAAGCTCTGAGGAAGAACAGAGTTTAATTCAAGGAAAAACTTTGTGATTTGGTGTAGATCCCAGATGAGCAGTGATCTTGTTAATTATCTTAGATCTGAATATAAAACAATATATATAGAAACTGTTATCGAATTGAAACAATATTAAACACTATGCGGAATGTAACGTTCAATCTTAAGAACAACACTATGTAAACAAACGAATTATGTCAATAAACACTTGAATATACTAATACGGTTACTCAAAAGTAACATTGTTACAAAAATCTTGTAGTTAATCGACTTACCAAACAATCCGTACTTAACCCTAACATGATTATCTAATAAGGAGTCATAGTCAAGTTTCCTTTAACCATAAACCAACATAATTATCTAATGAGAATGTGCATATGAAGTCCTCCCTGCATTACCCTGTTGTAGTCACATACTATCTTGAGCAGAAGCTTCAAACATGATCGTCAGATATTCCCAAAGCTCTCTATCAAGCTCATCTATTGGCCTTGTATTTCCATACTTGTTCTTGATTAATCCCCACACGTTTACCAAATCTTGTCTGTCAATGTGTTTAAACATTTGAGGAATTGTTTTAAACCTTTGAATTCTTTCACCAACTCTGCGTATCTCAAACCAAGGAACTTTCCCATCATAACCAGCTTTCCATCCAATAACTGGAGTTTTAACTTGTAAAGGAGCAGTATCCTCAAACAGGTCATCATCATGAGACACAACCTTGGTCATCGGTTGTAAATCAATCGTCTCTTTCTTTTTATTCCCTGGTTCATCACTACCTTCTGAACTAGTCATTACCACTGGATTAGTTCTCTTCTTCTTTCTGGCCTTCATTTTAAATCTTCTCCCAGTTCTTTTGACACCAATTGTAGACTTAGCCTTTACCTCTTTTTCCTTACTTTTCTTATCTTCCAATACAGCCTTTTCCTCATCCCTAGAATTCAACCTTTCTTCAATCTCAGCCCGTTTTCCCTGTATTTCTTGAATTTCTTCTGGCCAAAGATTACGTGGGACTTTTGCAGGATCAGGATAATTTTCAGACTCTTCCATCATCTTTTCTTTGGCTTTCCCAGTGTATGTAGGTGGTTGCGTGGGTTTCTTAGATGGAATGGGTTCTCTAATAGTTACACCCTTGAAAGTAACCCTAGGAATTTTAAGTGTTGGAGTTGGTTGTTTTGTTGCAGACGCAGTTTTTTGTTTTGATGTGATGGGTTGATTTTGTGATTTTGATTTTGCTACAGGTTGAGGTTCATATTGTTTTTGTTGTGGTGATGGCTGCTGTTGTTGTGGTGCTGTTGATTTTGGTTCAGGAGTAGGTTCTCTTATGGTCACTCCTTTGACAGGAGCTCTAGGAAGTGTCTGTGATGGAGTTGTCTGATTAGTTGTTGGTTGGAGTTGTGGTTGAGGTTGTTGTTCAGGTGCTGATGTAGGTTGTATTTGTGATTGTGATTGTGGTGGTGGTGGTGTTGATTGTTTTGGTGTTGATGATTTGGTATATTTTAGTGGGAGGACCACCTGAGCCAACCTAACATCATCACCTTCCACCTCTTCAGCATTAGAAGGTTGAACACCAGCACTAGGACCTTGCTCTGTCTCAGCAGCAGGATCTTTAGTACTAGCAGCAGGTTGAATTACCTCTTCAGTAGAATATATAACCAACTGCTTAGCATCCAAAGTCTTTAGATTAGCCCCAACACCAGTATCCACATCCATATCAACATGATCATTTCCCTCATTGCTAGCACCAGTTTCATTAATTTGCTTCTCAACCTCCCCTGAGTCCTTGTCTTCATTCCTCCTTAAAGTAATGGGACCATCCTCCCCCAAACTTGTTTCTTTAGGAGAGATCACGCTATGTGCCGTTCCAGCCTTCTTTAGCCTTTTGAATACCCTTGTTCTTGACCTCCTCCTTCCCTTCAACTGCCTAATTCTCATCTTTATTCCTTTGACTGTTTGTGTGAGACCAAGAACTTAGGACTCAAGTGTCCTACATCTTGTCATGAATTCCTGCATAAGGCTAGTGTTATCTGCCCCGGCAGGTTGATCACTGGAATTTCCATCTTCTACATTGTGGGTGTCCCTTAATTCCTCAGTTGCATGCCTAGCCTCATCACTTCGGGCTGTGTTAACTTCCCTGAGGGGTGAATCATAGGCATTGTCATTTTGTACATAAGTGTCCATCAATTTATTTGTTTCATTCCTACCCTCATCACTTTGGGATGTATTACCTTCCCTGAGAGGTGAATCAATGGGTTCAAACTCAGTATCAAACCTGGGTTGATCACCTAAGCCCCCCATGTTTGCCAGTTGGCTGGGATTTCCATCATCTATTTCAAGTTCATGAGAACCTTCAGCAATTGGTGTTGCCATGGTCAGGGTCTTACTTATGTTAACACTAACCTGACCAACAACTAAGCCAGGAGCAGTAGTGTTAGCCCCTTCCATCCTGTCACCTCCATCGCCTGTGACAGCCTCATTTGCGTCCATCCTAACACTGGTCTGAGGTAACTCAGTGTTCTTATTTGGTGAATTCCTAGGGGAGGTGGGTGTGGGATGGGTAGCTGTTATGATTTCAGCACCTTCACCCTGAGTGGCAGCCAGTTGCAACATATGTGGGAACAATGGAGTAATAGTCCCAGAGAAGCCAGTTCCATCCTTTTTCAAATAAGAAAATAATTTCTTTTTAAGCTCAGGTCTTTTGTAGGGGTTTTTATGTACCTTAGGCTTTTTAAGTTGCTTATTCAAAATCAATTGCAAAAACCTAGGGTAAATGTAATGTTTTCCCAAAACATTCTTTTTCAAGCCTTCCATTACCATAGCCGAAAAATTAAAGGGTTTTCCTGTGGCGAGACAAATCATAGCAGATGCTTGAGCTGAACTGAACTCATTCCACCCTGTAGTTTTAGGACTCAGACAATGGAGAATGGTGTGAATAAGAAATTTCCATTGTGGGCAGAGAAGACCTTTATAAAATTTTAAACCATCCTTTTTCTTCTCATAACCCATATTTTCAAGTTCTTTAAAAATGACAGAATTTTCAAGGCAAATTATCTCTTCATCATCTAAAAAGTGAAGAGCTTTTCTTACAGATGATTCAGAAACAATTATCCTATTGCCATCTACCTTAGCCTTTAATTGTTGTTCCCCATTTATAGTTTCGGTCCTAACAGTAGACCAGAACTGTTTCATGTGGGAAATATATATAGTGGGTTTTGCTATTAACGCATACCTAAGATGAGTAGCATTAAGAAAGTCAATAACTTCAGCGAATCCTTCAGCTTCTGGGACGTTTTCAAGAAACGCAATCTGATTGTGGCTATGGGAGAATTTTCTTTTCGCCATTGTTAATTAGGGTTTTGATTTTGGGGGTTTTGAGAATCAGATGATCAAAGGTGTGTTGGGGTTTGAATTACAGTTAATTTCGGGCGCACAAAGTGAATTGTCGGGTCGAATTGGGATTTTAGACCGTTCGGATCTAATTAGGATTATATTGGCGCCAATTTACAAAATAGACCCTTTACTTTCAAACCAAGCAGCAGGATTCCAAAATTTTGCAAAACAACAGCAAAAATTTAGCAGTATAATCTTTTGCAAAACGGCAGCAGAATCTTTTGCTGCTAGCAGTAGAATGTCTGCTGAACCTTACAAACTATTATAAAAACACATGGAGATAAGATTTTTCAAAGATTGACCATTCCTATACTAGCAATTAAAATTTCAAATCTACCCAGATCAAAACTTTTAACGAGTAAAGATGCAACATTGTTGACCGTATGGATTATAACTATTTGAATTAGCTTTTTCTCGTAACAAATTCATATACGAATATTGTTGTTATCTTGTAAACGAATCCTTGTTCTATAAAAGGCTATCCTAGGTTCAAGTTTGTGTACATATTGTTTTGTTAAGATTCAAGGTTGCCCAGTTTTTTTAAGTTATCCATTTTTAAGTTGCCCATTTTTTAAGTTGCCCATTTTTTAAAATTTGCCATGTAGGTTGCGCAACAGAACACACAAGTACATCTACTTTATTTATTATATTAATGCCACTTGATAGGCGTAATCATGATCAATGAGACTCCTATATAAGTGTGTCATATTTGCCATTGCCTTCTCATACACAACTACTTTATTCATCCCACCCCTATCCCACCCATTTCCTCCAGACTCTTTAAAATATGTCTGACAACATACCTTTGGATGTTCAACTATATATCATGAATAGGCTACCTGTTAAGACCATACTCCAGATACGAAGTGTTTCAAAGATATGGAAGGCAAACATAGATTCACAAACCTTCATCACTTCATACGGTGCTCGTCCCACTGATAAGTGTCTTTTTAATCTAACATTTGATCAGGGTCATAAAGGTTTTATGACATCTGTAGCTGAAAATTTAACCATTACCCCCATTTGATTCACATCTAAACCTTGCAATTATGAAGCCTGTCGGCAATTCTAGCGGCCTTACGTGCTTTATGTATGGCACTAATATGATGGCTGATGAAGCGAAAAGTGTACCGCTTTTAGGGGGTCATTTAAGCCCTAAATCGTATTTATTTGATCAAATATTGCCCTGATGCGTGGGTTTTGCAACCTTACAACAGGTTTTACCTCTCAAGGGATCTCAAGAGGCTTACAACCCCACCAGGCAGTGTACCTGACCGATGTAGTATAGTGTAGTGGTAAGTACGGGGGATTGATCGTTCTCCACAGGGAATAGTGTTCGTTAGGTGTGAAAGGCTACTCTAATTAGGTCTAAGGGTTGAGGAAGATTCTTTTTATGTTTTTATATTTTTATGAAAGCAAGTAAAATCTCGGGTTTTGAAGGAGTGGGCGGAATTAGTTGCTAGTCAACTAACCCAAATTACTACAAATGCAAATAAAATAAAATAACAAAAATGAAAAGTGGTGAGAAACTTATGTGTGGAGAAATGTGTTTACTTAGATTTCCTTACTCCCTAACTATCTTTTACCGGTTAATTAGTGTGTATTAGTCGCGTGGATGACGGGTGTATTCCTTAATACCATTCGTGGGGTGGCGTACTTACTTCCCCAAACTCTACAAGCTCCTACTTCACTCCTATGTCGAGCCGGCTAGGAAGCTCCTAACATGGGATCACTAGAATTCGCTTGTGCATTAAATACAACCATAAAAACCTTTAGTACGCGTTTGGTTCATGTTTCTTAAGACGTTCAAGCAAGTTACCGAATAGGAAGTTAGCCAGTTTTCTTAAGCCTAACATAGATAAACAATCATCCAATACAACTAACAACACACTAACAACCAATAATCAATAGCTAGGTTTCATTAGATCTAAGCAAACACAAGATAAAATTAGCCTAACATGTTAAACAAAAGACAAGCATAAGATAGAATCAAACAACACATAGACATATTGAATGATTAATTGATAACTTATCTTTCAATGAAACATGGAAGATCTCAAGGCAAGAAGCCCTGAAAAAGTAGCTAAAATCGTCTTAGGGTTTTATCCCAAAATTCCACACACTAAGCTCTCCTTAATGACAAAAAATTAGAAAACTATATATAGACTTTGACATCTGACGGCGTCACATTATGCATTGTGACGCCGTCACCTCGCCGCTTTTAGGGTTCCCGGGTGACCTTCTTGACGCCGTCCCTCTTTAGCTCTTCAAAAATCCATTCTGGCTTATCAAGGCTTGACGCCGTCGGACCTATAACGTGACGCCGTCCCTCTTTGATTTAAGCCGTGACGCCCTTGATTTAGTTAAAGCGTGACGCCGTCAGAATTCTCATGCAAACTCACTGGCCCGTCATGAGTAAATTTCACATCCAACTTTTCTTGCCAAGGCATGACGCCGTCTGGAGTTAATGTTGACGCCGTCAAAGGTGACTTTCAGCACAATTTTGAGACTTTGCCGTTTTCTTCACTTTTATGCTCTAAAAACGTCCAAAATGCCTCCTTTTCCAGATTTCTCCTCAAAAGTACCTAAAATGACAAAAGGAACGATTTAGGGCAATATTTGATCAAATAAATACGATTTCGGGCTTAAATGACCCCTTAAAAGCGGTACACTTTTCGCCTCATCAAATACCCTTACACTTGAGATTTGCTTGTCCTCAAGCAAATGCGCTTTTATTCTAATCAAAATACAAGTTAGGGGTCATTTAATGCAAACATAAAAGTAATTACAACAAATAATCGTTCCACTTCAATCATAATAAGCACGGAGATTACATACTAGCACCTCACAAGTAGTGTTTAGATACTCACATCTCTCAAGTGTCATCAAAATAAATCTCATAAATGAAAACGGAAAATATCTCTCACTACCTGTCATAGCAAATAGATTACCATAGGCTTGGGAAAGGATCGAAAACCTCCTCCACTAGGCGTAAGCACCTAAGATAAACTATCAAAGAGGGCTTTTAAATGGGTTATAACGTTAGGTGTAGGGAAAAGGAAAACACGGTTTTGTTGGATAAGGGATATTTTACTGGTGGCGAGTTAAAGATCTTGATCAATTACATGTACTATACAATGTTGCTAAGCCAAGACTAGACTCGATCTTAAGCTAATGAAAGAAAATAACAAAACATAAACATAAAATAAACATAAAATAAAACGGGATGGTAGTCCGTATGTTTTTTCTATTTTTCTTTTTCTCATTTTTTTGTATTTTTCTTGAAATTTTTTTTTTTTTTTTTTTTTTTTTTTTTTTTTTTTGCATACACTTTTACCCTACCATCCAAAATAATACATCATAGGGGCGTTGCATCCCCTTACACTTGAACTTTTACATAACTTTACAAATAACTATTCTAATGACTCGAATTAAGATAATTGAAAAACTTGGAGTACTTTTAAGATATTTAGCACATATGGGGGTAATAAATGATGTTCTTCCCCATTACTCCATTACACTAGTACTTTACCCATGAGTCCCAATCGTCCCAAAACAATATGTACAAGGATATGACTCGACTTAGCAACCATGTAATCAATTAGATAATTAACTTGGGTTTAAACAAATGTTGTCACAATAATGCACTAAAATGAGTGCATACAAGGTAGGCTAAGGCGATTTGGGTGTACATTTAAGTGGGGTGTAACAAATTTTTCCTTTAAGTAAAATGCTTAAAGGTCGAAACGAAAAGATAGGCTCTGAGGGGTGTACTAGGGGTATCGTGTACTAAAAATGAGTACAACGCAAAGGGTGTGGGAGAATTACTTGACCAATGTAGCCAATGTAATTATAACAAAAACACAGGTGTAAAACAATGGGTGAATCCTAATGCCTCTTATCATGTAGTAAATCTAACTACACGAATGTAGTCTCACTTGTGGCCTCGGAATGGTCCTAACGCAAGTTCTAGAATCTAAGTGCTACCGGTACACACATCATAGCATAAATGCTTTTCCTACCAATTCTAGGGGCGAACCTCACATATTTGGGGGTGGAAAATTTTTTAGTGGTACGGTTTTTGTGCTAGTCATATAACTCCTATCCGTGAGACGCTCATTAAGATCAAAGTTTCACTCTTAAATGTTGTAAAAAATTTTAAATTTGGCACTAAAATTACCTTAACAAGTATTTCTCTCAGTTTTATTACACATCTACTATTAAACAAACAAAAATCCAACGCAATTGTATTCTCTAAAATCGTACTTTTACCCTCCCCTTACACTTAAGATGAACATTGTCCCTAATGTTCAAATAACAAGATGTAAAAGAAAAAGTAAAAGAATGAAATCAAATACTCCCCTGATTCGTTCGGTGGATAATGAAGTAACATGGTTAAATCTTCCTCCAAAGAGAATGTTGAAGCTCCATGACTAATGCATCGCCATAAGCTTGATTCAAAACATTTCCTTGTCCAAAATAACCTGTTGAACCTGAGAAAACAAACACGAAAACCTGCATAACATCGGCGGGATAAAATCTATATATAAGGATATAATGCTTGTGGAATGATAACTTTGCAGATTCCTGGAGATTATAAGTTGGAGATTTTAATAAAAACTTTTTATGAAAACAAAATTTTCAAAAATTTCTGGAAATTAAATCTGACGCCGTCAGGTTATAACCCCTGACGCCGTCAGAAATGACCTGACAAAAATTTTCATTTTAAGTTTCCGGAAAATTTCTTGAAAAACCTTTACCTTACTTCCTGGAAATCCTGCAAAACATCATTATGACTCGATACAAGCATTTGACTCAAACAAATACGAATATGTATGCTAACTTATTATTATTATGATTCATGTTCATTTGTGTTCTAATAAACCGATTTAGATTTCCCTTACACTTATCTTTTGCAAAATACCTTTATATGTAGTTAAGACGAAGTTAAAAACAAAATAAAGCATTTTCACAAATTACTTTTGAACATGAATCAATACTAATAAAAATTAAACACACATACGGAAACAAATAAAATCAAACAAACAAATAAATAAACACACAAAGCAAATAAACCATGGGCTGCCTCCCAAGAGCGCTTGTTTTTGTTCGAGTCACGAGCCTGACTCTACCCTTATTTAATGGATAAAGGAGAGGTTTTCCCTACACTTAGGATTAAGTGCGGGTGATAGTAGCGATACACACCAGCTCGGTAGGAGTATGCCACGTGAGGAAAGAGTGGTGGATGAATTATATGCTCAAAGGGGTGTGCTCCTTTCATCATAACCTTGCCTAGTTCACTTTGGTCAATGGGTGATTTTGAGTTTCCTCCTAAAAAGGGATCATCTTCTATCAACTTCGAGAGACTCCTAGTTGGGAATCTATCTTGACCTAATAAACCCGGTTTAAACCCATAGTGTTTCTTGTGATTAATCATGAATGGGTGATGTAAGTATGAAAGGTTATGGTTCACTCCTATATTAGCTTCCTCACTACAAGGCTTAATGTCTACTACCTTAATCCTAAGACTACCCGGACTATATGTTTTGATGGGTGGATCGGGACCTAATTCAATTCCTAAGTTCACATCTAAGGATGGAAGATTAGGTAACGGTTTTGGTTTAGGCTCCGGTTCATCAAAACTAGGAACTTCCCTAGAACTAAGAGTAAGGTTATCATTATGAGTATTCAAACCTATATGCTCTAGTGGTGCTTGGTCCAAGGGTTCTACCTCAATTGGGGTTCCTAAAGTCTCTTCTACTTCTTCTGAATAAGTCACGGGCGGTGTGTATGCCTCAAATGATGGTAGGACTTGTGGGGTATTTGGCGGGCTTGGATTTTCTACTTTATCATCCATCTTATCAAGATCACCTATATCCTCAACATGTGTTTCATTATAATCCAACCCTAACATTTTCCCAAGTATCTCAAGTGCTTCTCTAGGCATCTTAACTTCTATATCCGAATCATAAGGATCATCCTCAATATTATGACTGCTATATTCAAATTGCCCAAAAGATTCATCATGTGTTTCTTGAGATTCATCATCATCGATCATAAAACCTAGGTCTTTTTGATCAATGTGATCATGTTTGGCTAAATCCTCCATCACATCAAGGTCACCTATGTGTTTGTTTTGTACTATGGCATTACATGACAACCACTTAGGTATCTCAACACTAACATATTCATCCCCAAACAAACTTGTTTCATGATCCTCGAAATTTGTGGTCAATTGACTTGTACTAACGTTTGTTGGGTTGTCTACTATATAATAATATTGGGCACACTCTTCAATAGCTTCCCATGCTTTCTCAGCACTTAATTCCCTAATATCCCTGCCGGCAATATGGTAAATGTACCTTTGGGCTTGTCGGTCGACATGATTGTAAAAGAATTGAGTTAGGGACCAAAAATCGAAGTTATGATGAGGGACTTTTTGGAGTAAATATTTAAAACGAGTCCATGCATCATAGAGAGGTTCATCTTTATGTTGTTTAAACATCAAGATGTCATATGGAGTGGGTGAATTACGTGGTTGGTAGTATGGTGGATTCGCGTTCTCCATAATGGTGAACGGAAGAGTCAATGGAAATTACGAACAAACACACAAAGAAATAAGATAGACTAAAGAAAACCTAGAAAAATAAAATAAAAATCTCACTAGAAAGGAATCTAGTGAGTAGACCTAATAGAAATAAAAATTCAACCTAAACAATAACTATTTCCCCGGGCTGCGGCGCCAAAAACTTGATGCGTGGGTTTTGCAACCTTACAACAGGTTTTACCTCTCAAGGGATCTCAAGAGGCTTACAACCCCACCAGGCAGTGTACCTGACCGATGTAGTATAGTGTAGTGGTAAGTACGGGGGATTGATCGTTCTCCACAGGGAATAGTGTTCGTTAGGTGTGAAAGGCTACTCTAATTAGGTCTAAGGGTTGAGGAAGATTCTTTTTATGTTTTTATATTTTTATGAAAGCAAGTAAAATCTCGGGTTTTGAAGGAGTGGGCGGAATTAGTTGCTAGTCAACTAACCCAAATTACTACAAATGCAAATAAAATAAAATAACAAAAATGAAAAGTGGTGAGAAACTTATGTGTGGAGAAATGTGTTTACTTAGATTTCCTTACTCCCTAACTATCTTTTACCGGTTAATTAGTGTGTATTAGTCGCGTGGATGACGGGTGTATTCCTTAATACCATTCGTGGGGTGGCGTACTTACTTCCCCAAACTCTACAAGCTCCTACTTCACTCCTATGTCGAGCCGGCTAGGAAGCTCCTAACATGGGATCACTAGAATTCGCTTGTGCATTAAATACAACCATAAAAACCTTTAGTACGCGTTTGGTTCATGTTTCTTAAGACGTTCAAGCAAGTTACCGAATAGGAAGTTAGCCAGTTTTCTTAAGCCTAACATAGATAAACAATCATCCAATACAACTAACAACACACTAACAACCAATAATCAATAGCTAGGTTTCATTAGATCTAAGCAAACACAAGATAAAATTAGCCTAACATGTTAAACAAAAGACAAGCATAAGATAGAATCAAACAACACATAGACATATTGAATGATTAATTGATAACTTATCTTTCAATGAAACATGGAAGATCTCAAGGCAAGAAGCCCTGAAAAAGTAGCTAAAATCGTCTTAGGGTTTTATCCCAAAATTCCACACACTAAGCTCTCCTTAATGACAAAAAATTAGAAAACTATATATAGACTTTGACATCTGACGGCGTCACATTATGCATTGTGACGCCGTCACCTCGCCGCTTTTAGGGTTCCCGGGTGACCTTCTTGACGCCGTCCCTCTTTAGCTCTTCAAAAATCCATTCTGGCTTATCAAGGCTTGACGCCGTCGGACCTATAACGTGACGCCGTCCCTCTTTGATTTAAGCCGTGACGCCCTTGATTTAGTTAAAGCGTGACGCCGTCAGAATTCTCATGCAAACTCACTGGCCCGTCATGAGTAAATTTCACATCCAACTTTTCTTGCCAAGGCATGACGCCGTCTGGAGTTAATGTTGACGCCGTCAAAGGTGACTTTCAGCACAATTTTGAGACTTTGCCGTTTTCTTCACTTTTATGCTCCAAAAACGTCCAAAATGCCTCCTTTTCCAGATTTCTCCTCAAAAGTACCTAAAATGACAAAAGGAACGATTTAGGGCAATATTTGATCAAATAAATACGATTTCGGGCTTAAATGACCCCTTAAAAGCGGTACACTTTTCGCCTCATCAATTGCCCTAAATCGTTCCTTTTGTCATTTTAGGTACTTTGGAGAAGAAATCTGGAAAAGGAAGCATTTTGGACGTTTTTGGAGCATAAAAGTGAAGAAAACGAAAAAGTCTCAAAATCAGCTGGAAAAGTACCTTTGACGGCGTCAGGGATTGTTCCAGACGACGTCATGGCTTGGCAAATGAGGTGGATATGAAAAATACACATGATAAGCCAGGGAGTTTTACGAAGGAAGTCTGACGGCGTCACCCTTTAAGGTGATCAAGGCCATCACGGTTTAACTTAAAGAGAGACGGCGTCAAGCCCATTTCTGACGGCGTCAACCTTTGATAAGCCAGAGCGGATTTTGGAGCATTAAAGAGGGACGGCGTCAAGAAGGCCATCCGGGAACCCTAGACACGGCGAGGTGACGGCGTCAAGATCCATAACGTGACGCTGTCAACCCCTAAACTCTATATATAGTTTTGCAATTTTTTGTCATGGGTGTGCAACTTTGTGAGGAGAAACCCTAAGACGAATTTCTGCCATTTTTAAGGGTTTTCATACCCTTGGATCTCCCATGTTTAATTGAAGATAAGTAATCATTTAATCAATCAATATGTCTATGTGTTGTTTGATTATATCTTGTTCTTGTCTTTTAATTAACATGCTAGGCTAGATTTATCTTGTGTTTGCTTAGATCTAATGAAACCTAGCTATTGATTATTGGTTATTAGTGTGTTATTAATTGTATTGGATGATTGTTTATCGATGTTAGGCTTAAGAAAACTGGCTAACTTCCTATACGGTAACTTGCTTGAACGTCTTAAGAAACATGAACCAATGCGTACTAAGGTTTTTATGGTTGTATTTAATGCATGAGCGAATTCTAGTGATCCCATGTTAGGAGCTTCTTAGCCGGCTCGACATAGGAGTGAAGTAGGAGCTTGTAGAGTTGGGGAAGTACGTACGCCACCCCACGATTGGTATTAAGGAATACACCCGTCATCCACGCAATTAATACACACTAATCAACCGGTAAAAGATAGTTAGGGAGTAAGGAAATCTAAGTAAACACATTTCTCTCCACATAAGTTTCACGACCTTTTCATTTTCAGTTATTTTATTTTATTTGCATTTGTAGTTATTTGGGTTAGTTGACTAGCAACTAATTCTGCCCACTCTTTCAAAACCCGAGATTTTACTTGCTTTCATAAAAATATAAAAATACAAAAAGAATCTTCCCTCACCCTTAGACCTATTAGAGTAGTTTTTCAATCCTAACGACACTATTCCCTGTGGAGAACGATCAATCCCCCGTACTTACCACTACACTATACTACATCGGTCAGGTACACTGCCTGGTGGGGTTGTAAGCCTCTTGAGATCCCTCGAGAGGTAAAACCTGTTGTAAGGTCGCAAAACCACGCATCAAGTTTTTGGCGCCGCTGCCGGGGAATAGTTATTGTTTTGGTTGAATTTTTATTTTATTAGGTCTACTCACTAGATTCCTTTCTAGTGAGATTTTATTTTATTTTTCTAGGATTTCTTTAGTCTATCTTTTTTCTTCGTTTCTTTGTTCGTAACCATTACCATCCGACATCATGGAAGGTGGTAATATCCTTGATCCCAACAACCCACCACCACAACAACACCCACCTCCTAGAGCCCGTACCTTAGGAGACTACTCTCGTCCTAGCCACCATGGCTATCGAAACACCATTGAGCTCACTCAAGGAGCCAATGTCACACCCTTGCGATCCGACACCATCCATTTGGTGCAAAGCGGATGCGCATTCCATGGACTTCGTTCTGAAGATCCTAATCAACATCTCAAGGACTTTCTCAAAATCGTTGATTCCATAGACCTTGATGTTGCCACTCGAGAGACGACCCGACTGCGTCTCTTTCAATTCTCTCTGCGGGACCAAGCTAGTCAATGGCTAGAGCGTCTACCCGCAGGATCCATTACCTCTTGGGATGATCTCACCACTCGTTTCCTTGCTCAGTTTTTCCCACCAGGAAGAACTACCAAGCTAAGGAATGATATCTTGATGTTCCAAAAACGTCAAGGCGAAACCCTCTACGAGGCATGGACTCGATTCAAGGACTTACTCCAAAAAGTCCCTCACCATGGCATAGAACTTTGGCTCCAAGTCCAAATCTTCTATGACCATATCAATCTCTCCACGAGGCAAACCATTGACCAATCGGCCGGTGGTAAGCTACGTGATCTAAGTGCGGAACAATCATGGGCTCTCCTAGAAGATCTTGCTCTTTATGACAACGAAAGTTGGAGTGATCCCCGTGATTTGAATAAAACGGTCAAGGCAATATCTTTGCCTTCGAACAATTCAAACACTTCCGACCGTAGGATCATAGAACTTGAAGACCAAGTCAAGTTTCTTATGAAATCCTACGACGCTCCTAAACCTTCAAGCCAAGTGAACAAAATCACTTCTTCATGTGAATTATGTAGTGGTCCCCACGACACTCGTGATTGCATGGAACTCCCCGAACAAGCTTTTGCGGACTACGCATCCTCGCGTACCGACGGAGCGGGAGACAAGTGGTACACTTTCAAACCCGAACCAAACCCCTACGGTGATTCATACAACCCCTCATGGAAAAATCACCCAAACCTTAGGTGGAAACAAAACCAAAACGCACAACAAACCAATTCTTCCAACCCACCTAATCGTTTCCAATCAAGCGGTTCCAACTCGAACTGTACTTTCAGCAACAATCCTTCTAGCAGTGGTAGTACCAATAACTTTGAAGGATTGATGTCTCAATTTATGGCATCTCAAGAAGCTCGTTTGGCCAAGTTTGAATCCGAATTCAATCAACAACAAACGGAGATGACCAATAAAATTGACAACTTACTGAAAGCCCTCAATAACCAAGTGCTGTCACCTCCACATAAGGACGCTAGGAACACAAATAGCGGACCCCAAGTAAAAGACCCCTCTTCATCCAAACACGTCCACTTCGTCAACATTGTCACTATCAAACCAATTGGTAGAAATGAGGATAATAGTGAACCTGAGGATGAGGTTAAGAAAGTCGAGGTTGATAAAGAAGTTAGGAAAAGTGAGATTGAAGAAGTAGATGATGATGAGGACTACTTCAATAGGCTACCCACTAAGGAAGAGCGCGCATATCACACGAACTTATTCGATGACCCCGAGACACCATACTTCCTAGGTAGACCAATTATAAAAATAGGCGACCCTTCTAATCTCAACATACCATGCAACATCGGACATTTGCATGTGTGGAAAGCTTACATCGACCTTAGATCGCCCATAAACATCATGACTAGAGCCCACTACAACTTGATAATGAAAAATCAACTTGGGTATAGGATGTTCCCTGATAAGGGTTGGATGAGTAACTTCACGGGAAGAGTTAAGGGATTACCGGTTTATGTAGGAAACTTCACCTATGTCACCGACTTTGTAATTGTAGAAGATATCCGCCCAATAGTCGATGCATGCTTAACTCAAGTAGTTTTTGGAAAACCATTCGTTGAGGCCTCTAGAATGACTTATGAACCTTCCTTAGGGATAGTCAGATTTAAGGATGAGACCGATGAGGTAAACTACCAAATGCCATATAAGATAGAGCAATTCCAACACCTGTCAAATGTTGAGAAGGAGCTTAAGCAAGCGGTCTACTATAGGAATGATGAGGATAGAAATAAAGGAGTAGACTATGTTATGGGAAGGATATCCGGTTTCTACAAGGATTGTTTGAAATTAGGACCGGAATATAAAACCGGAAATGAGAATGGCCTAGGAACCGTGACCAATGATGGAATCACGTAATGTACGGTGACTTTGAGTCTAGCTACAAGACTCGTTAATAAAGAAAAGCGCTTCTTGGGAGGCAACCCAAGCTTTATTTGCTTTGTGTGTTTATTTATTTGTTTGGTTGTTTGATTTTATTTGTTTCCGTATGTATGTTTAATTTTTATTATTGTTGATTCATGTTCAAAACTAAATTGTGAAAATGCTTTATCTTGTTTTTAACTTCGTCTTAACTACATATAAAGGTATTTTGCAAAAGATAAGTGTAAGGGAAATCCAAATCGGTTTATTAGAACACAAATGAACATGAATCGTAATAATATTAAATTAACATAAATATTAGTAATTGTTTGAGTCAAATGCTTGTATCGAGTCATAATGATATTTTGCAGGATTTCCAGGAAGTAAGGTATAGGTTTTTCCAGAAATTTTCCGGAAACTTAACATGAGAATTCTGTCAGATCATTTCTAACGGCGTCAGGACTTACAACCTGACGGCGTCAGGTGTTAATTTTCTGAAATTTTTAAAGTTTTGTTTTCATAAAAAGTTTTTATTAAATCTATAACTTATAATCTCCAGGAATCTGCAAAATAATCATTCCACAAGCATTATATCCTTATATAGATTTATCCCGCCGATGTTATGCAGGTTTTCGTGTTTGTTTTCTCAGGTTTAACAGGTTATTTTGGACAAGTGAGATGTATGTGGAATCAAGCTTTTGGCGATGCATTAAGTCTTGGAGCTTCTACATTCTCTTGGAAGAAGATCTAACCATGTTACCACATTATCCACCAAACGAATCAGGGGAGTATTTGATTTCATTCTTTTACCTTATTTACTTTTACATCTTGTTATTTGAACATTGGGGACAATGTTCATCTTAAGTGTAAGGGGGGGGGGGGTAAAGTACGATACTTTAGAGAATGCTATTACGCTTGATTTTCGTTTGTTTAATGGTAGATGTGTAATAAAACTGAGATAAATATTTGTTAGGGCAATTTTAGTGCCAAATTTAAAATTTTTTACAACATATAGGAGTGAAAATTTGATCTTAATGAGCGTCTCATGGATAGGAGTTATATGACTAGCACAAAACCGTACCACTAAAAAATTTTCCACCCCCAAATATGTGAGATTCGCCCCTTGAATTGGTAGGAAAAGCATTTATGCTATGATGTGTGTACCGGTAGCACTTAGATTCTAGAACTTGCGTTAGGACCATTCCGAGGCCACAAGTGAGACTACATTCATGTAGTTAGATTTACTACATGATAAGAGGCATTAGGAATAACCCATTGTTTTACACCTGTGTTTTTGTTATAATTACGTTGGCTACATTGGTCAAGTAATTCTCCCACACCCTTTGCGTTGTACTCATTTTTAGTACACGATACCCCTAGTACACCCCTCAGAGCCTATCTTTTCGTTTCGACCTTTAAGTATTTTACTTAAAGGAAGAATTTGTTTACACCCCACTTAAATGTACACCCAAATCGCCTTAGCCTACCTTGTATGCACTCATTTTTAGTGCATTATTGTGACAACATTTGTTTAAACCCAAGTTAATTATCTAGTTGATTACATGGTTGCTAAGTCAAGTCATATACTTGTGCATATTGTTTTGGGACGATTGGGACTCATGGGTAAAGTACTAGTGTAATGGAGTAATGGGGAAGAACAACATTATTACCCCCATATGTGCTAAATATTTTAAAAGTACTCCAAGTGTTTCGATTATCTTAATTCGAGTCATTAGAATAGTTATTTGTAAAGTTATGTAAAAGTTCAAGTGTAAGGGGAATGCAACGCCCCTATGATGTATTATTTTGGATGGTAGGGCAAGAGTGTATGAAAAAAAAAAAAAAAAAAAAAAAAAAAAAAAATCGAAAAAATCAAGAAAAATACAAAAAAAATGAGAAAAAGAAAAATAGAAAAAACATACGGACTACCATCCCGTTTCATTTTATGTTTATTTTATGTTTTTGTTATTTTGTTTTTAGCTTAAGTCGAGTCTAGTCTTGGCTTAGCAACGCCATATTGTACATGTAATTAATCAAGATCTTTAACTCGCCACCAGTAAAATATCCCTTATCCAACAAAACCGTGTTTATCATATCCCTACACCTCACGTTATAACCCATTTAAAAGCCCTCTTTGATAGTTTATCTTAGGTGCTTACGCCTAGTGGAGAAGGTTTTCGATCCTTTCCCAAGCCTATGGTAATCTATTTGCTATGACAGGTAGTGAGAGATATTATCCGTTTTCATTTATGAGATATACTTTTATGACACCTGAGAGATGTGAGTATCTAAACATTACTTGTGAGGTGCTAGTTTGTAATCTCCGTGCTTATTATGATTAAAGTAGAACGACTATTTGTTGTAATTACTTTTATATTAGCGTTAAATGACCCCTAACTTGTATTTTGATTAGAATAAAAGTGCATTTGCTTGGGGACAAGAAAATCTCAAGTGTAAGGGTATTTGATGAAGCGAAAAGTGTACCGCTTTTAGGGGGTCATTTAAGCCCTAAATCATATTTATTTGATCAAATATTGCCCTAAATCGTCCCTTTTGTCATTTTAGGTACTTTGGAGAAGAAATCTGGAAAAGGAAGCATTTTGGACGTTTTTGGAGCATAAAAGTGAAGAAAACGAAAAAGTCTCAAAATCAGCTGGAAAATTACCTTTGACGGCGTCAGGGATTGTTCCAGACGACGTCATGGCTTGGCAAATGAGGTGGATATGAAAAATACACATGATAAGCCAGGGAGTTTTACGAAGGAAGTCTGACGGCGTCACCCTTTAAGGTGATCAAGGCCATCACGGTTTAACTTAAAGAGAGACGGCGTCAAGCCCATTTCTGACGGCGTCAACCTTTGATAAGCCAGAGCGGATTTTGGAGCATTAAAGAGGGACGGCGTCAAGAAGGCCATCCGGGAACCCTAGACACGGCGAGGTGACGGCGTCAAGATCCATAACGTGACGCCGTCAGCCCCTAAACTCTATATATAGTTTTGCAATTTTTTGTCATGGGTGTGCAACTTTGTGAGGAGAAACCCTAAGACGAATTTCTGCCATTTTTAAGGGTTTTCATACCCTTGGATCTCCCATGTTTAATTGAAGATAAGTAATCATTTAATCAATCAATATGTCTATGTGTTGTTTGATTATATCTTGTTCTTGTCTTTTAATTAACATGCTAGGCTAGATTTATCTTGTGTTTGCTTAGATCTAATGAAACCTAGCTATTGATTATTGGTTATTAGTGTGTTATTAATTGTATTGGATGATTGTTTATCGATGTTAGGCTTAAGAAAACTGGCTAACTTCCTATACGGTAACTTGCTTGAACGTCTTAAGAAACATGAACCAATGCGTACTAAGGTTTTTATGGTTGTATTTAATGCATGAGCGAATTCTAGTGATCCCATGTTAGGAGCTTCTTAGCCGGCTCGACATAGGAGTGAAGTAGGAGCTTGTAGAGTTGGGGAAGTACGTACGCCACCCCACGATTGGTATTAAGGAATACACCCGTCATCCACGCAATTAATACACACTAATCAACCGGTAAAAGATAGTTAGGGAGTAAGGAAATCTAAGTAAACACATTTCTCTCCACATAAGTTTCACGACCTTTTCATTTTCAGTTATTTTATTTTATTTGCATTTGTAGTTATTTGGGTTAGTTGACTAGCAACTAATTCTGCCCACTCTTTCAAAACCCGAGATTTTACTTGCTTTCATAAAAATATAAAAATACAAAAAGAATCTTCCCTCACCCTTAGACCTATTAGAGTAGTTTTTCAATCCTAACGACACTATTCCCTGTGGAGAACGATCAATCCCCCGTACTTACCACTACACTATACTACATCGGTCAGGTACACTGCCTGGTGGGGTTGTAAGCCTCTTGAGATCCCTCGAGAGGTAAAACCTGTTGTAAGGTCGCAAAACCACGCATCAAGTTTTTGGCACCGCTGCCGGGGAATAGTTATTGTTTTGGTTGAATTTTTATTTTATTAGGTCTACTCACTAGATTCCTTTCTAGTGAGATTTTATTTTATTTTTCTAGGATTTCTTTAGTCTATCTTTTTTCTTCGTTTCTTTGTTCGTAACCATTACCATCCGACATCATGGAAGGTGGTAATATCCTTGATCCCAACAACCCACCACCACAACAACACCCACCTCCTAGAGCCCGTACCTTAGGAGACTACTCTCGTCCTAGCCACCATGGCTATCGAAACACCATTGAGCTCACTCAAGGAGCCAATGTCACACCCTTGCGATCCGACACCATCCGTTTGGTGCAAAGCGGATGCGTATTCCATGGACTTCGTTCTGAAGATCCTAATCAACATCTCAAGGACTTTCTCAAAATCGTTGATTCCATAGACCTTGATGTTGCCACTCGAGAGACGACCCGACTGCGTCTCTTTCAATTCTCTCTGCGGGACCAAGCTAGTCAATGGCTAGAGCGTCTACCCGCAGGATCCATTACCTCTTGGGATGATCTCACCACTCGTTTCCTTGCTCAGTTTTTCCCACCAGGAAGAACTACCAAGCTAAGGAATGATATCTTGATGTTCCAAAAACGTCAAGGCGAAACCCTCTACGAGGCATGGACTCGATTCAAGGACTTACTCCAAAAAGTCCCTCACCATGGCATAGAACTTTGGCTCCAAGTCCAAATCTTCTATGACCATATCAATCTCTCCACGAGGCAAACCATTGACCAATCGGCCGGTGGTAAGCTACGTAATCTAAGTGCGGAACAATCATGGGCTCTCCTAGAAGATCTTGCTCTTTATGACAACGAAAGTTGGAGTGATCCCCGTGATTTGAATAAAACGGTCAAGGCAATATCTTTGCCTTCGAACAATTCAAACACTTCCGACCGTAGGATCATAGAACTTGAAGACCAAGTCAAGTTTCTTATGAAATCCTACGACGCTCCTAAACCTTCAAGCCAAGTGAACAAAATCACTTCTTCATGTGAATTATGTAGTGGTCCCCACGACACTCGTGATTGCATGGAACTCCCCGAACAAGCTTTTGCGGACTACGCATCCTCGCGTACCGACGGAGCGGGAGACAAGTGGTACACTTTCAAACCCGAACCAAACCCCTACGGTGATTCATACAACCCCTCATGGAAAAATCACCCAAACCTTAGGTGGAAACAAAACCAAAACGCACAACAAACCAATTCTTCCAACCCACCTAATCGTTTCCAATCAAGCGGTTCCAACTCGAACCGTACTTTCAGCAACAATCCTTCTAGCAGTGGTAGTACCAATAACTTTGAAGGATTGATGTCTCAATTTATGGCATCTCAAGAAGCTCGTTTGGCCAAGTTTGAATCCGAATTCAATCAACAACAAACGGAGATGACCAATAAAATTGACAACTTACTGAAAGCCCTCAATAACCAAGTGCTGTCACCTCCACATAAGGACGCTAGGAACACAAATAGTGGACCCCAAGTAAAAGACCCCTCTTCATCCAAACACGTCCACTTCGTCAACATTGTCACTATCAAACCAATTGATAGAAATGAGGATAATAGTGAACCTGAGGATGAGGTTAAGAAAGTCGAGGTTGATAAAGAAGTTAGGAAAAGTGAGATTGAAGAAGTAGATGATGATGAGGACTACTTCAATAGGCTACCCACTAAGGAAGAGCGCGCATATCACACGAACTTATTCGATGACCCCGAGACACCATACTTCCTAGGTAGACCAATTATAAAAATAGGCGACCCTTCTAATCTCAACATACCATGCAACATCGGACATTTGCATGTGTGGAAAGCTTACATCGACCTTAGATCGCCCATAAACATCATGACTAGAGCCCACTACAACTTGATAATGAAAAATCAACTTGGGTATAGGATGTTCCCTGATAAGGGTTGGATGAGTAACTTCACGGGAAGAGTTAAGGGATTACCGGTTTATGTAGGAAACTTCACCTATGTCACCGACTTTGTAATTGTAGAAGATATCCGCCCAATAGTCGATGCATGCTTAACTCAAGTAGTTTTTGGAAAACCATTCGTTGAGGCCTCTAGAATGACTTATGAACCTTCCTTAGGGATAGTCAGATTTAAGGATGAGACCGATGAGGTAAACTACCAAATGCCATATAAGATAGAGCAATTCCAACACCTGTCAAATGTTGAGAAGGAGCTTAAGCAAGCGGTCTACTATAGGAATGATGAGGATAGAAATAAAGGAGTAGACTATGTTATGGGAAGGATATCCGGTTTCTACAAGGATTGTTTGAAATTAGGACCGGAATATAAAACGGAAATGAGAATGGCCTAGGAACCGTGACCAATGATGGAATCACGTAATGTACGGTGACTTTGAGTCTAGCTACAAGACTCGTTAATAAAGAAAAGCGCTTCTTGGGAGGCAACCCAAGCTTTATTTGCTTTGTGTGTTTATTTATTTGTTTGGTTGTTTGATTTTATTTGTTTCCGTATGTATGTTTAATTTTTATTATTGTTGATTCATGTTCAAAACTAAATTGTGAAAATGCTTTATCTTGTTTTTAACTTCGTCTTAACTACATATAAAGGTATTTTGCAAAAGATAAGTGTAAGGGAAATCCAAATCGGTTTATTAGAACACAAATGAACATGAATCGTAATAATATTAAATTAACATAAATATTAGTAATTGTTTGAGTCAAATGCTTGTATCGAGTCATAATGATATTTTGCAGGATTTCCAGGAAGTAAGGTATAGGTTTTTCCAGAAATTTTCCGGAAACTTAACATGAGAATTCTGTCAGATCATTTCTAACGGCGTCAGGACTTACAACCTGACGGCGTCAGGTGTTAATTTTCTGAAATTTTTTAAAGTTTTGTTTTCATAAAAAGTTTTTATTAAATCTATAACTTATAATCTCCAGGAATCTGCAAAATAATCATTCCACAAGCATTATATCCTTATATAGATTTATCCCGCCGATGTTATGCAGGTTTTCGTGTTTGTTTTCTCAGGTTTAACAGGTTATTTTGGACAAGGAGATGTATGTGGAATCAAGCTTTTGGCGATGCATTAAGTCTTGGAGCTTCTACATTCTCTTGGAAGAAGATCTAACCATGTTACCACATTATCCACCAAACGAATCAGGGGAGTATTTGATTTCATTCTTTTACCTTATTTACTTTTACATCTTGTTATTTGAACATTGGGGACAATGTTCATCTTAAGTGTAAGGGGGGGGGGGTAAAGTACGATACTTTAGAGAATGCTATTTCGCTTGATTTTCGTTTGTTTAATGGTAGATGTGTAATAAAACTGAGATAAATATTTGTTAGGGCAATTTTAGTGCCAAATTTAAAATTTTTTACAACATATAGGAGTGAAAATTTGATCTTAATGAGCGTCTCATGGATAGGAGTTATATGACTAGCACAAAACCGTACCACTAAAAAATTTTCCACCCCCAAATATGTGAGGTTCGCCCCTTGAATTGGTAGGAAAAGCATTTATGCTATGATGTGTGTACCGGTAGCACTTAGATTCTAGAACTTGCGTTAGGACCATTCCGAGGCCACAAGTGAGACTACATTCGTGTAGTTAGATTTACTACATGATAAGAGGCATTAGGAATAACCCATTGTTTTACACCTGTGTTTTTGTTATAATTACGTTGGCTACATTGGTCAAGTAATTCTCCCACACCCTTTGCGTTGTACTCATTTTTAGTACACGATACCCCTAGTACACCCCTCAGAGCCTATCTTTTCGTTTTGACCTTTAAGTATTTTACTTAAAGGAAGAATTTGTTTACACCCCACTTAAATGTACACCCAAATCGCCTTAGCCTACCTTGTATGCACTCATTTTTAGTGCATTATTGTGACAACATTTGTTTAAACCCAAGTTAATTATCTAGTTGATTACATGGTTGCTAAGTCAAGTCATATCCTTGTGCATATTGTTTTGGGACGATTGGGACTCATGGGTAAAGTACTAGTGTAATGGAGTAATGGGGAAGAACAACATTATTACCCCCATATGTGCTAAATATTTTAAAAGTACTCCAAGTGTTTCGATTATCTTAATTCGAGTCATTAGAATAGTTATTTGTAAAGTTATGTAAAAGTTCAAGTGTAAGGGGAATGCAACGCCCCTATGATGTATTATTTTGGATGGTAGGGCAAGAGTGTATGAAAAAAAAAAAAAAAAAAAAAAAAAAAAAAAAATCGAAAAAATCAAGAAAAATACAAAAAAAATGAGAAAAAGAAAAATAGAAAAAACATACGGACTACCATCCCGTTTCATTTTATGTTTATTTTATGTTTTTGTTATTTTGTTTTTAGCTTAAGTCGAGTCTAGTCTTGGCTTAGCAACGCCATATTGTACATGTAATTAATCAAGATCTTTAACTCGCCACCAGTAAAATATCCCTTATCCAACAAAACCGTGTTTATCATATCCCTACACCTCACGTTATAACCCATTTAAAAGCCCTCTTTGATAGTTTATCTTAGGTGCTTACGCCTAGTGGAGAAGGTTTTCGATCCTTTCCCAAGCCTATGGTAATCTATTTGCTATGACAGGTAGTGAGAGATATTATCCGTTTTCATTTATGAGATATACTTTTATGACACCTGAGAGATGTGAGTATCTAAACACTACTTGTGAGGTGCTAGTTTGTAATCTCCGTGCTTATTATGATTAAAGTGGAACGACTATTTGTTGTAATTACTTTTATATTAGCGTTAAATGACCCCTAACTTGTATTTTGATTAGAATAAAAGTGCATTTGCTTGGGGACAAGAAAATCTCAAGTGTAAGGGTATTTGATGAAGCGAAAAGTGTACCGCTTTTAGGGGGTCATTTAAGCCCTAAATCGTATTTATTTGATCAAATATTGCCCTAAATCGTTCCTTTTGTCATTTTAGGTACTTTGGAGAAGAAATCTGGAAAAGGAAGCATTTTGGACGTTTTTGGAGCATAAAAGTGAAGAAAACGAAAAAGTCTCAAAATCAGCTGGAAAAGTACCTTTGACGGCGTCAGGGATTGTTCCAGACGACGTCATGGCTTGGCAAATGAGGTGGATATGAAAAATACACATGATAAGCCAGGGAGTTTTACGAAGGAAGTCTGACGGCGTCACCCTTTAAGGTGATCAAGGCCATCACGGTTTAACTTAAAGAGAGACGGCGTCAAGCCCATTTCTGACGGCGTCAACCTTTGATAAGCCAGAGCGGATTTTGGAGCATTAAAGAGGGACGGCGTCAAGAAGGCCATCCGGGAACCCTAGACACGGCGAGGTGACGGCGTCAAGATCCATAACGTGACGCTGTCAGCCCCTAAACTCTATATATAGTTTTGCAATTTTTTGTCATGGGTGTGCAACTTTGTGAGGAGAAACCCTAAGACGAATTTCTGCCATTTTTAAGGGTTTTCATCCCCTTGGATCTCCCATGTTTAATTGAAGATAAGTAATCATTTAATCAATCAATATGTCTATGTGTTGTTTGATTATATCTTGTTCTTGTCTTTTAATTAACATGCTAGGCTAGATTTATCTTGTGTTTGCTTAGATCTAATGAAACCTAGCTATTGATTATTGGTTATTAGTGTGTTATTAATTGTATTGGATGATTGTTTATCGATGTTAGGCTTAAGAAAACTGGCTAACTTCCTATACGGTAACTTGCTTGAACGTCTTAAGAAACATGAACCAATGCGTACTAAGGTTTTTATGGTTGTATTTAATGCATGAGCGAATTCTAGTGATCCCATGTTAGGAGCTTCTTAGCCGGCTCGACATAGGAGTGAAGTAGGAGCTTGTAGAGTTGGGGAAGTACGTACGCCACCCCACGATTGGTATTAAGGAATACACCCGTCATCCACGCAATTAATACACACTAATCAACCGGTAAAAGATAGTTAGGGAGTAAGGAAATCTAAGTAAACACATTTCTCTCCACATAAGTTTCACGACCTTTTCATTTTCAGTTATTTTATTTTATTTGCATTTGTAGTTATTTGGGTTAGTTGACTAGCAACTAATTCTGCCCACTCTTTCAAAACCCGAGATTTTACTTGCTTTCATAAAAATATAAAAATACAAAAAGAATCTTCCCTCACCCTTAGACCTATTAGAGTAGTTTTTCAATCCTAACGACACTATTCCCTGTGGAGAACGATCAATCCCCCGTACTTACCACTACACTATACTACATCGGTCAGGTACACTGCCTGGTGGGGTTGTAAGCCTCTTGAGATCCCTCGAGAGGTAAAACCTGTTGTAAGGTCGCAAAACCACGCATCAAGTTTTTGGCGCCGCTGCCGGGGAATAGTTATTGTTTTGGTTGAATTTTTATTTTATTAGGTCTACTCACTAGATTCCTTTCTAGTGAGATTTTATTTTATTTTTCTAGGATTTCTTTAGTCTATCTTTTTTCTTCGTTTCTTTGTTCGTAACCATTACCATCCGACATCATGGAAGGTGGTAATATCCTTGACCCCAACAACCCACCACCACAACAACACCCACCTCCTAGAGCCCGTACCTTAGGAGACTACTCTCGTCCTAGCCACCATGGCTATCGAAACACCATTGAGCTCACTCAAGGAGCCAATGTCACACCCTTGCGATCCGACACCATCCGTTTGGTGCAAAGCGGATGCGCATTCCATGGACTTCGTTCTGAAGATCCTAATCAACATCTCAAGGACTTTCTCAAAATCGTTGATTCCATAGACCTTGATGTTGCCACTCGAGAGACGACCCGACTGCGTCTCTTTCAATTCTCTCTGCGGGACCAAGCTAGTCAATGGCTAGAGCGTCTACCCGCAGGATCCATTACCTCTTGGGATGATCTCACCACTCGTTTCCTTGCTCAGTTTTTCCCACCAGGAAGAACTACCAAGCTAAGGAATGATATCTTGATGTTCCAAAAACGTCAAGGCGAAACCCTCTACGAGGCATGGACTCGATTCAAGGACTTACTCCAAAAAGTCCCTCACCATGGCATAGAACTTTGGCTCCAAGTCCAAATCTTCTATGACCATATCAATCTCTCCACGAGGCAAACCATTGACCAATCGGCCGGTGGTAAGCTACGTGATCTAAGTGCGGAACAATCATGGGCTCTCCTAGAAGATCTTGCTCTTTATGACAACGAAAGTTGGAGTGATCCCCGTGATTTGAATAAAACGGTCAAGGCAATATCTTTGCCTTCGAACAATTCAAACACTTCCGACCGTAGGATCATAGAACTTGAAGACCAAGTCAAGTTTCTTATGAAATCCTACGACGCTCCTAAACCTTCAAGCCAAGTGAACAAAATCACTTCTTCATGTGAATTATGTAGTGGTCCCCACGACACTCGTGATTGCATGGAACTCCCCGAACAAGCTTTTGCGGACTACGCATCCTCGCGTACCGACGGAGCGGGAGACAAGTGGTACACTTTCAAACCCGAACCAAACCCCTACGGTGATTCATACAACCCCTCATGGAAAAATCACCCAAACCTTAGGTGGAAACAAAACCAAAACGCACAACAAACCAATTCTTCCAACCCACCTAATCGTTTCCAATCAAGCGGTTCCAACTCGAACCGTACTTTCAGCAACAATCCTTCCAGCAGTGGTAGTACCAATAACTTTGAAGGATTGATGTCTCAATTTATGGCATCTCAAGAAGCTCGTTTGGCCAAGTTTGAATCCGAATTCAATCAACAACAAACGGAGATGACCAATAAAATTGACAACTTACTGAAAGCCCTCAATAACCAAGTGCTGTCACCTCCACATAAGGACGCTAGGAACACAAATAGCGGACCCCAAGTAAAAGACCCCTCTTCATCCAAACACGTCCACTTCGTCAACATTGTCACTATCAAACCAATTGATAGAAATGAGGATAATAGTGAACCTGAGGATGAGGTTAAGAAAGTCGAGGTTGATAAAGAAGTTAGGAAAAGTGAGATTGAAGAAGTAGATGATGATGAGGACTACTTCAATAGGCTACCCACTAAGGAAGAGCGCGCATATCACACGAACTTATTCGATGACCCCGAGACACCATACTTCCTAGGTAGACCAATTATAAAAATAGGCGACCCTTCTAATCTCAACATACCATGCAACATCGGACATTTGCATGTGTGGAAAGCTTACATCGACCTTAGATCGCCCATAAACATCATGACTAGAGCCCACTACAACTTGATAATGAAAAATCAACTTGGGTATAGGATGTTCCCTGATAAGGGTTGGATGAGTAACTTCACGGGAAGAGTTAAGGGATTACCGGTTTATGTAGGAAACTTCACCTATGTCACCGACTTTGTAATTGTAGAAGATATCCGCCCAATAGTCGATGCATGCTTAACTCAAGTAGTTTTTGGAAAACCATTCGTTGAGGCCTCTAGAATGACTTATGAACCTTCCTTAGGGATAGTCAGATTTAAGGATGAGACCGATGAGGTAAACTACCAAATGCCATATAAGATAGAGCAATTCCAACACCTGTCAAATGTTGAGAAGGAGCTTAAGCAAGCGGTCTACTATAGGAATGATGAGGATAGAAATAAAGGAGTAGACTATGTTATGGGAAGGATATCCGGTTTCTACAAGGATTGTTTGAAATTAGGACCGGAATATAAAACCGGAAATGAGAATGGCCTAGGAACCGTGACCAATGATGGAATCACGTAATGTACGGTGACTTTGAGTCTAGCTACAAGACTCGTTAATAAAGAAAAGCGCTTCTTGGGAGGCAACCCAAGCTTTATTTGCTTTGTGTGTTTATTTATTTGTTTGGTTGTTTGATTTTATTTGTTTCCGTATGTATGTTTAATTTTTATTATTGTTGATTCATGTTCAAAACTAAATTGTGAAAATGCTTTATCTTGTTTTTAACTTCGTCTTAACTACATATAAAGGTATTTTGCAAAAGATAAGTGTAAGGGAAATCCAAATCGGTTTATTAGAACACAAATGAACATGAATCGTAATAATATTAAATTAACATAAATATTAGTAATTGTTTGAGTCAAATGCTTGTATCGAGTCATAATGATATTTTGCAGGATTTCCAGGAAGTAAGGTATAGGTTTTTCCAGAAATTTTCCGGAAACTTAACATGAGAATTCTGTCAGATCATTTCTAACGGCGTCAGGACTTACAACCTGACGGCGTCAGGTGTTAATTTTCTGAAATTTTTTAAAGTTTTGTTTTATAAAAAGTTTTTATTAAATCTATAACTTATAATCTCCAGGAATCTGCAAAATAATCATTCCACAAGCATTATATCCTTATATAGATTTATCCCGCCGATGTTATGCAGGTTTTCGTGTTTGTTTTCTCAGGTTTAACAGGTTATTTTGGACAAGGAGATGTATGTGGAATCAAGCTTTTGGCGATGCATTAAGTCTTGGAGCTTCTACATTCTCTTGGAAGAAGATCTAACCATGTTACCACATTATCCACCAAACGAATCAGGGGAGTATTTGATTTCATTCTTTTACCTTATTTACTTTTACATCTTGTTATTTGAACATTGGGGACAATGTTCATCTTAAGTGTAAGGGGGGGGGTAAAGTACGATACTTTAGAGAATGCTATTTCGCTTGATTTTCGTTTGTTTAATGGTAGATGTGTAATAAAACTGAGATAAATATTTGTTAGGGCAATTTTAGTGCCAAATTTAAAATTTTTTACAACATATAGGAGTGAAAATTTGATCTTAATGAGCGTCTCATGGATAGGAGTTATATGACTAGCACAAAACCGTACCACTAAAAAATTTTCCACCCCCAAATATGTGAGGTTCGCCCCTTGAATTGGTAGGAAAAGCATTTATGCTATGATGTGTGTACCGGTAGCACTTAGATTCTAGAACTTGCGTTAGGACCATTCCGAGGCCACAAGTGAGACTACATTCGTGTAGTTAGATTTACTACATGATAAGAGGCATTAGGAATAACCCATTGTTTTACACCTGTGTTTTTGTTATAATTACGTTGGCTACATTGGTCAAGTAATTCTCCCACACCCTTTGCGTTGTACTCATTTTTAGTACACGATACCCCTAGTACACCCCTCATAGCCTATCTTTTCGTTTCGACCTTTAAGTATTTTACTTAAAGGAAGAATTTGTTTACACCTCACTTAAATGTACACCCAAATCGCCTTAGCCTACCTTGTATGCACTCATTTTTAGTGCATTATTGTGACAACATTTGTTTAAACCCAAGTTAATTATCTAGTTGATTACATGGTTGCTAAGTCAAGTCATATCCTTGTGCATATTGTTTTGGGACGATTGGGACTCATGGGTAAAGTACTAGTGTAATGGAGTAATGGGGAAGAACAACATTATTACCCCCATATGTGCTAAATATTTTAAAAGTACTCCAAGTGTTTCGATTATCTTAATTCGAGTCATTAGAATAATTATTTGTAAAGTTATGAAAAAGTTCAAGTGTAAGGGGAATGCAACGCCCCTATGATGTATTATTTTGGATGGTAGGGCAAGAGTGTATGAAAAAAAAAAAAAAAAAAAATCGAAAAAATCAAGAAAAATACAAAAAAAATGAGAAAAAGAAAAATAGAAAAAACATACGGACTACCATCCCGTTTCATTTTATGTTTATTTTATGTTTTTGTTATTTTGTTTTTAGCTTAAGTCGAGTCTAGTCTTGGCTTAGCAACGCCATATTGTACATGTAATTAATCAAGATCTTTAACTCGCCACCAGTAAAATATCCCTTATCCAACAAAACCGTGTTTATCATATCCCTACACCTCACGTTATAACCCATTTAAAAGCCCTCTTTGATAGTTTATCTTAGGTGCTTACGCCTAGTGGAGAAGGTTTTCGATCCTTTCCCAAGCCTATGGTAATCTATTTGCTATGACAGGTAGTGAGAGATATTATCCGTTTTCATTTATGAGATATACTTTTATGACACCTGAGAGATGTGAGTATCTAAACACTACTTGTGAGGTGCTAGTTTGTAATCTCCGTGCTTATTATGATTAAAGTGGAACGACTATTTGTTGTAATTACTTTTATATTAGCGTTAAATGACCCCAACTTGTATTTTGATTAGAATAAAAGCGCATTTGCTTGAGGACAAGCAAATCTCAAGTGTAAGGGTATTTGATGAAGCGAAAAGTGTACCGCTTTTAGGGGGTCATTTAAGCCCTAAATCGTATTTATTTGATCAAATATTGCCCTAAATCGTTCCTTTTGTCATTTTAGGTACTTTGGAGAAGAAATCTGGAAAAGGAAGCATTTTGGACGTTTTTGGAGCATAAAAGTGAAGAAAACGAAAAAGTCTCAAAATCAGCTGGAAAAGTACCTTTGACGGCGTCAGGGATTGTTCCAGACGACGTCATGGCTTGGCAAATGAGGTGGATATGAAAAATACACATGATAAGCCAGGGAGTTTTACGAAGGAAGTCTGACGGCGTCACCCTTTAAGGTGATCAAGGCCATCACAGTTTAACTTAAAGAGAGACGGCGTCAAGCCCATTTCTGACGGCGTCAACCTTTGATAAGCCAGAGCGGATTTTGGAGCATTAAAGAGGGACGGCGTCAAGAAGGCCATCCGGGAACCCTAGACACGGCGAGGTGACGGCGTCAAGATCCATAACGTGACGCTGTCAGCCCCTAAACTCTATATATAGTTTTGCAATTTTTTGTCATGAGTGTGCAACTTTGTGAGGAGAAACCCTAAGACGAATTTCTGCCATTTTTAAGGGTTTTCATACCCTTGGATCTCCCATGTTTAATTGAAGATAAGTAATC
Organism: Artemisia tridentata subsp. tridentata; assembly: GCA_021014915.2. Taxonomy (NCBI): domain Eukaryota; kingdom Viridiplantae; phylum Streptophyta; class Magnoliopsida; order Asterales; family Asteraceae; genus Artemisia; species Artemisia tridentata. The sequence goes on along the minus strand of CP139501.1, from coordinate 68,385,346 downwards.
ATTTAATCAATCAATATGTCTATGTGTTGTTTGATTATATCTTGTTCTTGTCTTTTAATTAACATGCTAGGCTAGATTTATCTTGTGTTTGCTTAGATCTAATGAAACCTAGCTATTGATTATTGGTTATTAGTGTGTTATTAATTGTATTGGATGATTGTTTATCGATGTTAGGCTTAAGAAAACTGGCTAACTTCCTATACGGTAACTTGCTTGAACGTCTTAAGAAACATGAACCAATGCGTACTAAGGTTTTTATGGTTGTATTTAATGCATGAGCGAATTCTAGTGATCCATGTTAGGAGCTTCTTAGCCGGCTCGACATAGGAGTGAAGTAGGAGCTTGTAGAGTTGGGGAAGTACGTACGCCACCCCACGATTGGTATTAAGGAATACACCCGTCATCCACGCAATTAATACACACTAATCAACCGGTAAAAGATAGTTAGGGAGTAAGGAAATCTAAGTAAACACATTTTTCTCCACATAAGTTTCACGACCTTTCATTTTCAGTTATTTTATTTTATTTGCATTTGTAGTTATTTGGGTTAGTTGACTAGCAACTAATTCCGCCCACTCTTTCAAAACCCGAGATTTTACTTGCTTTCATAAAAATATAAAAATACAAAAAGAATCTTCCCTCACCCTTAGACCTATTAGAGTAGTTTTTCAATCCTAACGACACTATTCCCTGTGGAGAACGATCAATCCCCCGTACTTACCACTACACTATACTACATCGGTCAGGTACACTGCCTGGTGGGGTTGTAAGCCTCTTGAGATCCCTCGAGAGGTAAAACCTGTTGTAAGGCCGCAAAACCACACATCAATGGCTGTTATTTGGAACCCATCCATAAGAAAATCTGTTTGCATATTCATCCCTTTTTACACTAACCAAATAGAATGTTCAAAGATTTCTTTCGGTTTTGGTGTCCGTCCCAACACTCTAGACCCGACTATTGTGAAGGTATCCTATCCTGTTTTCCAAACCGGTTTCTGGTTTGTCTCAGTATTTTCATTGAACACCAAGACCTGGACTCGTCTCCAAGATTTTCAGTTGCCACGCCAGTCAATAAGATTGAAAAGAAAAAGTCAGGTAGTTGTAGGTCGTTTTATCTATTGGGCTGGTACTGAAAGGTTAGTTAGCCCAAAGGGGGTTCCGTACAAGGATCACACTTTGATTTCTTTTGATATGATCACCCGCCAATTTCGCGTCATAGAGATACCATCTCTTTTGAAAATCGTAATGCCAGTTCCTTTTACTGTTCACGAGCTTGGAAACTCTGTTGTGCTTTCTGGAATGATCATGACTTCTGAGGTCCAACTTTTCAGCGGATGGCTTTTGGAGGTGGATGGTGCATCCATAACACGATTTTCAAATCTATTCTGCATCCCTATTCCGGTGGTGATTAAGCTGATTGGCTTTACAAGTAACCAAGCTCCAATAGTCGAAGCCACTGTCGGACACATTTTGGGTAACACAATGTTTGTCTACGATTATCAGGTTGGACAATTTGTTAGTTTGGGAATTGAAGGAAATGCTGGTTCATTCTACATCTCTCGGTACAAAGAATCTCTTCTTCTTATAAATCTCCCAGACCGTGGGTTGTACTGTACGTTTACATTTTAAGCTAACATTCTATTACATTTGTATTATAGAATGACATTCACAAATATTCTCTAGTACACTTACACATGTTCAAACGTTAACACAAATTCCTTTCCCATATGTGAACAGGTTTACCTACCCTTTGAGAAGGTATTAAGTTATGGATCCAGCGTTGTGGTTTGACAAGTTTTCAGTATGGGTAGGAAGTCTAGTGTGATGCGCCTTTGGAACCTTTTGAACCTTGTTACTGTCATCAATGGAAGGCGTTAGATAACATTTAACCTTAAAATAATTTAATATTATCTAGTAATCGTTGTGGTTTATGATTTCATAACAATAATTACTAATTGTACTATGTTATGTGGTTAGTTGTTCTATTTCTTTACTGCTTGTTTATGTGTGTCATCGTTTGCAACCGACGTACCAAAAAAACAATAGAGCAACAATAGTTATGCAATAACTATTGTGGGCAACTTAAATAGACCTTTTGAGCAACTACACAAGTACTGTGCGCATTAAACCCAAGTGAACGCCACCGTGGTCTTGCGTTAACCATTTTTTCCTAAAAGTTTTGAAGAAAACAATTTTTCTAAATCTTTATAAATAACCTGGGAATAAGCTAAAAAAGTGAGCAGTACTAGCGCAAGGTTAGTAATGCTATTATTGCAATTAAAACTGCCTAATCTCTATATCAAATAAGCACTAAGCACATGGATAACCATCAATAACATATGCACAATCTAATCTTAATGGAAGCATATAAGAAATATCGAACAACAAAATACGAAGTTGATTGTCATAGGGTATTCAACCCATACATAAACTAAAAGACTAAAAGAATTCCACCAAGGTTGTGCGGGAAGCTCGGTGGAGTTTCAACAGCTTCCTAGCCAACTCCCAATTCATCCTCACATTTTCAGACTCATCATAACTCAAATTGCTAATAACTTTTAGCCGTTCTTAAATGACGGCTAATAACATACAACCACCATCCTCTACAAAAACCCTAACATCAAAATCCCCTACATGTTGTTGTCGAGTGTCTCCTTAAACAAGAAAGTTACATTCAACCTTTCTGGTGCGAGGATTTGCTCTAACCGCCTATCCACGATCTTTTCCTTCACTCCAACTCAGGACCACCAGTTTTTAAAAACTGGTGGAATCTTGTTGGGAACTTAGTCCCATGCAAGATATAACAACCATATGTGAAGCGAAAAATGGTGGATCATCAGAGGCTATTAAAGGGGTAGATTGTGTTAGTGTGGTGGATCAAGACAATAGAGGATGAAAATCCATTATTTCTCATCCTTGTTACTGCCCTGCCCGGAAGCACAAAGGACATTGTTGCCGGCTACTTAGGACTGATCTGGAATGGAAAAGCTACTTAGGACTGAATATAACTCAAGCACTAGTCTCTATCTGTACTTCATCAACATCATTAGAATTAGGATATGATTGCCATAAGTGTATTAACATTTCAGTTTCCTTTAATTTTTATGTATTTACTTATGGGAAAATGATGCCGACTTAATAGTGAAGGGGCTTAATAGTAAAAATTATAAAGTTTCCAAGAAAAGAAAGTAGGTACCTTTCCTACTTTCTTTATTTACTTATTTAGTTATTATTTATTTTTATTTTTTTCATTATTAAACCACATATTGTACGCCTTCCAAAAAAAAACCACATATTGTTTGTGTAATCATGGTGGGTATAGGGGTTTGGTTTGCGGGTTTATCGTCAGAAAAATCAATGTTTGATAGTGAATTGGTGAATAGTTGGGTCTTGTCACGTTGGTCAGCTTGTTATAAAAGCTGCTCCCTTAGTGTCCACTAGCTTACAACACAAATACACAAGCAATTATTAAATTTGGGCAACTTGTATTAAAAATTTGGGCAACTAGTTATACAATGGTAAAAGTGAATCCCCCAATAATAGTATGACCCCATAAGTTACAAAGCGAGCAGTAGAACCCTCAACTTAAAAGATGCCATCTTTTAAGTTGCCCGTTTTTTAACTTGCATATCTTTTAAGTTGCCCATTATTTTAAGTTGCCCAAGTTGTTGGTTGCCCAACTTCTAAGTTGCCCCTTTGTTTAGTTGAAACTCTTTTAAGTTGCCCATTATTTTATGTTTGATGAACTGCCATATTAAGTTGCCCAATTTTTATGTTGCCCATATTTTAATTTGCACGTTTTTTTAGTTGCACATCTTTTTAGCCTGCGCGAATCCCATTTTAAGTTTCCCAATTTTTAAGATGCCCATCTTTAAGTTGCCCATTATTTTAAGCCTGCCCAACAGCCATTTTAATTTGCCCAAGTTGTTGGTTGCCCATCTTCTAAGTTGCCCATTTTTTTAGTTGCAAATCTTTTAAGTTGCCCATTATTTGTAAAGGCGGAGCGGGATGATTTGGATGAAATTGATGTTTTGATTGAAAGGCGCAATGCAAGTGTTAGCCGTGCCGCTGAGAAGTCAAAGATAATGAAGATGCTAAGGAATTACAAATGAGTTTCTACTTAAATCAGCTTTTGTTGAAAGGCGCAATGCAAGTGTTAAACCACATATTGTTTGTCCTTTCCGGTGACGGTCCAACATTTATTCCCTCGGCCCAATAATAACGAACACGATCCCAAATCATCCCCAATTTCACAAAATACCAGTTGGTAATATTGAGTTTCTAAGTTTATTATTCACAAAGCATGAGATACAGCTAGTTGTTGCGTCAACTCATTGTATATGGAAAGTCAATACTTGGTAAAAGGATATTCGAGACTTTTTTCGTACATCTTCGATTCACATCTATTACTTTTGGCACGCGCCTTTGTCCCTTTCCTGCCCAAAGTGTTGGGAACCTTTAATCTAACTCTCCAGCCTATTTATAACTATGCATTGTATACCAAAAAACACACACAAACACATATATCCCTTTCAATTGAAAGAAAACATAAACAATGGCAGCAAATAATGGCAACTTTCAAAATGATGCTGAAGAGTACGAGTGGGTGTTAAACAACAAATTGCTGTTTGACGCAGTGTTTGATGCTTTCGGGTATGAACCGATTGCAGAATATGGGTCGTATAGGCAGGTAGATACGTGGATGAGGGGTCAAATTTTGAACTGGCTGCATGCGCAAGACTTTTACTGGGATGAGGTTTGGGGAGTGAATGATTATGGGGAGGAGGAAGAAGACGAAGAGGAAGATGAAGATGAAGAGGAGGAGGAAGGTGAAGAGGATGTGGTGGCTCAAAGTGAGTTACTGGTGCAGCAAAATGTGGTGGTGCCTCAAAACAAGGGGGAGCAACAAGGTGGGTTTCACGACCCTTATAATCTAGAAAAGAGGATTACCGATCTTGAAATTGTGTTTAAACGACTCAAGGAAAGGAAGAATATGATGGAAAGCAGGGAAGAGAGCTCCGGTTCTAACAAGTTGGGGTGAAATGCATTGAAGCAGTTTAGTATGACGTTGTTTTTATGTTTCTAGTATGTTTAGTATTTAGGTTGGATAATTAAATTAATATTTGTTTGTACCTTTTACAAAAATATAAATGAATTATTTGATTTACCGAAGTCAACAAACCAAAATTTGTGTAGGGTAAGTGGTGCAAAAAATATCACCAACTATTAGTGTAGTTTTAACCAAAAATTGCATAAGGGTAAGTGGTGCAAAAAAAGTGTTACAAAAAATTAGTTAGGCAACCCTGAGTATGTACTAGCACCATTTATTATTTTGTACTTTTATTACAATATGAGAGGAATTCGACACACGGTTAAGGTGGTTAAACCTTTTATACTTTGTGTGTAATGATATATTGAGTTTATATGATTAAGTACGCGGAATTTACTTAATCACACTTAGAAGGTTATGTATGTTATGGAAATGGAAGAATTATGTTTGTTACTTAACAATGAACAAAGAAAGTTTATCACTAAATGATTCAATATTATTCAAAATAATACGAGTGATCTTGTGTTTATCACTAGGGTTACAAAGACCTTGAATCTTATGTTTCTAGATTTGTGATATATATTTTTGTTTGTTCTATGTCTTAACAGATATGAGTTCGTATATTTTCACATGTACATAATCACTAATCTAAGATCTCTTTTATAGTCCAAGAGATCTCTTACAATATTACTTTAAGTCTAATCAACACTTGTCTTACAAAAGATCAAGTCGAGCTAGCGTATGGAAGTTTATATCTCTCAAGTTGTTCAAATGAATTAATGCAAGCACATGCATCAACTTGTTGACTGAGAACATATCTAGATATTATTTTTGCATAAGAGTGACTCATACAAATAATATCTTCTTCGATCTTATCCTTGTAGCAGCTCTATGACTCACTGATCAGCAGTACCATTTACTACCAGCAGTACCTTCTTCTGTACCTTCTTCTTGAACTAGCAGTACCTTCTTGTTCTAGCAGTACCTTGATGTACTAGCAGTACCTTGATCATGAACCAGCAGTACGTTCTTGTTAAAGTATTTTCTCATACTCTAACTTCAGAATATTTAATTCCCAACAATCCTCCCCTAAACATGTGAATCATTTCAAACAGGTTTTCTGAATTAAATGAGGACTTGAGAAGATCTTTCAAACACTTCATGAATCTGAACTATTCTTCTTATTCTGAACTGATCTGCTTTGTTCTTCTTTGACTTCAGCAATATCAAAACATTGAACCAAAAGATGGTGCAATTTCCTTGGATGGAGGAATTGTAAGAGGCAATGATTTCAACAAGTGAAATCATCTATCAGCATGCCTTTGCAAGTGATAAACAAACATAATAAACTGAATTGAAACTTTCCTTCGTTTGATCTAGATAGAACTTTCTCCTTTAGGAATGCTTCATCCCTTCTAGATATATGATCTATTCTTGTCATTTTCAACCTCTATGTCATCATCTTGTATGCTCTTATCTTCTCCTTCCTTTTATTGGATTATCTTCTCTTACTGGGCAATTATTTCCTTCTCTGAGATTGTAACCTCCCCTGAAGCAAATAACTTTTGTTTCCTCCCCTTGTTTGGAAGATCTCACTATATACCTTTGACTGATCTATCAATGTGAACTTGTTGTCAGACAATATTGTACAAGAAGCCATCAATTCCTTAAAAGTTTAAGTTGCTGTCCTCATCACTTCTAGGTGTGTTAACTCCTATGAGAGGTGAATCAGTGGACATTTTGATTCATGATCCATCAATGGATGATTTTTGTGAATCTCTTGAAAAACCTTGTTTAAGAAATTATTTGACTTAGCAGTATGTTCATGATTTTAGAATTGAAAAATCATACTGCTTCCAACCATTTTGAAAGGATTAAGTGTGTAACAGACACTTAATCAAAATTTCGGTTTAAAGCAACCTCTGGTTGTGTGAGAACCAATATTTTTCAGTTATAAATAACTGCCTGTGTAAAGATAAATCTATTCAAAAGATTTTCTTGACAGGGTTTCCAGCTCATAGCAATTGTTGCCTCTAACACAAGTGTTAGATTCACTTTTACTAGCTGTTCTTTCTATCAGATGTCCTTAGACTTGCTCATTATACTTGAAAGTATAAAATGATAGAAAGTGAGTTGCATCAGTTACTATCTGATCAACTAAGTCATCAATTCAATGTGAAATATCATAACTAGGTTTCAAGAAAGAAGTTTTAAGGAGGTTAAATTCCTAAACTCAGTCCATCATAAACCTACTATGTTAGCAATTGGATAAGCATTCTGCTGCTCCCATTTCACTTGAAATCTTCTTTGTGTTCACATATTCATACCTGAAATAGTTAGTCTAAAACCAAAAGAACAATGTACAAAGTACTTGTCTTGCATTAGAATAAGCATAGAGCCAACTGTATGAATAACACAATTTACATTTTTGATATATTAGCAGTACCTTATAAATCCAGCAGTACCAACAAAAATTTATTTACATAAACACATCATTTGAAAATTTTAAAGATTAAGCATTCCAATACTTGCTACTAAGTACTCAAATCTTCCAACATCAAAAGCTTTTGTAAGTAGATCTGCAAAATTATATTCTGAAGCAATTTTCATTACTTGAATTAATCTTTTCTCATTGCAATCTCTAATAAAGTGATGTCTAATTTCAATGTGTTTTGTTTTAGAATATTGCACTGGATTTTTAATAATACAAATTGTACTACTATTATCAATATGAATAACAGTGTTTAAGAAATTGTACCCATAGTCAAGAAGTTGATTTTGAAGCCATAAGACTTGAGCACAGCAACTTGCAGCAGCTATATATTCAGCTTCAGTTGTTGAATTTGCCACACTTGTTTGCTTCTTACACTGCCATGAGACAAGTCTACATCCAAGGAATTGACATCCTCCAGTTGTTGACTTTCTGTCCAAGCTAGCACCAGCATAATCACTATCTGAAAATGCTACCAAGTCAAAAGGAGAGTCTCTAGAATACCATATACCCAACCTTGGTTGTCCTTTGAGATATCTAAAAATTCTCTTGACTGCAGTTAAATGAGAAACCTTTGGAGTAACTTGAAATCTTGCACAAACACAAACAGGGAACATGATGTCAGGTCTAGATGATGTAAGATACATCAAAGAGCCTATCATAGATCTGAAAGTGTATACATCTACATTCTCTCCATCTTCATCTTTCAGAAGGTGCTTTCTCGAGTCCATTGGTGTGCTTGCCATTTTTGAATCAGCAAATTGAAACTTTCTAAGAATTTCTGCAACATATTTATCTTTTGAGATAAAAATGCCTTCAGATGATTGTTTAATTTGCAAACCCAAAAAGAATGTGAGTTCTCCCATAGAACTCATCTGAAACTTATCATGCATAAGCTTCTCGAATTCTAAACACATTTCCTTCCTTGTAGATCCAAAGATAATGTCATCCACATACACCTGCACTAACAGAAGATCCTTCTTGTGTTGTTTGATGAAAAGTGTCTAATCAATCTTTCCTCTTTGAAATCCATTTTCTAATAAGTAGGAAGCAAGTGTTGCATACCAAGCTCTTGGTGCCTGATGTAGGCCATATAGAGCTTTCATTACTCTGTACACTTTGTTTGGATGGTCAGGGTCAATGAAGCCTAGAGGTTGTGAAACATACACCTCTTCTCCAATTGTACCATATAAAAATGCACTCTTGACATCCATTTGGTAGACTGTGAAGCCTAAAAATGAAGCATAAGCTAGAAATAGCCTAATTGCCTCAATCCTTGCTACTGGAGCATAAACTTCATCATAATCTATCCCTTCTTCTTGTGTGTACCCTTGGGCTACTAATCTAGCCTTATTTCTAATAACTATCCCTCTTTCATCCTTTTTGTTCTTAAAAACCCATCTAGTGCCAATCACCTTTTCATTTCTAGGTAAATCAACTAGCACCCAAACCTTTTGAATCTTGAACTGAAGAAGCTCTTCTTGCATAGCCTCTACCCAGCTTGAATCATCTAGGGCTGTAAGAATGTTCTTTGTTTCCTTTTGTGAGAGAAAACATACAAATAAGCAAGAGTTTGAAACCTCATGCTATTTTGAAGCATAAAGAGCATCAAGAATCCCTTGTTGGTCTGAAGAGACCAGTTGTCTCCTTGTCTTCACACCAGATTGTACATCTCCAATCACATTATCCAGGGAGTGAACTTTGTGAATCCTTGTGTGTGGTGTAGAAGGAACTTGATAAGATGGTGGAAGATTACCTAAATCCACTTCATCTTCTTGGAACTCTGCTTCTCTTGAATTTGAAGGACCAGCAGTATCTTCAAATGAACTAGCCGTACCTCCAAATGTACTAAAAGTACCTTTATAGATACTAGCAGTACCTTGCTCTGTGTCAGCAGTACCATCAATATTTGAAATATTGAGTTGTTCCTTTGTTCCATCATTCTTGTGCTCATCTTCAACATCTCCTTTAGCTTTACTAGAAGAAGATACATCATTTGTTGAAGTTGATTCCACACTTACACTTGACCATATTGGCATTGTGCCATCAGATTGATCTTTATCTAACTCCACCTCATTTGTTGCTTGTGAACCTGAAAAATTATTAGTTTCTGCAACAAAAGGTATATAATTCATAGAATTTGTTAGATACTCAAGATCAAATATCCATTTTGGTCCTTGGCCTACTACATTGGATTTGTTTTCCAGAAACTCCACATGTAGTTCTTCTTGTACTTTCTCAGTTCTTAAGTTGTAAACTCTAAAAGCTTTGCTAACAAGAGAATATCCAACTAAGAAATCTTCATCTGCTTTACCATCAAATTTTCCTAAATGGTCTAAGGTATTGAGAATTGTCACATGACATCCAAAAGGTCTAAGAAATCCTATTGCAGGAGTTCTATCATTAAAGAGTTCATATGATGTCTTATTGTGAGGCTGCAAAACTAAAACTCTATTTTGAACATAGCAAGCAGTGTTGATTGCCTCTGCCCAAAAGATTATAGGTAGCTTAGAATCAGCTAACATTGTTCTAGCAGCTTCAATTAGTGTTCTATTCTTTCTTTCAGCCACTCCATTTTGTTGAGGAGTTCTAGCAACACTATATTCTCTCCTAATACCTTTTTCTTTGCAGAAATCATCCATAACTCTATTTTTGAATTCTGTCCCATTATCACACCTAATGACTTTTACTTTCTTTCTTACTAGGTTTTCTATTTCTGTTATGAAAGTCTTAAGGGTGCTTGATGTTTCATCCTTAGACACTAAAAAGAAAACCCATGTAAATCTGCTATAGTCATCAGTTATAACAAGACAATATTTCTTATGTTGCATACTCCTTACTGAAACAGGTCCAAATAAGTCCATATGAAGCATAAACAATGACTGATTGATAGAGTTAAAAATCTTGGGCTTACAAGTGGCTTTGTGTTGTTTGCCTTTTAGACAAGCAATGCATGTTTGATCATTTTCAAATCTTTTGTGAGGTAAAACTCTTACCAAACCATTCTTAACAATTTCATTTATGGTTTTGAAATTAATATGACCAAGCCTTCTATGCCATAACATTGATTCATCCAATGTGGCTTTTGCAACAAGACAAGTTAAATCCTTTTTAGGAATAATGTTCTTCATATCAACACTATACATATTGGCCTTTCTAGGAATTCTAAGAAGCACTTGATTTTCATCCGGCATCTTAAAATCCTTAGATAGAACAAGACATTCAGAGTCAGTAAAAAGGACATTGTTCTTTTTGTCACACATTTGTGAGACACTAAAAAGATTATACTTTAGCTCTTGTACATAGTACACATCTTCAAAATCTAAATTTCCGGTTTTGATTGTACCTTTACCAGAAATTTTGCCACGAAAACCACCTCCAAAGGTAACATATCCTTCATTAAAAGCTTCAAAATCTGAAAGATAAGACATGTTGCCTGTCATGTGCCTTGAACATCCACTATCTGAGTATCCTTGATCTTCTTGTTTATCAGTTGAATGTTCCTGCACACAAATAAGAGTGTTAGTTTTCTTTGGGGATCCAAGCCATTACTGACTTGGATCTGCCTCTTGCATCAATGTAATTTAATCTTTTAAGGACAGTTGATGCAACATTGGATTTAAGAATCCAACATGCTGAGGCCTTAACAGCATTTGCCCTATTACCCTTAGCAGCAGAGTGCATAACATGCTTAGCAGAAGTGACTGCTAGCTTTGAAGTCACACCCTTTGATCTCCAAATTTGTTTGTGGACCACTGCTTTTGTTTGAATGGGCCTTAGAACAGTTATAGATGCATGTTTTAAAGTTGTTTTTGCATCCTTACCTGTTGATTTTTGGGTTAACAGTCATCAAAGGTCTAACAGTACCTTTAGTTCTACCCGTACCTTTTGTTTGTACTGGCAATACCTTTTTGTATGTATTAGCAGGACCTTTTTGTCTATCAGGACCTTTTGGTCCAGACTTGTTTGAGACTGTTCTGGGTTTAGTTCTATGAGTGTTAGAGTGAAAGTGAGTTTGAGGAGTTTGCCTTTTGTAGTTCACCCTATTGTTTTCATACCCAGTTACCCATTGGTTGCAGAAAGCTGCAAGATTGTCAAAACTACCACATGTATAACAAGCTTTGTTGTAAAAAGCAAAGTCATCACCTAATTGGTTAGACTTGAGGTTGTTCCAATTCCTTTGGTTACCTCTGGGCTTGTTTGTAGTTCTATATTGTTCACAATATCTAACTGGTTTCCTAACAGTCTTAACATTTGACTTAGGCCTGTTAGTGTTGTGATTGACTATCTTAGGAACACTTGTTCCTACTTTCTTAACCAATACAGGTTTAGACATAACTTGTTCTTCTTCATCATCATCACTATCAGTTGTACAATCTTCAACAACTATAGCATCTCCTTTCTTAACAAAGGACACCTTGTCCTGATAAGATAAAGTTTTATCTAAACTTTTACTTACCTTTTCTATCTTAGGACTCTTAGTGGCCTTAGAACCATATTCCATGATTGGTTCTTGAAACTCAGCTAATCCTGTGTGTGCTAAATCAATACCTGGAGGTGAATGAACACCTCTGTATGGAGGGGGGACAGACTTAAATCCAACACCAGAATTAACCTTATCAATTACTTGAGCTTCCCAAAGCTTATTGAATCCATCTGAGGCATGAGCCAAAACATCCACAGATATCTTAGCATTTTCTCTTTCATTTTTGTGTTTAGCTAATGAATCATTCAACTCAACAATACACTCATCTCTGATCTTAATGTCATTTTTTAGTATATTGATGTCATTAGTAAAATTAGATTCATTACTTTTAAAATGTAAGACTTGTTTTTCTACAACACCTAGACCTCTTTTGTGATTAGCTAAATTAAAAAGAGTATCAATTAGCTCTGCTCTATGAGCATCAAATCTTTTACTAAGGTCTTCATAAGCTTTAAGATTAGGACATGATTCAGTACAATTTTGAATAGAATTTACCTCTGAATCAGAATGAGCCATTAGAGCAAATTCATTGGCCATAAGAGCAGCATTTGGTGGTGCTTCCTCTTCAATAGCCATAGAGCTCCAATCATAACCAATACCATCAATAGCCAACATAGCCTTTAGCTCTTCAACAGTAACTTCCTTTTTCCTATCTTGCTTATACCATGTGTTTCTATTTTCCTGCTTTCTTGGGCTTCTACACTCCTTAGCAAAGTGTCCCAACCTATGACAGTTGAAACATTCCACTTTCTTCTTATCAAACCCAGCAGTATCATTACCATTTATGGTAATTTGCTTCCCAGTTCTCTGCCAATGCTTCTTGGCCCTCATGCTGAGCAAAGCAACCTGCCATTTGATGTCCATCTCTTCCAAATCAACACCATCAACCTGCTCAAGGTCTTCATGATTTAGAGGAGAACCACTAGATTGACTAGACATGAATACATAGAATGCTGGATCACCAAGTCCTGCAACAATCTTTCGTGAACTAGTAGAAGGACCACTATGAGTAGCATTAGAAACACCTTCAACTTCTTCTACCTTTTCAGACTTACCAATACTAGGAGATGACAAAAGTGCCACGTTCCCAGAACTAGTACCATAAATTCCAGATTTTTTAAGACTTTGTTCAACAATTTTGAAGTTGTTGTACAAATCATTGAGCTTCATTGTTTCAATGTCTGGTTTGTTCATCCAGACAATAACATGAGTATGGAACTCATCAGGTAGACTTCTTAAAAACTTCATGTTGAGATCTTCCTTCTCTGTCTCAACACCCAACACAGCCAACTGACTGACAAGCTTGTGTAGCCTTGAGAATAGCTTATCAAGAGACTCATTACTAAAAGCAGTAAAGTTTTCAAATTGTTGCTTTAGTAATGTCTTCTGTGTCTTTTTGGTAGTTTCATTACCACCAAAATATGCACAAATCTCTTCAAAAAGAGTTTTTGCATCAAGATACTTGTTAAAAGATAGCATATGTTCACTAGGAATGGTCATAAGCAACAAATTTCTTGCTTTCTGATCATTTCTCTTCAGTATCTTTTCTTCATTTGAAACTGGTCCAGTATTTCTTTTCCTAATTGTTTTACCTTCTAGAACAACATCTGAATAGCTTGGTGAAAAAGAATCACCATATATAATGATATCCCAAAGAGTGTAATCTTGGACCATGAAATATTGCTCAATTCTCATCCTCCATAACTCAAACTCATTTGGTTTGATCATGGGCAACTTTGCAGCAACATTTGTTTGAGCATCATGTGCATCCATTTCTGTTTCTTCTAATTCAATTATATCAGCCTGAGCTCTGATACCAACTGAGAGGAATTCGACACACGGTTAAGGTGGTTAAACCTTGTATACTTTGTGTGTAATGATATATTGAGTTTATATGATTAAGTACGCGGAATTTACTTAATCACACTTAGAAGGTTATGTATGTTATGGAAATGGAAGAATTATGTTTGTTACTTAACAATGAACAAAGAAAGTTTATCACTAAACAATTCAATATTATTCAAAATAATACGAGTGATCTTGTGTTTATCACTAGGGTTACAAAGACCTTGAATCTTATGTTTCTAGATTTGTGATATATGTTTTTGTTTGTTCTATGTCTTAACAGATATGAGTTCGTATATTTTCACATGTACATAATCACTAATCTAAGATCTCTTTTATAGTCCAAGAGATCTCTTACAATATTACTTTAAGTCTAATCAACACTTGTCTTACAAAAGATCAAGTCGAGCTAGCGTATGGAAGTTTATATCTCTCAAGTTGTTCAAATGAATTAATGCAAGCACATGCATCAACTTGTTGACTGAGAACATATCTAGATATTATTTTTGCATAAGAGTGACTCATACAAATAATATCTTCTTCGATCTTATCCTTGTAGCAGCTCTATGACTCACTGATCAGCAGTACCATTTACTACCAGCAGTACCTTCTTCTGTACCTTCTTCTTGAACTAGCAGTACCTTCTTGTTCTAGCAGTACCTTGATGTACTAGCAGTACCTTGATCATGAACCAGCAGTACCTTCTTGTTAAAGTATTTTCTCATACTCTAACTTCAGAATATTTAATTCCCAACAATCCTCCCCTAAACATGTGAATCATTTCAAACATGTTTTCTGAATTAAATGAGGACTTGAGAAGATCTTTCAAACACTTCATGAATCTGAACTATTCTTCTTATTCTGAACTGATCTGCTTTGTTCTTCTTTGACTTCAGCAATATCAAAACATTGAACCAAAAGATGGTGCAATTTCCTTGGATGGAGGAATTGTAAGAGGCAATGATTTCAACAAGTGAAATCATCTATCAGCATGCCTTTGCAAGTGATAAACAAACATAATGAACTGAATTGAAACTTTCCTTCGTTTGATCTAGATAGAACTTTCTCCTTTAGGAATGCTTCATCCCTTCTAGATATATGATCAATTCTTGTCATTTTCAACCTCTATGTCATCATCTTGTATGCTCTTATCTTCTCCTTCCTTTTATTGGATTATCTTCTCTTACTGGGCAATTATTTCCTTCTCTGAGATTGTAACCTCCCCTAAAGCAAATAACTTTTGTTTCCTCCCATTGTTTGGAAGATCTCACTATGTACCTTTGACTGATCTATCAATGTGAACTTGTTGTCAGACAATATTGTACAAGAAGCCATCAATTCCTTAAAAGTTTAAGTTGCTGTCCTCATCACTTCTAGGTGTGTTAACTCCTATGAGAGTTGAATCAGTGGACATTTTGATTCATGATCCATCAATGGATGATTTGTGTGAATCTCTTGAAAAACCTTGTTTAAGAAATTATTTGACTTATCAGTATGTTCATGATTTTAGAATTGAAAAATCATACTGCTTCTAACCATTTTGAAAGGATTAAGTGTGTAACAGACACTTAATCAAAATTTCGGTTTAAAGCAGCCTCTGGTTGTGTGAGAACCAATATTTTTCAGTTATAAATAATTGTTTGTGTAAAGATAAATCTATTCAAAAGATTTTCTTGACAGGGTTTCCAGCTCATAGCAATTGTTGCCTCTAACACAAGTGTTAGATTCACTTTTACTAGCTGTTCTTTCTATCAGATGTCCTTATACTTGCTCATTATACTTGAAAGTATAAAATGATAGAAAGTGAGTTGCATCAGTTACTATCTGATCAACTAAGTCATCAATTCAATGTGAAATATCATAACTAGGTTTCAAGAAAGAAGTTTTAAGGAGGTTAAATTCCTAAACTCAGTCCATCATAAACCTACTATGTTAGCAATTGGATAAGCATTCTGCTGCTCCCATTTCACTTGAAATCTTCTTTGTGTTCACATATTCATACCTGAAATAGTTAGTCTAAAACCAAAAGAACAATGTACAAAGTACTTGTCTTGCATTAGAATAAGCATAGAGCCAACTGTATGAATAACACAATTTACATTTTTGATATATTAGCAGTACCTTATAAATCCAGCAGTACCAACAAAAATTTATTTACATAAACACATCATTTGAAAAATTTAAAGATTAAGCATTCCAATACTTGCTACTAAGTACTCAAATCTTCCAACATCAAAAGCTTTTGTAAGTAGATCTGCAAAATTATATTCTGAAGCAATTTTCATTACTTGAATTAATCTTTTCTCATTGCAATCTCTAATAAAGTGATGTCTAATTTCAATGTGTTTTGTTTTAGAATGTTGCACTGGATTTTTAATAATACAAATTGTACTACTATTATCAATATGAATAACAGTGTTTAAGAAATTGTACCCATAGTCAAGAAGTTGGTTTTGAAGCCATAAGACTTGAGCACAGCAACTTGCAGCAGCTATATATTCAGCTTCAGTTGTTGAATTTGCCACACTTGTTTGCTTCTTACACTGCCATGAGACAAGTCTACATCCAAGGAATTGACATCCTCCAGTTGTTGACTTTCTGTCCAAGCTAGCACCAGCATAATCACTATCCGAAAATGCTACCAAGTCAAAAGGAGAGTCTCTAGAATACCATATACCCAACCTTGGTTGTCCTTTGAGATATCTAAAAATTCTCTTGACTGCAGTTAAATGAGAAACCTTTGGAGTAACTTGAAATCTTGCACAAACACAAACAGGGAACATGATGTCAGGTCTAGATGATGTAAGATACATCAAAGAGCCTATCATAGATCTGAAAGTGTGTACATCTACATTCTCTCCATCTTCATCTTTCAGAAGGTGCTTCTCTGAGTCCATTGGTGTGCTTGCCATTTTTGAATCAGCAAATTGAAACTTTCTAAGAATTTCTGCAACATATTTATCTTGAGAGATAAAAATGCCTTCAGATGATTGTTTAATTTGCAAACCCAAAAAGAATGTGAGTTCTCCCATAGAACTCATCTGAAACTTATCATGCATAAGCTTCTCGAATTCTAAACACATTTCCTTCCTTGTAGATCCAAAGATAATGTCATCCACAAACACCTGCACTAACAGAAGATCCTTCTTGTGCTGTTTGATGAAAAGTGTCTGATCAATCTTTCCTCTTTGAAATCCATTTTCTAATAAGTAGGAAGCAAGTGTTGCATACCAAGCTCTTGGTGCCTGATGTAGGCCATATAGAGCTTTCATTACTCTGTACACTTTGTTTGGATGGTCAGGGTCAATGAAGCCTGGAGGTTGTGAAACATACACCTCTTCTCCAATTGTACTATATAAAAATGCACTATTGACATCCATTTGGTAGACTGTGAAGCCTAAAAATGAAGCATAAGCTAGAAATAGCCTAATTGCCTCAATCCTTGCTACTGGAGCATAAACTTCATCATAATCTATCCCTTCTTCTTGTGTGTACCCTTGGGCTACTAATCTAGCCTTATTTCTAATAACTATCCCTCTTTCATCCCTTTTGTTCTTAAAAACCCATCTAGTGCCAATCACCTTTTCATTTCTAGGTAAATCAACTAGCACCCAAACCTTTTGAATCTTGAACTGAAGAAGCTCTTCTTGCATAGCCTCTACCCAGCTTGAATCATCTAGGGCTGTAAAAATGTTCTTTGGTTCTTTTTGTGAGAGAAAACATACAAATAAGCAAGAGTTTGAAACCTCATGCTGTTTTGAAGCATAAAGAGCATCAAGAATCCCTTGTTGGTCTGAAGAGACCAGTTGTCTCCTTGTCTTCACACCAGATTGTACATCTCCAATCACATTATCCAGGGAGTGAACTTTGTGAATCCTTGTGTGTGGTGTAGAAGGAACTTGATAAGATGGTGGAAGATTACCTAAATCCACTTCATCTTCTTGGAACTCTGCTTCTCTTGAATTTAAAAGACCAGCAGTATCTTCAAATGAACTAGCCGTACCTCCAAATGTACTAACAGTACCTTTATAGTTACTAGCAGTACCTTGCTCTGTGTCAGCAGTACCATCAATATTTGAAATATTGAGTTGTTCCTTTGTTCCATCATTCTTGTGCTCATCTTCAACATCTCCTTTAGCTTTACTAGAAGAAGATACATCATTTGTTGAAGTTGATTCCACACTTGCACTTGACCATATTGGCATTGTGCCATCAGATTGATCTTTATCTAACTCCACCTCATTTGTTGCTTGTGAACCTGAAAAATTATTAGTTTCTGCAACAAAAGGTATATAATTCATAGAATTTGTTAGATACTCAAGATCAAATATCCATTTTGGTCCTTGGCCTACTACATTGGATTTGTTTTCCAGAAACTCCACATGTAGTTCTTCTTGTACTTTCTCAGTTCTTAAGTTGTAAACTCTAAAAGCTTTGCTAACAAGAGAATATCCAACTAAGAAACCTTCATCTGCTTTACCATCAAATTTTCCTAAATGGTCTAAGGTATTGAGAATTGTCACATGACATCCAAAAGGTCTAAGAAATCCTATTGCAGGAGTTCTATCATTAAAGAGTTCATATGATGTCTTATTGTGAGGCTGCACAACTAAAACTCTATGGGAAACTAGAAGGGGGGCTGAATAGTTTACCGGTTTAAAATCTTCTTTTAAAAATCTTGTTTTAAAAGTTGGTTATTGGAAACTTTGATTCGAACTCTATGTGTAATCAATCAACACCAATATGAACTACACACTAAGCTAATTAATAATAACAAATAAAAGTAAAGAGTAGAGTTGGAAAGATCAAACCGAGACAGAGGATTTATAGTGGTTCGGCTACGAAGCTCTTCTTCGCCCTACTCCACTCCCCGAGTACCACACTCGAGAGTTTCAAACACTATATCAACAACCTCCCTTCAGGCGGAGAAAACCGTACACGTCGCTTATCCTATTTCCGACACTAAGCTAGATGTCGAGTGCTAATCTTAGCTAGCACCAATCTACCAAGGTCCACGTGACCAAACACACAAGCCCAATGGCTTCAAGAGATCACCAAGATCTCAACACGATCACAATGATCAACACTCACTTCACTCTACTCAACTAACACTAACCTAATGACCCTTAATCTTCTTGATCAATCACACAAGCCCAATGGCTTCAAGAGATGTTCACTATCTCTATAGATCACACTTGATCTTCACTCTCACTCACAAAAAGAAAAATAAACTTGATGTATGCTAAGATACAACAAGGTTGTAACAAATGTTACAAAAACCTATCAACTATAACTCTAGTATCTTCTTGATTACTTGAGTTCTTCTCTTGTCAATGAAGAGGGATGACAACACCTTGTATCAACTTGGATACTTGTGTTCTTCTCTTGCTAGTGAAGAGGTATGAAGAGGATCACTTGAAGGATGATTGGATCACTCTTGAAACAAAGAAAAACTAATCTAATTGACCCTAAGAAGTGAAAGGTGTGAGAGGGTTTTACTAAGGGATTTTTCTGTGTGTGAAGGGTGCCTAAAACTGTGAAAGAGGTGGGTATTTATAGGCAAAGAAAATCTAAACGTTACAATTCAAAATGGTACGGACGGCTCCACTAAATGACCCACGGCTCCGTTAAATTTAACGGTACCGTGGAGCCGTGGTAGACTAGGACGCTCCAAATTTTGTCTTTTCTGGTGAAAACTTATTTGGGGAAGGTTGGAGCTGATTTTGGGGGGAAAAATAGCTGTTGTGATTTTCAAACTTATTTTTCCATTAAAACATTTCTTAATATTTCAAAAATAATTTGTCATGTGTATTTTTGAAAAAATGTTTTGTCCCATTTAAAATGTGAATTTTCAAAACATGAATTCACTTCTTTGATCACTAGTCCAAGTTGTAACTTTGTTCAAGAGTGATTTGCGTAGAAACGGGATCTTCCGATTAAAAACTTGTTAGCGTTAATTTTAACGTAACGTGAGTTCACATTTTGTCATCCTCAAAACGTGAAGTAATCGAAAGATATAAATAACGTTTTTAGAACATTATTTGCATCAACAATCTCCCCCTTTTTGATGATGACAAAATATAAACTCATTTTAGGTTAAAATTAATTTTAACAAGTTTTTAATGAGTTTACTCCCATTTCTCCCCCCTTTTTGTCAAATCAAAAAGGTGGTTAAGGCTCCCCCTTGATGTGTACTCCCCCTCATTTGGAGAACACAAAGGAATCGAGCAATGGATCGTGCTACAAAACAAAGTTAGACGACAAATATACAATATCTAACAAGTAGCACATTTGTGACAAATAACCAACCACAAGAAAAATTATGGCTAAGAAGCCAAAATGAAAAGCCCATTACATAAATATGAAATAAATGTCATACATAAGTATGACTACAATAGGAAAGAAAATTAAACTAACAAGAAGACACATAAACTACTAAAGTAACATGAGGCTTCTAGATTTGCTTCCAACTTCAAAAGGGTTCCTAGTCATTTATTTTGAGGAACTAAACATAACCATGTTTAGTTTGGGCTATTGTGTGGTGGAGGTGGTGGAAGGATGATGGGTCCTATGGGTGGTGTGAGAAGGTGTTCTAGATATGAAAACCTAAAGCTAAGCTCATCTCTAAGGTTCATGATGAGTTCAAGGTTGTAGTTGCAACAAGGGCAACTCAAGGTGTGTGAGTGAAGGGGATACATGATTGGATAACCCATTAAGGGTTGAGGTGATGGTGATAGTAAAGGTGATGATATGTTGCTCCCAAATTCAAAGGGAGTGTTTGGTGAAAGGGTGCGGGTGAGAGTTAGAGGTTGTGGTGATGTTGAAAGAGATGAGGGTGTTGTGTGAGTTCCCAATTCAAGGGAAGTTGATGGTGATGAGTTAAGTGTTAGGGTTAAAGGGTGAATGGGACTAGGTGGAGATGAGTGTGTGTTGATTCTTGTTGTGGAGGATGAGGATGTAGGTTTA
The DNA here is from genome assembly GCA_021014915.2 of Artemisia tridentata subsp. tridentata. Taxonomy (NCBI): domain Eukaryota; kingdom Viridiplantae; phylum Streptophyta; class Magnoliopsida; order Asterales; family Asteraceae; genus Artemisia; species Artemisia tridentata. Next base: position 68,364,508 of record CP139501.1, on the reverse strand, counting down.
ATAGAGGTTGCCTTGGATGGAGCTTGGGGTGTAGTGAAAGAAGATGATGAGTTGGTAGAGGTTATGGGTGTATGGGTTTCATCTTCATCATCCAAGGTGAGATCAATGAGGGGAATGTCATTGGTGATAGGTTTAGTTGATGATTGGGGTGTGTTGACATTCTTGATCCATTGATCAACTAGAGAGGTTTGGTTGGTTGGTTTCATGTTGAATCTAGGTTTCTTGAATACTCTTGATCCCATGATGATGGTATGGTGAATGTGAAGGTGTAAGGATGGGTGTAAGAATGGCAATGCATAATGTTAGCTTAAATAGCCAAAACATAAGCATGCAAGTTTGAAATGTTGGATTTGGGGATTTGGGTGCATGGGAATCAGGTTTTGGTTGCAGATTTTCTGAAAAAGTTAGTCAAAAAGTGGAAGAGAAAAGCAGTTTTCGTCTTCCAGAGGCACGGCACCATTAAAGGTGATACGGCACCACTAAATTTAGTGGAGCCGTGGCCTATTTAATGGAGCCGTGGGCTCTTTTGACCTTCTTTCCAGGTCTGCAGGTTTTAGGCAGCCTAAATGGGGAAATTTCCGGGGAATCCATTGGCTGCAAATCTCAAAGCCTCAAATTACTAAACACATAGAAATCCTAAAGCTAGTTTCAACTAGCAACTAACATGATCATGTGATCATCTATGTATTTAGGCAACTATTAAGCATGCATGGATTCAAGCATTTTTAACATCTAGTGCATGTAATAAAATAAACTATCATGCATGATTTAGGCAAGATAAACTAACATGAGGATTAATTACCAATAGAATTAATCATGTTCAAAGGAAACACATCAAGCAAGTTAATGTATTAGGCAACAATGCCACAAACTATTAGTAGTATTTTAAGCATAATACTTATATAGATAGTACTACTTAAGTTATTTCCATCTAATCCTTTCTTTTCCCCAACTTCTTAATTTTGTTCCCAAGCCCTTTTAGAGTCTTCCCAATAGACTTGAAACCCCCGACAGTTTGCTCATGCATCTCCACTTGTCTATTGTAAATTGTAGTTTGTTCTCTCATCACTTGGGTTAGGTTGATCATCCCATTTTCGGGGAAGGTTGTACGTCGAAATGATGAGGTGTCAAGGTTGTTGAAGTAGACGTCGGGAGAAGGAGAACGTGTACAAGACTTTCCTTCTTCGTTCACCTCATCATCATCTGCATGCATGGGTTGAGATGATGATTCATGACCGAAGGAAGAGGATGAGAGAGGAATGTCGGAAGTGGATTTACGACCACGCTTGGACCCTTTGTCCTTACGTTGCTTTGTGCGACGTCGTGGTCCACCAAGAGGTTTCATAACAGGATTGACTAGGACATAGTCGACACTTTGGAGATTTGGAAAATGTTCCATGACCCAATGGAAAAGACGAGTAAGCAGCATACCATATGGCATGAGCTTGTCCGAACGACTGTGAATATTGGCCATCCTTTTGACCATATAGTATGCGAGGTTATATGGTTCCTCGATACTAATACAATAGAGCATATGGGCGAGACTCGCAGAGACGTGATCACGGTTGCCCGCAAGGCTCAACACGTTCTCACGAAGAAGGAGTTCCCAACTTCTAAGGTCGGGAAGGAGTTCTTTGAGGTAGATACGGTTTGGGTCAAGGTGGAGAATTGAACCATCACGTTTTTTATACGTGTGGACGACTCGAGGTGTTTGGATGACTTGTTTGATGGACTCGAGGTCGGGAATTTCAGTGCGATAGGCACCTACATCCTCAAGATTATAGAAGAGAGACTCAAGAGTATGGTCTTCAGTGTATGCACACTGACCATATGCAGGAACACTGAGAATTTGTCCAATCTCAGAGACAGACAGAATGATATTTTTGTTTTGAATCCAAAAATCAAGAAAAACATTACCATCATCATTAGTGAAGGTACGGACTCGACTATAAAACTCGAGAACAAAACGAGGACAGACTTGATTGTTTATTTTGTATAAACAATCGAACTCGATAGAGGGAAAACAGACACGAATATTGTCTGTTGAGACATAGAGTGCATCGACTACACGCCCTTCGTGTATGTATCGATTTTGGACTTTTGAGAAATAAGCTTTTTGCTCATTAGGAATGTTTAGATTTTCAAGAGTACTACGAATGTATGGTTTGGTATCTTGATAATCATTTCGAGGCATTGTTCGTCTACAAAAAAAAATATTTTTGTATATGTTAGTTCGTTGCATTTTAATGATTATACTTCTAGTGTGTGTGCCTAAATGCAAACAATGTGGAGGTGCGACAATCTCGACTCTAAAATTATCCTAAAGAGATTACCCAAACGCTCCTAGCTTCACTTTTGCTCAATCAAATATGTCGATCAATACATATCAATTATGTACTTCGAGCCATTTTGAGAGTTCATGTATGCATGCAAAAACATTTTTAATTTGCATCAACAATGCATGAAAAAGTTTTCATGATCCTAGACTTGTGAAGTTTTTCGAAAAATATGATCGAATTGGGGTGTTTGGCAAATGCCTCAACATGGTGCTAATCAAGCTTTAAGATTGAAAAGCTTTAATGCAGAACGTTCCTAATCCAATATTAATCATCCTAAACATGGTTCCATTACAAATGAACAATCATAATCCGAATTTAGTGATTAATTTCGGATTAGGTTTTGCAATATAAATGGGTTTTTGAAAATCCTAGGTTTAGGGAATCATGTGAATACTACATTGTCTAATCCTAGTCTTAATTTCACAAGGGTTTAACTAATTTTGAAAATCCCCAATTCGGATTTATACTCAAGAACAAACCCTAGACTCAAATTAAAAGAAAGTAAGAGTAAATTACTTACAATTGATGATGTTGTGGTTAGGATTTGTTAATTCCAATGCCTCAATCTTGATTTTCAAGAGTTTAGTTGAATTATGGTGTTATGGTTCGATTATGACAGCAGGTGGAAGAGGTTTTGTGTGTTTGGAAAGTTTATGCAGAAGAAAGGAGTGACTGGGCGCGTTTTTCAGATGCACGGCTCCACGGTTCCACTAAACATTAGTGGAGCCGTGGCTCTTTAGTAGAGCCGTATATCTGATTTTCTAGTTTTTCTTCTGTTTTGACTTTTGGCTGATTAATCTTACTTATTTAGTAAGACTTTTTGACACGAGGAAAAAGTTTATACCTAATAAACTTTTTGACGAAAGATGATTAAATGGGATGACCGGAAATGACCTTAGTGTTTCCGAGGAAATTGACTAAGATGTCATTGGATGAGGATTTACTTCTAGTATTTCCCGTGAAATAAATAGAAGTTATGAGTTGTGTTTAGGAGGATGACTATAATATTTCCTATGAAATATTTAATTAGTCGGAGTACGCGACACAAGGAATGACTAGATATTTCCCGTGAAATATTCATGAGTCATATGACACAAGGAATGACTTCAATGTTTCCCGCGAAACTTTCGAGAGGTCATAGAAGGGATGAAAGGTTATGAGGTATGACGTGACGGATGACTTTAATATTTCCAAAGGAATATTCAAATAGTCATGAGCGGGATGAGAGGAATGACTTGAAAAGTCATATGACGAGACGCGAGGAATGACGTTAATATTTCCAGTGAAATATTACGAAGTCATGGGATAAGGCTTAGGGAATGACTTGAAATTTCTAATGAAATATTCAAGAGTCATGAGTCGAGAATAGAATGGAAGTGTGGGATGACTTTAATATTTCCATAGAAATATTGAAATAGTCATGAGCGGGATATGAGGAATGACTTGAAAAGTCATATGATGAGACGTGAGAAATGACATTAATAATTCCAATGGAGTATTAAGAGGTCATTTGACGAGAATGTAAAGGTTAAGGTGAGAAGAAATACTTTTCAAAGAAAAGATTTCTCATTCGACGTTATCATGACGGAGGAGATGTCTTTCCGCAGGGAGAAGACGTACTTCAACGAGCTTCATTCATGAGCAAACTATAGGGTTCCCGGACAAGTCTAATGGCATCTTGACTGCTACTCTTCACAGGGAGTTGTCTCATCTATAGTGTTTGTTGTCATGCCTTTCCAGCGCTTGCGAACTCGGTTTCGGTCGTGGTGACAATAAGAGTAGTTTGTTTCTTGGGGAACCAAGATGTTTGTTAATCAACCTATGAAGGTACAAACATTACTCATTATGTTTCAACCCACATTAACTCTTACATTATCAGAGTTGGTATAGAAACATTTTCTATATCAATCTCCTCAAGATATCGTAATCTCAAGTGTATAGTATCTTTAATGTATGGTATGATACATTAAACACTTTGATGTAAGAAGTTTTGGGGTACTTCTTACAAGTGGGCACAAAGCCAACACTATTCATGATAATGGACCTACTTGCCGTTAGGTAAACTACTTTACCTATTATGCCCCTAATCTAGTTATATATGCGCACTCACCTTCTTCATCTCTTGTGAGTTTCGCATTTGCAGATATGGGAGTTATTGTCAATAAAGACTATTACTTAAACTATGTATCTTATACATATAGTATATATAAGTTTACAGGGATACTTCATTTAGGCAAGATTACTAATGGGCAAGGAAGGGAACTTGATTCACTTATCAATGCTTAATTCAAACTTGTCACGCATGATCTTCAAGCGATCATCGAACATTTCTGGACAAGTTGAATTTGGCATGATGAGATGTGAATAGAGTTTCTGTGTTATAGTGCCTACCATGTTAGATTCTAACTACACTATTTCATGCCAAACATTACTACAAACAAAGGGTGTTTTAAGAAAGCATACCTGTGCCTGAGGTGTTTGCTCTTAAAACTAGAAGACTAAGGTACCTTTGTTGAATGTTAAGCATGAAAGACACGACTTGACTATAGCGTCACCGGGTGTGCTTGATAACGCATCATACTCCTTTTGTTATACTCCAAGGTTTATTTACACTCATGTTTTCCTAGCAAAACAAATGTTCAAACATCTGGTCCCCAATATCTCATGGGTCCAAAGTTGTTAGAGTTAAACATCCTACGCATTTGTTGCGTTAGTTTAGGATGTGAGAATGGAGGACACATTTCCCATGGTAAGTAACTTTGTGATGGACGATCATTCCAAGTTACGGGAAAGTTACTTGGATGATTTTGTCTTCTAAAGTTACCTCTCGGTAGAGGAGTTCTAGACCGAGGTTAAGGAGAGTTTACCTTTCTAGGTGGAGGAGTAGTTGACCTAGTGTCACGCTTTACAAATCCATGTTCGGGAGATGACAATGGTTTGTTAAAGCCTTTGGTTTCCTCTCTACTTGGAGTAGACACTCTAGTTCTATTTACAACTACTTGACTTGGTTTAGGACTTAAGTTACTTTTCAGAATTGACCCAGTTTTGTCCTCAGCACCACACGGTACCACGGTACCACTAAATTTAGTGGTGCCGTCTGTATCTTTAATGGTGCCGTCACCTTCAGACATGGACTTTTCAGGCATTACAAATTTTACTTGTTTAGTACTACTTGTAGAAGCCTGATTTGGGTCAAATCCTAAACCCGAACGGTCATGTTCACTATATCTAATATTTTCAAGTATATCATTAAGCTTTTTAGTTCCTTCATCAAACCTAATGATTCTTAAAGCATTTTCTTTAAGTTTTTCGTTTTCTACTTGAAGACTAATACATGACCCGCATCCTAAATCTACTTCCTTGTTTTTCTCAAGTCTCTTGACTTGATCATTTAGTTCTAAGATTTGTAGTTCTAGTTCTTTTAATTTTAATTTTAGCTTTGTGTTTCTACCTAAAATCTTAGTGCTAACTACGCATAGTTTGTTGTATTCGTCATGTAATTCATTATCATCTACTGACGAATTATTATCACTATAATAAGAAGAGTCGGATTGTACCTCGTTAGAAGCTTGAGCCATTAAGCATGTTTCATCTTTAGGCTTCTTCTCTTCTTCTTCACCGCTATCACTCCAAGAACCTCCTACGAAGGCTCTTTGGTTGTTGGATTTAGGTGGCTTAGGACATTCTCCTATGAAGTGCTTAGGGTCTCCGCATCTAAAGCATCTCCTATCACTTGTCCCTTTTCTTTCATCATGATTTCTTTGAGATGACTTCTTCTCATCTCGAGATTGTCTAGAAAATCTACCTTTCCTCCTAAAGAACTTTCTAAAGTTCCTAACGGCTAGTGCGTACTCTTTATCTTCACTACCGGAACTCGAACATTCCTCATCACTAGACTCCTTCTTGGCTTTTAATGCTAGAGATCTAACTCTCTCGCTTTTGCCTTTGACAATGTCGGAATCCTTCTTGATGATCATCTCGTGAACTTTCAAGTTTCCTATAAGTTCTTCGAGTGACAATGCCGCCAAGTCCTTTGACTCTTCTATGGCGGTGATCTTTGCTCTCCATTTAGGATGTAGAGCTCTAAGAAACTTCCTAACATAGTTCTTACTAGAATAACCTTCATCAAGAGCTTTAAGACTAGTGATAATAGTATTAAATCTAGCAAAAGCATTATCTATTGACTCATCCTCCGAAATGGAGAATTGTTCATATTGTTGAACAAGAAGATCTATCTTGTTCTCTTTGACTTGGTTATTACCTTGGTGAGTGACTAACAAAGTTTTCCAAATGTCTTTTGCCGTATTACACATAAAAATTCTTTCAAATTCCTTTTTAGGCAAAGCATTATAAATCATCATTTTAGCCTCATTATTTTTGGCTAATTTCCTTTTAAGTTCATCACTTTGTTTATCATAAGAAACTATTTCATCCTTTTTAGTTTTCGGATTCTTTTGAATAGGTTGAAAGTCACCCTCGGTAATAACATGCCAAAGATCAATGTCTTTTGATTTCACATACGTTTTGAATCTTGTTTTCCAATAGATAAAACAATCGGTTTCGAAAAGTGGTGGTCTTTGCATAGATTGCCCTTCTAGATATTTGTCGGAATCCATTGATCGGTTCAAGCTTTAAAATACAATATACTTTAAAAAACTTGACTGACGTGGCTCCTGATACCAATTGTGGGAAACTAGAAGGGGGGTTGAATAGTTTACCGGTTTAAAATCTTCTTTTAAAAATCTTGTTTTAAAATTTGGTTATTGGAAACTTTGATTCGAACTCTATGTGTAATCAATCAACACCAATATGAACTACACACTAAGCTAAGTAATAATAGCAAATAAAAGTAAAGAGTAGAGTTGGAAAGATCAAACCGAGACAGAGGATTTATAGTGGTTCAGCTACGAAGCTCTTCTTCGCCCTACTCCACTCCCCGAGTACCACACTCGAGAGTTTCAAACACTATATCAACAACCTCCTTTCAGGCGGAGAAAACCGTACACGTCGCTTATCCTATTTCCGACACTAAGCTAGATGTCGAGTGCTAATCTTAGCTAGCACCAATCTACCAAGGTCCACGTGACCAAACACACAAGCCCAATGGCTTCAAGAGATCACCAAGATCTCAACACGATCACAATGATCAACACTCACTTCACTCTACTCAACTAACACTAACCTAATGACCCTTGATCTTCTTGATCAATCACACAAGCCCAATGGCTTCAAGAGATGTTCACTATCTCTATAGATCACACTTGATCTTCACTCTCACTCACAAAAAGAAAAATAAACTTGATGTATGCTAAGATACAACAAGGTTGTAACAAATGTTACAAAAACCTATCAACTATAACTCTAGTATCTTCTTGATTACTTGAGTTCTTCTCTTGCCAATGAAAGGGATGACAACACCTTGTGTAAAACCTTAAATTCCCATTCGTGTGAAATTCCCATTTTGCCCCTCAAAAAAAAATATCTATCACACGTGAAATATTAAATAGCATTATAAATCTATGCAAGTAAGTCAATAAAATATGGCAAGTAAGTCAAATATGGCAAATAAATAAATGTCTACGTAGCAACGTGACAAATATGGCAAATAAGTCAATACAATAAATGTATGTCTATCTCTTGCGTAGAATCCGGATAATCACACGTGAAGTTACCTCAAGTTTCCTAAATTCATGACAACCTTTGATAACCACACGTTTTGACAATTCCAGCCAACCTAGTTATATATATACCAATTCATCGTCAATCTCTCTAAACCATAACAAAACAATAAATTGTTCAAAAACATTTTTCTCTCTTGGCAAAGAATAAGGGTCATCGTGTAGTTGTGTTCCAGTGTTCGCAACAACTTTTGGCCGGATGATCGATTTCGTTTTGTAGCAGATTGTGGGTCGTGGTGCGTATTGTTCGCGATCACTCAAAGGGTGTGGTTGATACTTGGTTCGATCTTGATTCCTTTTCGTTAGAGGGTTTTGGTTTTGATTTGGTTGGCATTGTTTTGGTCCCTTGATTCTTGGTTGTCGCTTGATTCGATCTGAGGTATCATCATCCTCCCTGTGTTTTCCTTGTTCATACGGCACACCAGTGAAACGTAGCTAGATAAATCTTATACACGCGTAATATATGTAAAACTAACCTGCTAGTGAGCGTTAAATGAGTATAACATGGTAATATTATCACATGAAGCCGCGAAGATAATGGGTTTTGTTTTAAAAGTCTCGAATCGGTTTACTACATATACGTCTATGATATAAGCTAAAGATTCTAAATACTATCTATTCTAAAACTGGAATTTATATATTCAACTAATGTTCCCTCTTTCAAATCTGTTATATGCGTCTAGACCTAGTCGTTTAATTATTTTAGGACCTCAGTAATACGGATGGATCTGATTATAAGCTTAACGGAATAAAAGAGGGGCGTGCGTATTATAACGTGAATAAGAACTGGGTTTCTGTGTGATTATATGTACTTGCAGTCGTGCTTGTGTTTTGGTACGTGCATGAGAAATTTTGTGTGTACAATAAAGAGAGTATATTGGATCTAAAAAGTGGGATAGAAAACATGCAAGTATAATATATATAAGCATGGGTATAATAAGAGAAATGAATGTGTGAGTGTGTGCGTGTAAATTGGATAAAAAGAAAGGGGCGTGCTTATTTAAATTATTATTGAACGGTTTGTGTTAAGATATGTGAACTCAGGTCTCATTGTGGTTTCATGTTTAAGTTCATGTTATGCGTTTGGGTACAAATGAATATGGGGCTATAAAGGTGTATACCGAGAAGGAGTGTTTGTTTCTTATTTGCGTTTAAGTCGAAAAGGTGTGCATGCATTTGTGTCGAGAGCGTGTAAGTGTATATGAGTGTGTTTCCGGAAATGTGTTAAAAGTGTTCTATAAATCGGCCAAGTCCTATATTGGCTATTTAGGGAATTAACTCAATAAAAACACTAAACTATGATATGTGTCTCATGTAACCCAAAACTAGGATGTTGATCATATTAAACCCTTAAGTTTAATTAATTGCCATTGTAACCCTAAAGTATCAAAGTTACTAATTCAGGAAACTTACTAATTCGGGTAACCTGCCTAAAATAGAAGATTACAAAAAAATGGAAAGCCGACTAAAATGAGAAATCTGATTTGAAGAAGATATTAATAATAAGACAATCATGAATTCATGTAGATCCGCTGAAGACGGAGTTGCTTCCGACCTTGTTGTTCTGTTGTGTTTTCATTTGCGGTATAAGGTACAGATATTCTGAACCTTCTCACAGGTTTCTCATGATCTCTTTCATTTTTCTGATCTGTCAGTTTCAGTATTTATGCCATTGCTATGATCCCCTTTGTTATAATCTTCTGATATTGAACCTTCTGATATTGAATCTTCTGATATTGAACCTTCTGATATTGAACCTTCGGATATTGAACCTTCTGATAATGGACCTTCTGATATTGAACCCTCTGATATGAACTTCTGATATGGACCTTTTGATATTGAAACTGAAATGGGAAAACCTTTCTTAATTATATCTGAAAATGTTTTGAGAAAAGCTTTTGAATACGACGTTATACCAATTTTGAATTGAAAATGCACTAAGGGTTTTATGAAAATCTCTTTTAAAGACTATCTTTATAAAAAGGTTTTACTAAACATCATTTTATGAAAGTCACTGAAAGATTATTTTAAATACAAGTTTAATATGAAACCTTTGAATTAAAGTCTTTCTATGAACCTATAAACCTTTTTGATTATGAACTTTTGATATGATCTATTGAACCTTGACTTGAACCTTATTCTAAACCTGGTTATAAACTCTTGTTTTGAAACTTAATTTGAACTTTGATATAAGCATTAATCTGATATACTATTCTGAAACTGGACTTGAACATTGTTATAAACTCTGATATAAACCTATCCGATTTCTGAACCTCTGATATTTACTTCTGAATTATTTGACATGAACCTTATGCTATGAACCTTCTGATATGACACTCTGATTTTGACCTGATACTTGATACTTGACCCTGACCACGGTTTGATACCCGAGCCAACTCACTAGGCATGAGGTGTTCATGTCCTTGTCATTGATGCACCGATGACTTGACTCTAGGGTAGGAGAGAGATGACCTATCCCGTCCCTGACTTTATTTTATCTGGTGTGTATTGGTAGACTCTGGCCACCTGGGGCGTATGGATGCATCCTAGATCTTGTTACTGAGAATGTGTGCGATACACGTCTTTCACAACCTCTGGGAGCTAGCTACTCCATTTGATACATGAGGACACCCCTCATATTATCTGGTTACTGAGAGGACACCCCTCTGATTGATGATGATGGCATGGTTATATATATTATATCTCTGTTTCTGGGCTCGTGGTGGATTACTGTTTACCTTTACCATATACATTACTTACCTTTGACCATTATTATACTTGCACTATTTCCTTTACCTTTATCTATTTATTATTCCCTATCCCTTTATCCTTACTCCTTTGTTTATCCTTTGACTCTGATTATATCTGCATGACATATATTTCTGACACTCTGTACTATTCTTTATTACTGATTTGTTACCGTTATATCTGTTCACTGAGCTCTCGTAGCTCAGCCGCATTTCTTTTCCTGCGGCAGGTTTTAGTAGGAAGCTGGGTATGAGTGGAGAGTATCATTGGACTTAGAAGACTACACTGTGATAGATAAATTGTTAGAAGAATTTTTATTTTCAGACTTAATATTTATTCCTCTGTAATTCTGTATTTCCTTGTAATTTCTTGTAACCTTTGTATACCTTTGTATTATTGAAGATGTATGCTTGTGTATGTTTCTGATATGTCACCATTTTTGTGACATCTCTACCCTTGTCGGGTCGGGGTGTTACACCTTGTATCAACTTGGATACTTGTGTTCTTCTCTTGCTAGTGAAGAGGTATGAAGAGGATCACTTGAAGGATGATTGGATCACTCTTGAAACAAAGAAAAACTAATCTAATTGACCCTAAGAAGTGAAAGGTGTGAGAGGGTTTTACTAAGGGATTTTTCTGTGTGTGAAGGGTGCCTAAAACTGTGAAAGAGGTGGGTATTTATAGGCAAAGAAAATCTGAACGTTACAATTCAAAATGGTACGGACGGCTCCACTAAATGACCCACGGCTCCGTTAAATTTAACGGTACCGTTGAGCCGTGGTAGACTAGGACGCTCCAAATTTTGTCTTTTCTGGTGAAAACTTATTTGGGGAAGGTTGGAGCTGATTTTGGGGGGAAAAATAGCTGTTGTGATTTTCAAACTTATTTTTCCATTAAAACATTTCTTAATATTTCAAAAATAATTTGTCATGTGTATTTTTGAAAAAATGTTTTGTCCCATTTAAAATGTGAATTTTCAAAACATGAATTCACTTCTTTGATCACTAGTCCAAGTTGTAACTTTGTTCAAGAGTGATTTGCGTAGAAACGGGATCTTCCGATTAAAAACTTGTTAGCGTTAATTTTAACGTAACGTGAGTTCACATTTTGTCATCCTCAAAACGTGAAGTAATCGAAAGATATAAATAACGTTTTTAGAACATTATTTGCATCAACAAACTCTATTTTGAACATAGCAAGCAGTGTTGATTGCCTCTGCCCAAAAGATTATAGGTAGCTTAGAATCAGCTAACATTGTTCTAGCAGCTTCAATTAGTGTTCTATTCTTTCTTTCAGCCACTCCATTTTGTTGAGGAGTTCTAGCAACACTATATTCTCTCCTAATACCTTTTTCTTTGCAGAAATCATCCATAACTCTATTTTTGAATTCTGTCCCATTATCACACCTAATGACTTTTACTTTCTTGCTTACTAGGTTTTCTATTTCTGTTATGAAAGTCTTAAGGGTGCTTGATGTTTCATCCTTAGACACTAAAAAGAAAACCCATGTAAATCTGCTATAGTCATCAGTTATAACAAGACAATATTTCTTATGTTGCATACTCCTTACTGAAACAGGTCCAAATAAGTCCATATGAAGCATAAACAATGACTGATTGATAGAGTTAAAAATCTTGGGCTTACAAGTGGCTTTGTGTTGTTTGCCTTTTAGACAAGCAATGCATGTTTGATCATTTTCAAATCTTTTGTGAGGTAAAACTCTTACCAAACCATTCTTAACAATTTCATTTATGGTTTTGAAATTAATATGACCAAGCCTTCTATGCCATAACATTGATTCATCCAATGTGGCTTTTGCAACAAGACAAGTTAAATCCTTTTTAGGAATAATGTTCTTCATATCAACACTATACATATTGGCCTTTCTAGGAATTCTAAGAAGCACTTGATTTTCATCCGACATCTTAAAATCCTTAGATATAACAAGACATTCAGAGTCAGTAAAAAGGACATTGTTCTTTTTGTCACACATTTGTGAGACACTAAAAAGATTATACTTTAGCTCTTGTACATAGTACACATCTTCAAAATCTAAATTTCCGGTTTTGATTGTACCTTTACCAGAAATTTTGCCACGAAAACCACCTCCAAAGGTAACATATCCTCCATTAAAAGCTTCAAAATCTGAAAGATAAGACATGTTGCCTGTCATGTGCCTTGAACATCCACTATCTGAGTATCCTTGATCTTCTTGTTTATCAGTTGAATGTTCCTGCACACAAATAAGAGTGTTAGTTTTCTTTGGGGATCCAAGCCATTACTGACTTGGATCTGCCTCTTGCATCAATGTAATTTAATCTTTTAAGGACAGTTGATGCAACATTGGATTTAAGAATCCAACATGCTGAGGCCTTAACAGCATTTGCCCTATTACCCTTAGCAGCAAAGTGCATAACATGCTTAGCAGAAGTGACTGCTAGCTTTGAAGTCACACCCTTTGGTCTCCAAATTTGTTTGTGGACCACTGCTTTTGTTTGAATGGGCCTTAGAACAGTTATAGATGCATGTTTTAAAGTTGTTTTTGCATCCTTAGCTGTTGATTTTGGGTTAACAGTCATCAAAGGTCTAACAGTACCTTTAGTTCTACCCGTACCTTTTGTTTGTACTGGCAGTACCTTTTTGTATGTATTAGCAGGACCTTTTTGTCTATCAGGACCTTTTGGTCCAGACTTGTTTGAGACTGTTCTGGGTTTAGTTCTATGAGTGTTAGAGTGAAAGTGAGTTTGAGGAGTTTGCCTTTTGTAGTTCACCCTATTGTTTTCATACCCAGTTACCCATTGGTTGCAGAAAGCTGCAAGATGGTCAAAACTACCACATGTATAACAAGCTTTGTTGTAAAAAGCAAAGTCATCACCTAATTGGTTAGACTTGAGGTTGTTCCAATTCCTTTGGTTACCTCTGGGCTTGTTTGTAGTTCTATATTGTTCACAATATCTAACTGGTTTCCTAACAGTCTTAACATTTGACTTAGGCCTGTTAGTGTTGTGATTGACTATCTTAGGAACATTTGTTCCTACTTTCTTAACCAATACAGGTTTAGACATAACCTGTTCTTCTTCATCATCATCACTATCAGTTGTACAATCTTCAACAACTATAGCATCTCCTTTCTTAACAAAGGACACCTTGTCCTGATAAGATAAAGTTTTATCTAAACTTTTACTTACCTTTTCTATCTTAGGACTCTTAGTGGCCTTAGAACCATATTCCATGATTGGTTCTTGAAACTCAGCTAATCCTGTGTGTGCTAAATCAATACCTGGAGGTGAATGAACACCTCTGTATGGAGGGGGGACAGACTTAAATCCAACACCAGAATTAACCTTATCAATTACTTCAGCTTCCCAAAGCTTATTGAATCCATCTGAGGCATGAGCCAAAACATCCACAGATATCTTAGCATTTTCTCTTTCATTTTTGTGTTTAGCTAATGAATCATTCAACTCAACAATACACTCATCTCTGATCTTAATGTCATTTTTTAGTATATTGATGTCATTAGTAAAATTAGATTCATTACTTTTAAAATGTAAGACTTGTTTTTCTACAACACCTAGACCTCTTTTGTGATTAGCTAAATTAAAAAGAGTATCAATTAGCTCTGCTCTATGAGCATCAAATCTTTTACTAAGGTCTTCATAAGCTTTAAGATTAGGACATGATTCAGTACAATTTTGAATAGAATTTACCTCTGAATCAGAATGAGCCATTAGAGCAAATTCATTGGCCATAAGAGCAGCATTTGGTGGTGCTTCCTCTTCAATAGCCATAGAGCTCCAATCATAACCAATACCATCAATAGCCAACATAGCCTTTAGCTCTTCAACAGTAACTTCCTTTTTCCTATCTTGCTTATACCATGTGTTTCTATTTTCCTGCTTTCTTGGGCTTCTACACTCCTTAGCAAAGTGTCCCAACCTATGACAGTTGAAACATTCCACTTTCTTCTTATCAAACCCAGCAGTATCATTACCATTTATGGTAATTTGCTTCCCAGTTCTCTGCCAATGCTTCTTGGCCCTCATGCTGAGCAAAGCAACCTGCCATTTGATGTCCATCTCTTCCAAATCATCACCATCAACCTGCTCAAGGTCTTCATGATTTAGAGGAGAACCACTAGATTGACTAGATATGAATACATAGAATGCTGGATCACCAAGTCCTGCAACAGTCTTTTGTGAACTAGTAGAAGGACCACCATAAGTAGCATTAGAAACACCTTCAACTTCTTCTACCTCTTCAGACTTACCAATACTAGGAGATGACAAAAGTGCCACGTTCCCAGAACTAGTACCATAAATTCCAGACTTTCTAAGACTTTGTTCAACAATTTTGAAGTTGTTGTACAAATCATTGAGCTTCATTGTTTCAATGTCTGGTTTGTTCATCCAGACAATAACATGAGTATGGAACTCATCAGGTAGACTTCTCAAAAACTTCATGTTGAGATCTTCCTTCTCTGTCTCAACACCCAACACAGCCAACTGACTGACAAGCTTGTGTAGCCTTGAGAATAGCTTATCAAGAGACTCATTACTAAAAGCAGTAAAGTTTTCAAATTGTTGCTTTAGTAATGTCTTCTGTGTCTTTTTGGTAGTTTCATTACCACCAAAATATGCACAAATCTCTTCAAAAAGAGTTTTTGCATCAAGATACTTGTTAAAAGATAGCATCTGTTCACTAGGAATGGTCATAAGCAACAAATTTCTTGCTTTCTGATCATTTCTCTTCAGTATCTTTTCTTCATTTGAAACTGGTCCAGTATTTCTTTTCCTAATTGCTTTACCTTCTAGAACAACATCTGAATAGCTTGGTGAAAAAGAATCACCATATATAATGATATCCTAAAGAGTGTAATCTTGGACCATGAAATATTGCTCAATTCTCATCCTCCATAACTCAAACTCATTTGGTTTGATCATGGGCAACTTTGCAGCAACATTTGTTTGAGCATCATGTGCATCCATTTCTGTTTCTTCTAATTCAATTATATCAGCCTGAGCTCTGATACCAACTGAGAGGAATTCGACACACGGTTAAGGTGGTTAAACCTTGTATACTTTGTGTGTAATGATATATTGAGTTTATATGATTAAGTACGCGGAATTTACTTAATCACACTTAGAAGGTTATGTATGTTATGGAAATGGAAGAATTATGTTTGTTACTTAACAATGAACAAAGAAAGTTTATCACTAAACGATTCAATATTATTCAAAATAATACGAGTGATCTTGTGTTTATCACTAGGGTTACAAAGACCTTGAATCTTATGTTTCTAGATTTGTGATATATGTTTTTGTTTGTTCTATGTCTTAACAGATATGAGTTCGTATATTTTCACATGTACATAATCACTAATCTAAGATCTCTTTTATAGTCCAAGAGATCTCTTACAATATTACTTTAAGTCTAATCAACACTTGTCTTACAAAAGATCAAGTCGAGCTAGCATATGGAAGTTTATATCTCTCAAGTTGTTCAAATGAATTAATGCAAGCACATGCATCAACTTGTTGACTGAGAACATATCTAGATATTATTTTTGCATAAGAGTGACTCATACAAATAATATCTTCTTCGATCTTATCCTTGTAGCAGCTCTATGACTCACTGATCAGCAGTACCATTTACTACCAGCAGTACCTTCTTCTGTACCTTCTTCTTGAACTAGCAGTACCTTCTTGTTCTAGCAGTACCTTGATGTACTAGCAGTACCTTGATCATGAACCAGCAGTACCTTCTTGTTAAAGTATTTTCTCATACTCTAACTTCAGAATATTTAATTCCCAACACAATATATTCTTCTGAACGACTGACAACACCATATATACTAGCACCATTTGTTGGGCAACCAAGTTATGTGATTACTATAAGTGTATTAACATTTCAGTTGCCTCTAATTTTTACGTATTTATTTGTTTATTTAGTTTTTGTTTATTTTTATATTTTTTTAATTCCCTTTAAAACAACAAACCAACCAACATTTTTACTAACCGTAACGGTTAATTTTTTTTCCAATGAAATTAAAGGGGCTCAACTGTTCAATGAAATTACAATAGGTACACCCCTAGTAAATCGACACAAATATTCAGTTATTAATTACAATAGTTAAAGGGCCACCACCCTAACGATTATATTTTGTAAGTATTTAAGGCACGCTTCACCAACAAAACATATCATAGTTATTATCCATCAACCACTAAAAAAAGAAAATATGGACCGGCCAACTTTAGAAGAACTAGCAAACACAACAAACTCTCACCGTATGTCAGACATGTGGCTAATTGTAATCCAAGAGGAGACCAAAAGAGATTTTAAAATAGCAAGAAAACTTTTTGATGTTGTTAAAGATCTGAATGATAGTATGGAGAAGAGGCAAGCTATTATTAATGACTTGAAATTCGATAAGAGTCTGCGTGCCGTGGAAAGTGCAGCATTCTTCAATGCCGTTCAAGAAAAGGAACTCACCTTGAAGATGAAACTCGAAATTGACTGTAAGGAAGCACAGTTTCGGACATTCGAAAAAAGGGCATTCCTTGAATAGATAAAGAAACTTTGTTGAAGGTTTTATTGTTTGATTCCACCATATGCTATCGTGACTTTAGTGTGTTTAATTTGAAAGTAGTAATGTTTCGTATCTGTGTATGATAGGATGCATGAAATATTTTGTATCAATCATTTGGCTATGTATCAATTATTTGGCTATGTGTTAGAGTTTTCGAATTCGTGTGATTTATGAGCGCGTGAAACTAATAATGATATCCAATTTGATTTTTAAACCCTAATTCAAGCGATTTGGGGGTTTTTAATCCGTTCAGACAAGAAATTACACAACAAACCATGCACTTAAAAACCAAGCAGTATATTCCACCACTTACAAAGCGAGCAGTAGAACCCTCTCGGCAGTAGAAATCTTAGCCTTGCAGCAGGAACTTTCTAACAAGCGGTAGAATGACTGCTCACGAGTAGTAGCAAGTTCCCTAATTTTGTAAAGTTGCCCAATTTTAAGTTGCCCATTTTTTAGTTGCCCATATATTAAAAATTGCCCATTTTTTAAAAACGTTGCCTAAAGAGCATCCGCAATGAGGGGTGTTCCCACCGTTACTTGGTCCTTCCGTTCCATAATGCGATGAGGGGTTTTCCAAAAGCTTTTACAATGACTTTTTCCAAAGACTTGTAATTCCTCAACCGGTTGATACAATATAAATCAAGTTGTTTTCATTAAATGCAAACATGTTGAGTTTCCATCTTATACCCTCCATTAAACACATTTCTTCACTTTTTACTTAATTTGAAGGGTTGCTTTTTTATTGTTTTATTATATTACGCATGTGAATATATATACAAGTATACTTGCAAACCATTTTAAGCATTCTCATCCTGCATAAACTTTTACACCATCAATTATGTGATGAAGTTGAAAGTTCAAGCCGACTACGTATTGATCGAGGTCGAGAAGACTGACATCATAAGCGTACCAGCACAAAAAAAATACCGAGCAGTAGAATGATCAAAAGCTAGCAGCAGTATAAACCAACTAGCAGTAGAATGCTCAAAAGCTAGCAGCAATATAAACAACTAGCAGTAGGAACTTACAAACAACAGCAACAGTAAGGAAAAAACAAAAAAATCTTTATATTAAAATTTTGTAAAGTTGCCCATATAAATTTTTTTTTTTTGTAAAGTTGCCCAATTTAAAGTTGCACATTTTTTAGTTGCTCATATATTAAAACTTTTTCCATGTAGGTTGCGCTACAGTACACACAAGTACATCATCTTTATCTTATTTTAATGCCACTTGATAGGTGTAACAATCAGAGTCAATGAGAATCCTGTATATATGTGTCATATTTGCCAGTGACAAAATATTGTGTGTGCTTGTAGACGGTTGTACTTAGGGCAACTACATTTCCTTATATAACTCTTCACCATATACAACGCAAACAACACAGGCCAAAAAAAGGAAAAAAAACAAAAAAAAAAAAAAAAATCTTGCACAACAAATGCCATCAACTTTGGCATTCTTGTGAAGTATAAAAAGAATGTTAGTATCATTTTGCCGTTCAAAAAAAAAAAAAAAAAAAAAAAAAAAAAAAAAGGTATAAAGAGAATGTGATTGCCGTTTTACTTCCAAATGCCATCAACTTTGGCAATCTTGTGAAGTATGTATGGAAGAAGTTGAATGTTAACGAATTGGGTTTTTTATACCGTTCGGATCTAATTAGGGCTTTATGAGCGCCAAGTTACAAAGTTGACCCTTCACTTTCAAACTGAACAGTTGGATTTCAATAGTTGCAGCAGCAGAAGGATTTCAATAGTTACATCTACTTTATTAAATTTTATTTTAATGCCACTTAAACCTGTAGGTGTAATCATAATCAATTAGACTCCTATGTGTCATCTACTTTATTTATTGTTTCTACTTTGCAAAGCATATATTCTAACATTTTTAAAATGGAAAAACGTTGTATTTTTTAAAATAAATACGCAACAATCTTTTAGAAAATAGGTAACCAAAAAAGCACAACAATCTTTTACTAAGTACAAAACCCTATTAAAGTAACATAAAAAAAAGAACAAAACAGAAAAAAAATTAGAATCTACGAAATTAAAAATAAAGTACACAACAATCTTTAAGAAAATAATTACACTACAAAATATTGTGGTTTTTGGGTGAGAAGTCGCTTAAAAGAAGTCGTTTGATTACATGCATGCCATTTGAATAACCGGACTGAAGTCAGCATTACTTTTGTCTATATACCACTTAGTATGGTTACAAATTTTCCATGTTTGGGTTGCAGATATTTTCCACGTGTCCGACAAAATAGTGATAATACAGTTGTGTTTTTTGCTCTTACTTATGGATATTTTGGTCATTTTAACCCAAGTTGTAAGCGCGTCTTCCAGCTTACAAGTTGGGCAGCAACAAATATGAAGGCATCATTTTCATCCTTTGTTGTTTGATGTTGTAGGGAGTCTTTTGATAATCGGGTCCAACTTTATGCAATTAATTGCCCCCTGTATTTCCCTAGCAACGTGTGCTCTTCTCATTCTATATCTTCCTTCCGTGGCACTATATCTCCTACCCATGGTTGTCATCTCCATCAACCATTAAACATACATGCTTTTTACCACTTTGATGGCCAACGAGAGCCTGATTGGTAGTAAGGCTTTCGTCGTCCATGCGACCTTTAAAAATAAAAGCCGTTACTCTTGACCGCATGGTCCAGGTAAGCTTTTTTCTTGGCCAGGTCAGTGGTATTGGGAATGCTTGTAATGGAAGGATGGAGGGTGGGCAGTTGAGACGCCTTTCTGCACAAAAACGGTTCGAAATTCACCATATTGTTCGAAAGGACGCTCGAGGATGTTATGGAAGGGGGTTTAGATGAGTGGGATTTGTAGAGCGTTATGGTTTAGGGTTATTACTCGTCATTTAAGAATGACTAACTGCTATTAGAAGTCATTTAAGAACATGTCTGGGCCGTGAGATGACCCTCTTGACGCTGCTTGCTAACCCACGTAATGTGTGAGTACATACTTGAATTAACGAGTATGTAAATGATGATCATCAGCAAATGACGTTTTGTCATTGAGTGAAGACCTTGGTTATCATATATGGTAAACAACATTATATTGTTATTCAGGAACCAGTTGTAAAAAATGGATAACATCTTCAACTTCTCTAAAACGGTTGTTAGTATCACAGCTTTGTGTTAAATGTCTTTATTGTTTTCTGTGGGGTTGGTTGGGCCTTCTTTCATTGTAATAACCTTTTATATGGGAGGAACCACTGTTGTGTCACGTGTGAACAGTGAATTTGACCGAGTCTTATGCGTCTAGGCACGTGCCTAAACTTGTAGCTGGAGTGCCTTCCTGGCATGTTGGATTAGACATAAAGTATACTGTCTTGTCTTTTCAACGTCTTGGGAAGGTACACAAATTTGTGTTTATGAGATCCAATTTCAACGTCTTGGGAATGTCGGCTGAAATTTCCAAAGGTGGATAGTCTGCTCAACTGCCTTTAACTTTTTTTTTGGAAAGCCACTTTCATTTACGATTACTATAGGTGTATTAACATTTCAGTTTCCTTTAATTTTTATGTATTTCTTTATTTAGTTACGAGTATTATTTATTTTTATTTTTTTCATGCCATTTACAACTACAAACCAACCAAGAAACCGTCCATAGTGAAGAGGACGAGGTGGCTGAAAGTGTGGTAGTGCCGCAAAATTAAGAGGATGAGCAGCAAAATGTGGTGGATCAGAAAAATGTTGTGGTGCCTCAAAACCAGGGAGACCAGCAAGATGGGGTGAAATGCATGGAAGCAGTTTAGGATGACGGTGTTTTTATGTTTTTAGTTTGTTATTTATGGTAATCCAAGAGGAGACCGAAATAGATTTTCAAATAGTAAGAAATCTGTTTGATGTTGTTAAAGATCTGAATGCAAGGAAGCACAGTTTCAGACATTCGAAAAAACGGCATTCCTTGAAAAGATAAAGAAACTTTGTTGAAGGTTTTATTGTTAGATTCCACCATATGCTATGGTGACTTTAGTGTGTTTAAGTTGAAAGTAATAATGTTTTCGTATCTGTGTATGATAGGATGCATGAAATATTTTGTATCAATCATATGGCTATGTATCAATCAGTTGGCTATATTTGAATTAGTGTGATTTATGAGCGCGTGAAATTAATTATGAGATCCACTTAGATTTTGAAACCCTAATTCAAGTGATTTGGGGGGTTTTTAATCCGTTCAGATAAGTAATTTACATAACAGTCCATGCACTTACAAATCAAGCAGTAGATTCCACCACTTACAACGCCAGCAGTAGGACCCTCTCAGCAGTAGAAATTTTAGCCAAGCAGCAGGAACTTTGTAACTAGCAGTAGAATGTCTGCTCACGAGCAGTAGCAAGTTCCCCAATTTTGTAAAGCTGCCCATTTTTAAGTTGCTCATTTTTAAGTTGCCCATCATTTAAAAATTGACTGTTTTTTAAAAACGTTGCCTAATTTGGCCATGCAGGTTGCGCTACAGTACACACAAGTACATCAACTTTATTTTATTTTAATGCCACTTGATAGGTGTAATCATAATCAATGTGAATCCTAAATGTATGTGTCATATTTGCCAGTGCCTTTTCATACTATTGGCTTTTCATTTTGGGCAACAAAATATTGTGTATGCTTGTAGACAGCTGTACTTTGGGCAACTAGATTTGCTTATATAACTCTTCACCATATACAACACAAACATCACAAGCCAAGAAAATAAAAAAACAAAAAAGCAAAAAAAAAAAAAAAAAAAAAAAAAAAAAAAAAAAAAAAAAAGAATTCTTGCACAACAGATAAGTTCAAGGTGTTTATACGGTATGAAGAGAATCTGATTGCCGTTTTACTTCCAAATGCCATCAATTTTGGCAATCTTATGAAGTATGTATGGAAAAAGCTGAATGTTAACGATGTAACCGCAATTCGTTTATCTTACAACACCGGTGCAACGAAAAGGAACCTACTTAATGACGTCGACCTCGAAGTTTTCAAAAATCTGGTTTTTGGGACGCCGTCACATGAGCAGACAATAAACGTATACCACGCTTTAGATCTTAACTCTATGCCAATCCAACCCCAACCACCCACTTTTGATTATACCCTTCCAAATAAGAAAAAAGGTGGTCTAAAAGTTCATGATATGTTTCAAGATAAGGAAGAGTGCATGTATGAGATAAGTTTGAAATGTTTAAAAGAAGGGTATGAGTTTCGTGTTTCTAAATCGTGTACAGCAAGATACGCTGTCAAGTGTGTCCAACCAGAATGTGATTGGCACATAAACTGTCGTCGATTTGGGAAAAGTAGCCGATTTAGAATCACATCACTAAAAGACAATCATAAATGTTCAAAAATCCAATTCAATCCAAATCACCGAAATGCATATGCAAAAACATTGGCTAGAATAATATCTCCGAAGCTCGGAGATCCGACAAGAGTGTATAAGCCAAAGGACTTTAAACATGATCTGAATTTGGATATGAAGATAGATATTTCATACAAACGAGCTTGGAAAGGGAGAGGGTTGGCACTGGAATCAAATCAGGGCTGCCCAAAGGCCTCATTTTCGCACCTGCCCAAATATTGTTATAATCTAAAGATCGCAAACCCGGGCACAGTTACACACATAGAGACCGACGATGCAAGCCGTTTCAAGAACCTATTTATCGGTTTTGGTGTTGTGGTAAGCATATTATTAATTTATAATTATATTTGTTTAGTTGCAAAACATATTTTTTGTTCACAAGGTTATCAAAAGAAATAGCTTTGTTTATCATGTCATACATTAATCTAGATGTATAAATTTAGATAGAATTTCAAAGTTAAAAAATCAAAATTAAAAAAAAAATAAAAAATAAATAAATAAAAAAAAAAAATTAAAATTACCAATAGAATCTATGCATATCATACGTGTATACAACATAAATTATCTAGTTTTTAAGAAATGCAACAGCATATCACTGAAACGAAACAAATCAGTCATAGAAACACAGAAACATTGACCTGCATATGCAGGTACACCATAAAGGTACAAAATAAACACTTTTTTGCAACATACTTCTAATACCTAGTTTTCTTAAACAAAAGCAACACTTCCATATTCTGTGCATATCAACAAAAGCAACACATCCATCTTATGTGCAGACCGCACGTGTCATATCAAACAACAAACAATAAATTCATATTGTTATTATTTATCGTTTGGCAATTAACAATAAACTAAATTAATATCCATTTTTTTTTTTAATTTTTTTTTTAAATTATATATTTTTTTATTTATTTTGTTTTCTGTTTATATGTTTTCAACCTGATGTAGCATTGCATCTGATACATTGTATTTCATAGATTAAGAGTTTCCTGTGCTATATGCGCCCTCTGATCATAATTGATGCCGCACATCTAAAAGGGACATACCAGGGAACTAATCTGGTTGCCGTTTGAATGGACGGAAACAATCAGATTCTACTGATTGCTACCGGTGTTGCTCAAGGCGAGACTGGTGAATCATGGACTTGGTTTTTGACGAAACTCAAAGAATGCATAGGGGAAGTTCCTAATTTGGCAATCATATCTGACAGACATAATGGAATCACCCTTGCATGTAACACTGTATTCCCGAATGCCTTTCACGGCTATTGTTGTCGGCATTTGATGTTAAATACAAAGATGCACACCGATACACTGAAATGTTTATACTGGAAGACATGCAAAGCATACACAACGGACGACTTTGCAAAGCTAATGTCTGATATTCGTTCGGTAAGACCGCAGTCTCACAAAAAACTTGTTGAAGCAGGGGTTGAGAAATGGTCAAGGGCACATTGCCCTGGGCAGAGGTACAATTATTTAACCTCAAACAGTGTCGAATCCATAAATGCTTTAACAAAGCTTGTGCGCCACTGCCCAATAACAACGCTGATGGAATGGTTTAGAGGTCTTCTTCAGAGCTGGTATTACCACCGCCGAGCAAAACATGCAGGTAATAGATCTTCTATAATTTTTAATACGTTTACTGAAGAATAATGAAAGACTACACACTAAACATACTTTATTATTTATGGTTAGATGCACCGGATGATGATCTTTCTGAATGGGCAACTGCAAAATTGAATGCGAGAATGGCCAAAAGTGCAAACTGGAAGGTTTTGGGGATTCACAAGGACAGAGGGTATGAAGTATGCGACAGGAAAAAAAGTCATATTGTTGATTTGGAACAGGGTGAATGCACTTGTCGAAAATGGCAGCTTTCTGGCTTACCATGTGGACATGTCTGTGCTGTCGGTAGATTTGCAGGGCTGACTAGTGTGAAGAAACTGGCTAAAGCTTGGTTTTATAATACAACACTTAAAGGCACATACGAAGACATCATTTATCCTTTAAAAGACGTAACGATGTGGGACACTCCAAACGACATCCAAGTTGTATCACCCCCTTTTGTAAAAAAAAGGCAACCAGGTAGACCAAAAAAAAGAAAGAGAATTCCCTCTCAAGGCGAGGTCCCTACAAGTACTACTTGTGGAAGGTGTGGAGGGCCAGGACATAACCGCCTAACGTGTAATGCAACTATTGTGATAGAAAAGGTTGAATTTTTTTTTATTATGCAACAATTGAATAGTTGTGATTATTGGCATCTAATGTTTATGTGTACATGTATACAGAAAGGCCGTCCAAGGAAAAAGACCCGTGTGGTGGAGGGTTCGGCTAATCAAAGTAACAGCACACAATCTGAGGCAAATGTAGAGTTTATGCATGGGATGATGAATGCTGCCGAGGCACCCAACTCAAGTCAAACACAGCAAGAGCCGACCTCATCCAATCCACACATTAATTCGCTCTCAGATTTCGCTACTCCAGACAACTTTTTACAGTAAAGACCCCCAATCACAAAGACTATATTTAAATGTATGCACTCACTTCCTATTTGGTACCATGTGTTGTTTAAGTAACAATAACAAGTGTGGGTCGATTGGTGTGTAATAAACATATGTATTAAACTATCTTATGAATGTGTCAGGGAGGCAAACAATTAGCGGTAACGTGTGTTTGTGGTATGTAGATATACCTATAACATTCAGCAATTGTGTAATGGGAATTGATTGCGTAAAATAAATTGAAAATGCAAGTAAATAAACGTACCAACCAGCTATCAATCAGATGGCACTTCAACCATTTTGGCTCGCCCGTTTAATCACAGCCATCCTGTATGTTTTTACAACTTGGAATATGCTATCCTTGCTTGATTCAGATTCATTCATTGTTTCCTTTCCTGAGTTTATACCCTTAAGTATATTTCTTTCCAGCACATCATCTTCATACATATTCGATTTGCCGTTATCTGAACCATTTGCATTCTCTATTTGTACACCAACCTCGTGTAACATTTTTTCCACCCCAGTTCCACTTCCTCCTATATCGGTACCATTTTCATTGACCTTGATCCCACCATTTTGATTCACCTTGAAAGGAGTTGAACTACAGCAACGCTGGCCAGCATCATCCTCTTGCCAAACCATGTTTTTAAAATAATACTTTGACAATGGCTGTTGCTTGTGAGCAATAAACAGGTTTATGGAACCATTAATCAAAGCATGATTAAGAAATCTATGAACGTCATTATCAGTGTGTAGTAATGTTAAACCATTTGCAAGTGACATGATTGGTTTACAATAAAACAAAGCCCATTTATCACCACCAATGTCATTTATAACATTATTAAGTGCCCTAGTAAAAACACCCCTGTGAGAGGTAAAGCACCAAACGTTCCCAACGCACCCATCAACATAACGAAATGGATCGAAAGCAAATTCCCCATTTTTGGGTACTTTAAACTCAACTTTCATGATAAAAGTTAATTAAACATAAGTATAGTTTATAGTTACAAACTAAAAGTAATTATGTGGATTTTTTGCACACATAAGTAACAAACCAATTACGGTGTACATAAAAAAAATCAATTAATAAAAAAAATTATTTATTAACTGTAACATCATATTTATATGAACATAAAGGGAATAATATAGTTATGGGAAAGTACAACAAACCTAGTTTACGTGCTATAAAGATGAAAAGGACAACAATTTTTTTTTTTGGATTCGTGTGGTGACAATGACATAGGGTTTGATCAGATTTTGGGGATGTTGTGTTTGTTGGGACCAAAGGGATATGTGGGGTCACAGTGTTTCCCGTTCAAATTACACGTTTGGTCCTCACACGTGCAATTTTTTTATAAACTTTTGAGTTAATTGCAAAAATGGTCCCTATATTTTGTCTTGTAAAAGTCAATGTCTATTTGCAGTATGTACCTTGTCCCTTGACCAAATTTGGTTACATTGTAATTGCACAGTCAAAGTCTATTATCATTCAATTCCATTTAAAACAATCTGCACAAAATTACAAATACATGAACCAGTTTACCAACCGAACATTGAATTGCATTTACACTATCCTTGACTATCTTGACTAAAAAGGTCTTTAAATTGGGTTATGCATACACACGACCTACTCAACAAACCTGTATTCACCCAAACTTCTACACAAGCTACTCAACCATGACTTCCAATCCACCAATCATTGAAATTTCCTCAGATTCTACATCATCCAAGGAGCTCAAGTCTCCCCAACCCTACTGTTGGAACCTACCTTACAATTATTCAACATCAGTAAACAAAAAGTCCAACTCTGAAGAATTTTCCTATGAACATAGTTCTTTGCCTAGCTGGGTCTCAAGTTATCATTCAACTTCTGAGGATGATCAACCTCTTTCAAAAGCTCCAAAAAAGTGTACAAGGTCAGTCAACCCTCATGTTGAAACTCATTCCATTTCAATTCCAGGTAAAAGGGAACAGGTTCTAGGGCTCTGCAATGAGCACATTTGGGAAGGAATCAAAGGAAGAGGTAAAAGATGCATGTTGAAAACGAAAATCGTGTCCAATCAAGTGAAGCCGAAAATGAAAAGAATGTTTCAACAACTGCTATTATTTCATTTTGGGCTTCACTTGATTGGACACGATTTTGGTTATTTCATTTGCAACTGCTATTTTCGGCGAGTTATTTCATTCGCAAACTGAAATAAAGCATGCCAGACACAACAGGGAAAGGGAAACAGAGGATGTGGTAGCTTTTGATGTTTAGTATGCATGACTTAAGCTTTTGATGATACTTTTACCAATGTACTATGAATTTATGAATGCAACTACTTTGCAATGTAATAAAGTTAAATGATAGTTGTTGTTGAAACTGCTTTTCTTCTTCTTACATTCAAACAAGAATTGCACAATCTTTTGGTTCATGTTTGTGTTTGATGTGTGTTGTGTTTTTGCTAGTGAAAGCAGGTTTCACACATCGTTATACTATGGTCAAGGGACTAAACACGTTATGGGTCACAAGTATGGTGACTAAAAGTGTTAAACCCGGTCGAGTATAGGGTCCAATTTTTCAAATTAACTCTAAACTTTATAAACTATTTTTTTAGCAAAAAGTGGATTTCTACAAATAAAAAAATCCTCACACGTGCAAATTTTTTAGTCCTTTTATAAACACCCCCGCTCCCAACAGCTTTGCCTTATTTCCCAATTGTAACTAATACTTGAAACCCTAAAGTATAAGTTCGCGAAATAAAGCGACAATCCGAGTAATTGATGGTAAAATTGAATACTTTTGTAGATGTTCTATTCGACTCACGGTTAAGACTTCAACAACAAGGACAAATCCGGGCAAACGATTTGTAAAATGCTCAGTTTGTGAAGTTTATGAGTTTTTAGATGATGATCTTCCAAGTGAATACTATAAAGATTTGGTGTATGGATTCTTACAAAACGCGAAACGATTGAACAAGACTGTGGAGTACCAGCAGGTTATTGATGCTCTTGCTTTGGACAAGTCAATAATGGACCAAGAGCTGAATGATATGAAAGCAAAGTTGAAGTTGTATGAGCGGTTGTTTTTCATTTTGTTAGGATCCTTTGCAGTTGTTTGTGTAGGGTTTGGGATGATAATAGGCAAATAATGTAGTGGCGTGGATTAGTTTTAGTCCATGGAATGAAATGAAGTTGTATCTTTTGTTACTAATTAATACATGTTTCCTTTTGCAAATATTGTGTTTCATATAAAGCTTGATTCGGCATCTAAGGCATTGGCATATTCTTCATCAGGTTTAATCGGGTTAAAATGATTACAATTTCCGTTAATAGATCCTTACATTTTTTTTGAAATAGTTTATAATCGAGTGTGTTAGGTAGTACTGATGTCAGTTTGATGGGTGTGCAGGTGGGGGGGTCAAATTGTCTTTGGGGATCCATTTCATATCTTTTATGGGGATGTGCAAAATTGGGCCGCCACGTTACTAAAAACACCCGCCAAATATATTGGTTGCCCTATCAAGACAACCAACATTTTTTGGTCCATATCCTAAATGTGATTAACACAACCAAAAAAAAAAACAAAATTCACAATGATATGCATTTTAATAACGCACATGAAACGTACAAGCAAAAACATGCGCATAAATGTTTTCTTAGCAGTCATAACTAGTAGCAAGGAAAAAATGTTTAACAAAAATATAACGACTTATCCAAAAAGGCTATAGCAGTGCATATAATTTACTTACAATCTTGCTAAACAACCGGTTGTGCAATCTTGAATTGCGATTTTCAAATTTTCATAACAACCCTAGATTGCAACCTTCCATCCCTAGTGGAAAGTGAACCTGAGGTGACTAAGGACAAGGAACTTCCTATTAATAACAGAGGTGCCGACAACGTCCTACCTCAAGTTGTCCAGAAACCGAAACCCACACCAGGAGTTGTTTTTGAAATCCCTGTTGAAAACCCTAAATCCAAACCTTCTATTCCTTATCCATCACGTTTACATGAGCAAAAGCTCCGCGAAAAAGCTAGTCAACAAATGGAAAAAATTTTCAAAATTTTTCAGGAATTACATTTTGATATAAGCTTTGCGGATGCTATCATTCTGATGCCCAAATTCGCATCCACAATCAAACACTTGTTAAGCAACAAGGAAAAACTGTTTGAAATGGCAAAGACTCCGTTAAATGAGAACTGCTCAGCAGTTATCTTAAAAAAGCTTCCGGTGAAGCTTGGAGATCCTGGAAGATTTTTACTACCTTGTGTCTTTCCAGGAATGGTTGAATGCTATGCCTTGGCCGATCTTGGTGCTAGCATTAACCTGATGCCTTATTCATTCTGGGAAAAACTTTCTCTTCCTGCACTCACTACTACCTGCATGACTCTTGAGCTTGCAGATCGTTCCACATCTCTTCCTCGCGGCATTGCTGAGGATGTATTTGTGAAAGTAGGAAAGTTCCATTTTCCGGCTGACTTTGTGGTTGTCGATTTCGATGCTGATCCTAGGGTTCCTCTCATTCTTGGAAGAGGATTCCTAAAAACGGGACATGCTCTCATTGATGTATTTGAGCATGAAATCACATTACGTGTGGATAATGAAGCTGTCACTTTTAACCTCGATCAAACTTCGAAGTACTCTTCAAATAAAGATCCTGAATCGGTTAACCGAATCGATGTCATTGATATTGTTTCAGAGGAGTACTCACAAGAGTTTCTTGGTTATTCTCATAATTCTGTGAGTGGGGATACCACCACATCTTCTCTACCTATCATTTTCGACTCTTCCCCTTCTCTCACTCCGTTTGAGGGAAGTAATTTCAATTTGGAAGAGATCGAGGCTTTTCTCGAGTGTGATTCATTTCTGGAAGGAATTGATGACGCTGAGATTGATCTGGAGGGAGATATTCTTCTTCTTGAGATATTGTTAAATCAGGACAATTCTCCTCCACTCCCTCCCGTTGAACTTCATAATGAGGAAATCAAATCGGTTGAGAAAAACGATGAATTTCCTGAGGTCGAACTCAAAGACTTGCCACCTCATCTTGAGTACGCATTTTTTGAGGGTGATGATAAATTACCCGTCATTATTGCTAAAGACTTAAGTGATGAGGAAAAGACTGCTCTAATAAAGGTTTTAAAGTCACACAAGCAAGCAATTGCTTGGAAACTCTCCGACATAAAGGGTCTCGACCCTGAATTTTGTACTCACAAAATATTAATGGAGGATGACTTCAAACCAGCAGTCCAACACCAGCGAAGGGTAAATCCCAAAATCCACGATGTTATCAAACAAGAGGTTCTCAAACTTCTTGATGCAGGATTGATTTACCCCATCTCTGATAGTCCTTGGGTTAGTCCCATTCACTGTGTTCCAAAAAAGGGTGGCATAACTGTTGTCACAAATGAGGAGAATGAGTTGATTCCAACTCGATTGGTTACTGGGTGGCGTGTTTGCATTGACTATCGTAAGTTAAATGATGCCACCCGAAAAGACCATTTTCCCCTGCCCTTCATGGATCAGATGCTTGAGAGATTAGCGGGAAACGAGTACTATTGTTTCCTTGATGGTTTCTCGGGTTATTTCAAATTCCCATTGATCCGCAAGATCAAGAAAAGACTACATTTACATGCCCCTATGGAACCTTTGCTTATAAACGTATGCCTTTTGGCTTATGTAATGCTCCAGGCACGTTCCAAAGGTGCATGATGTCCATATTTTCCGACATGATCGGGAAAACGATGGAGGTCTTTATGGATGACTTCTCAGTCATTGGGGATTCATTCGGAACATGTCTCTCCCATTTAGAAAACATGTTGAAACGGTGTGAAGACACCAATCTTTGTCTAAATTGGGAGAAGAGTCACTTTATGGTCAAAGAGGGCATTGTCCTCGGCCATAAGATATCTAAGAACGGGATTGAGGTTGACAGATCTAAAGTTGATGTCATTGGTAAATTACCTCATCCCACTACCGTCAAAGGTATTAGGAGTTTTTTGGGTCATGCCGGTTTCTATCGTAGATTCATACAAGATTTTTCTAAAATCGCCCGGCCTATGACTCATCTTCTTGAAAAAGATTCTCCTTTTATCTTCTCACCCGAGTGCATCGAAGCTTTTGAAACATTAAAGAAAAAGCTTACTGAAGCACCCATTCTGGTTGCCCCCGACTGGGATTTTCCCTTTGAACTCATGTGCGATGCAAGCGATTTTGCTATCGGTGCAGTCCTGGGGCAACGAAAAGCTAAACATTTTCAGCCTATCCACTACGCAAGTAAAACTATGACTGAAGCTCAAACTCATTACACCACTACAGAAAAAGAATTGTTGGCTGTGGTGTATGCCTTTGAGAAGTTTCGGCCATATTTAATCTTGACAAAATGTGTAGTGTATACGGATCACTCGGCTCTCAAATATCTCTTTTCAAAACAAGATGCAAAGCCGAGATTACTCCGTTGGGTTCTCCTCCTGCAAGAATTTGATATCACAATACGTGATAAAAAAGGAGCTGAGAACCTAGCTGCTGATCATCTGTCCCGATTAGAGAACCCACACCAAGATGTTTTCGAGAAAAAGGAAATAAATGAAACATTTCCTCTTGAGACACTCAGTGCGGTTGCTTTTCGTGGAGATTCTACTACCCCGTGGTTTGCTGACTTCGCAAATTACCATGCGGGTAACTTCATAGTGAAAGGGATGTCGACCCAACAGAAGAATAAATTCTTCAAGGATGTTAAACATTACTTCTGGGACGACCCCTACTTGTTCAAAATCTGTGCGGATCAAGTCATCCGACGGTGTGTTTACGGACAGGAAGCTATTGACATTCTCAAAGCTTGCCATGCTGGACCCACTGGGGGCCATCATAGTCCAAACTACACCGCCAAAAAGGTGTTTGATTCCGGGTTTTATTGGCCCACAATCTATAAAGATGCCCAAGATCTCATCAAAACTTGTGAAGCTTGTCAGCGTCACGGAAATATTTCACAGCGAAATGAAATGCCACAAAATGCTATTCAAGTTTGTGAAATCTTTGATGTCTGGGGCATTGACTTTATGGGGCCATTTCCATCATCTCAAGGAAATAAATACATTCTCGTGGCTGTTGACTATTTGTCAAAATGGGTTGAAGCAAAAGCTTTACCTACTAATGATGCCCGAGTGGTTGTAAAATTCCTGAAAGCTCTGTTTGCCCGTTTTGGAACTCCACGTGCTATAATCAGTGATCGTGGTACGCATTTTTGCAATGACAAATTTGACAAAGTCATGCAAAAGTATGGTGTAACTCACCGTCTTTCTACTGCGTATCACCCACAAACAAGTGGACAAGTAGAAGTTTCAAATCGGGGTATTAAAAGAATTCTGGAAAGGACTGTAGGAGAAAATCGTGCATCCTGGTCGGATAAATTGGATGATGCACTATGGGCCTTTCGTACAGCTTATAAAACACCCATTGGGTGTACGCCTTACAAACTTGTGTACGGAAAGGCATGTCATCTACCGATCGAATTAGAGCACAAAGCCTACTGGGCCTTGAAACATGCTAACTTTGACCTCCAAACTGCGGGTGATCACCGTAAAGTTCAAATGAATGAACTAAATGAACTGCGTGATCAGGCCTACGAGAACTCTTTGATCTATAAAGAAAAGACAAAGAAGATTCATGACTCTAAAATAAAGAATCGCGTTTTTAACGTTGGTGATCGAGTCCTTCTTTTCAATTCAAGATTAAAGATCTTCTCAGGCAAACTCAAATCCCGTTGGTCTGGTCCATTCACTATCACAAAGGTTTATCCATATGGTACCGTTGAGTTATCTCAAACTGACGGGCCTAATTTTAAAGTAAATGGTCATCGTTTAAAACACTACTTTGGAGAGGACATACCATTCATGGTTGTCCCTGATCTTCAAACTTTCCCCATGAACCAATGAATGCGGGGATCGAGTCAAGCTAGTGACTCGGTGATCAAAAACATTAGCAAAACATGGGTTCTCACCCGTGTCTCTGTTTTCTTTCTCTGTTCTACCATCTAGTGTGGGGGAGATGCCCCACATGTTGTATATATGTTAAAAAAAAAAAAAAAAAAAAAAAAAAAAAAAAAAAATGTGTGTGTGGTATATAAAATAATGGCTATTAGTATTTCCCTTTCACGTTCTAAGTGTTGGTTTAACAGCCGGTTCTTTGAATATTGAGGGCAATATTCAGTTCTAAGTGTGGGGGGGGAATTCTAGCGAATTTGATCAAATGTACCATCTAGTACCCCCATTTTAGCCAAAATTTTAAAATTTTTTCTCACTTAGAACTCAATAAATGGTTATCAGTCCGCCATGTCTAACCCACTTAAGGATTGGCTAATCCGAGAGCAAACGGCTCTTGGTAAAGATGTCTCAAATCCGTTGATGGCTTACAATTTGCCGAAAATTGTATGGTATTCAACTCCCCATATCTTCATAAGTGAAGAGTTGGCTAGCCCACAAGGTTATGGCTTGTGGTAAAGGCAGTGAAAATCCATGATTGGTAATCAGCTCACCAAAGATAATATTGATAATTTATCTAAGAGTTGGCTAGTCCAGAAGCAAACGGCTTTTGGTAAAGACAAATCAAAACCGTTGACAGCTGATGGTTTGCTCAAAATCATTTGGTTATCATTGTACCAAAGTATCACATACTAAAACATTGGCTAGTCCAGAAGCAAACGGCTTTTGGTAAAGACAAATCAAACCCGTTTACAGCTGGTGATTTACTCAAAATCATATGGTTATCGGTGTACCATAGTTCTTACTTGAACTGAAACATTTGGCTACTCCAGAAGTAATGGCTTTTGGTAAAGAGTCTTTCAAATCCATTAAATCTTCATAAAATATTGCTAGGGACTAGCAATAGTTTAGTGTGGGGGATTGATGAGTGTCTAAATACTCATCATTTTTACCTAATCTGAACTGCCAAAACATCCAAAAACACTCAGAAATGCATCATAATACTGAAATTATCCCAGAATTGTGTTTTATATGTTTCAGATGCAAAATATTTAAAAACAAGTGAAAAATGAACAAAGTTTGCATAATTGGCAGTTTCAGTCCCTCAACTTTCAAAAGTTGTCAAAACTAGTCCCTGGTTATTCTAAAAACAGGAAAAGTCATCAAAGGTCCTTTGAGAATCATAAAATTACATAATAAGTCCTTTGGTGCAAAGTTTCATAAAATTACAACTTTGGTCCCTCAAGTTTGGAAAATGTCAAAAATGGTCCCTGGGATTTAAAAACTTTGAGAAAAATAAATATGGTCCTTGTGTTATTGATTTGTGGCAGGTTTAGTCCTTTGAAGTGAGTTTGGAATGTTGGCAAATCAGGTCCCTAAAGTTTCAGCATATTACACCTTTGGTCCTTGTGATTTAATTATAAACCAAAACCGGATCCAAACTAAACCCTTAACCCTTAAATAAAAATAACCCAACCCAACACCCTATTATCTAAACCCAGCCCAACAAGCCCAACTCCCTTTTAATTAAAAGACCCGACCCAAGCCTGGTTTTCAAAACCAGTTTGACTTCGGTCAAACTTATCCCTAACCTCACAACCCCGCCAATACCACCTAGCCCATGGTTTCTCTGCTAAACCACCCCCCATCCAATCCCACTCACCTAACAATGCCAAGAAGCATTGAATGCTTCTTCTCCACCTCCCTGAAAAGCATTAAATGCTTAAACCTGCTCAATCCACTAACTCAATTTTCCCGCCAAAATGCCAAGTGGACAGCTGAGATCAAGGGAAGCAATTCAAGGGTGCAGATGTGTTCAGAGATGTCGAATTAGGGTTTCCCAATTGTATTTTGTATAAATAGAACAATGTAATAGGAAATTCAGTAGTAGCTAAATTAGTTTAAATCGCATTTTACTTTATTCAGTTGTAATCTTGTAATCTTTCATTTCCAGTTGTAATTCAAAGTAATTTAAGTTATAAAAATCTTGTTTCATGTTATCTTGTGTCTGAATTTATTGTTGTTCAAAAGTGTATGTCTCTGTTGAGAATTTAAGATTCGAACCATTACTAAAAAGCTCTCACAAGCTCCCACACCCTTGTAATAAGCTTATATAAGCTTTATATAGCTTCCTATAAGCTTATTTAGTTTGCCTCAGTTCTAAATCTCAAAATACAAGAAAAGTCAACCATGGTCAACATAAGCTCTTAAAAGCTTCCATGGGTTGTATAAGCTGATCAAGAAGGTTTCTTTGGGTTTTCTAGCTTGCTTTTAACAAGCTAAATGGTTCTGTCCTATGCATGCTATCCCTATAGCCACTCTCTCAGTTGTAAGCCTTTGATCTAATTTAGCATTTTACTGCATCAGTAGTTTGTTGCTTAAAATTTTGGTGTTATTGTGTCTCTGTGGTGATTGTTAAGTGATTTTAAGTCTAAAATCATTTGCTTGTTCTTTGATTATCATAGTTGCTTTGAATCTCATCATAGCAGTCAATATAGCATTTGGTCTATCCCTGTGTTTCATGCTTAAATCATTGATGTTTTATGCTTCATTGATCTTGTGTAATGATAATATAAAGGTGGAAATCATGTTTTTGGTCTAAATCCATTTGTTGCTTTGAAATTCTTGTTAACTATCCTGATCAGGGGTGTTTGGATTTGCTGATATAACAGCAGACCCTTGCTTGATTGTTGTTGTTTGTTGTTCTTATATTTCATATTAGTCAATACTAGCTCAGAAAAGCCTTAATAACAAGTACCTAATCAGCAAAAAGTCAAAATCACTTTTAATCACTCATAAGTTGATCACTGTTGGATTTTTAGCTTGTGAAATCCATCACAGTTGTGTAGAACTTGTTAAAATAGCTTAATATCATCTCATTGTAGCTTATTACATCATATTCAATCCATTAGAACCAATCAAAGTTCACCAAAGTCAAATCTTGTGTTTTTCTGCAAAAGTCAAATTCATCAGCAGACCTAGTGTTTTGGCATCTGATCTTTGATCAAATTAGGGTTCAATTGGGAAGATTGTGATGGGGCTTTTAGGATTTTAAGATAGTTCATAGTTCAGGCTACCTTTTGCCCCCATAAGATTGCATCTCAGTAGCTTATTTCCTAGCTTAATTCACTCTGCAAGTTTGCCTTTTTCTGCATATTTCTGTCTTAAGTTTGAAACAGATTTGGTGTTGATTGTGCTTATTTGTTGGATTATCTGTTGGATTTAAGTTGATTTGTGCTTATTTAAGTTGTTTAAGCTTATTCTGAACATTTGGTGAAGTTTCTAATCTTTTAGCTTATTTTTGGCTTATTTGCCAACTGCTTATCTGCCCATTTCTGCTTATTTGGCTTATTAAACTTTTCATTTTATTTTTCATAGCTTTCTAATAATATTTTAGATTTACTCAGAAAATTTCATAATTTTCTGATTAGTTTTGATATTTTTAATCTTTTTAATTAGTTTAAAATAGTATTTAAATCATAATAAATAGAAAAATAATCAGAAAAATATAATTCCAATTTTCATAATTTTCTTTTGTTAATTTTAATCCAGGAAAAATATAATTATATTTTTAGGCCTTAAGAAAATCAAAAATAGAAATAAAGTGATAGCTTCTATTTAATAGAATTTATCTTTTTAAATTTTAATTAAGTGATTTTCATTTTTATAATTTTCTTAGTTTCTATTTACTTAGTAGTATTTTTAGAAAAAGTTTTAGAATTTTCTTTGTTCATTTAGTATTTTTTTATAATTTAAATTAGTTTAATTAATAATTAAATAATAAATAATTAATAATAAATAGATAAAAAGTATAAAAAAATATAATTTAAGTTTTTTAATAAGTTTTAAGTCATTTTACATTTTTAGGTTTAAATTTTATAATATTTCAGTTTTTGTCCCATTTTAGCTTTTCCGTTACGCGTTTCAGTTTATTTATTCGCGTTTAATTTTATTGTGAATATCTGTTTTAATCTGTTATTTAGAATTGTTAAAAAAGCAAAATCAAAAGCAATCTAAATCATCAGTCACTCTAATCCTAGCTTTTCACAGTTTTCCATTCACATCTCGTTGGGAAACGATCCGGGTGATCACTTGCCTGGTTTCACACTACACACGAGTATTCGTTCTGAGACTGTTTGCCTTTTATCATTTATTACGGTTGACCATTCACAAGTGGTTGACTTGTGTGATAGAGAAATAAAAGATAACTAGTTTGGGAGGGATCACCAAGCATGCAATCTTCATCCGAAAAATAAAGCCCATCATCGATAGAGTCACTATGCAAAAAATCTTTATAAAGATTTCTACCTTTAAAATTAGTTCCTTTCAGTCTCGGTTCTGAAGGAGGTGTTCTTAGAGGAGGTGAACGACCTTCTTCCTCCTCCCATGCAGCCACATCAGCAACCAATTTAGTAGTAGCAACTAGCATTGCTTCTTTATGTTTTTTAAGCTTTGACAACATTTCCTCATCATAAGGATCATAAGTCAGATTTTTATAATTGAAAAATGCTAGGTTTTGAGGTGTATGGGCAACATACAAAAAGAGTAAACCATATGAATCAGCCGTGTCATACATCTTTCGCATATGACATTCAGCTTCAATCAAATTCAAGCCTTGTGCTAGAGAAGATCTGGGACAAAAAAAATACAAACATCGAATATCTTGCTCAAGTTTATAGGTTAACAAGTCAAGCATTTGATCCAAGTTCATCCTTTTCGACTTGCATACCTTCAATGTCATTATTTTGCCATGTTGATACTTTAAGGCTGGACTTTCTAAGAAAACACCATCATAATGAATCTCAAACACTAGATGTGTCGTAGTAATCACGTGTGACCTATACACAACGAGCGGAAATTTCTTTAAAATCATATCAAGTTACCAACTAAGCATATTACTTTATAAACTAAATAATGCATACCTTTCTTTGATGTCATCCGAATCATCTTGGGGGTTTGCAGGGACTTTCTTTGGAGGAGTTTGATAAGGGTAGGCCATGATGATTCAACAAGTACTAATGTAATATTTTAAAGACAAGTGAGGCTTAATTTGCTGTTAGTGTTAGTAGAATGTATATATAAGAAATGAAAGACATTTTGGTTGAATAGGAACAAGGAACAAATAGTGAATTAGTTTGTAATATTTTAAAGAAAAGTATATTATAGAGGTATTAAGATTTGTACGTATTATTAACTTGAAGTTATATGTATTAACGCAAAGTTATATGTATACATGTTGGTTAACTTGACAATGTTTTAGGTCATATAATGTTGTCAACTAATTTGACAAGGTAAATTATATTGATAACTTTAAGTTTAGAATACAACAAGGACGCATAAGATGAACTAAAATAAACAACCAGTTACATAGGGTAATATCTATGTTTGTAATAAAACCGAACCATCTTTTCACGATACACTAAGGCAACGTCAACGGGATCATCAACATCCAACAATAGACCATGTGACAAATGATATAGAAATATACACACCCACACACCACAATCACCAAAGATACCCCCTTGCTTTGGAACTTTCTCCGCGAGCTTAAACGTAATGTTATATTCACTCAGACGCGTTACATTATTATCGAAAACTTTGGCACGGTCTAGCACTAGTGGAAGTTGATCCTGTATAATAGGATAAAATGTTAGTATACATAGACAGGAAATCTTAAGGGACATTATGTAAATAATGTTATTAAAGATTATCCATTTACTAGCAATGTGGGTCCATAAACAGTTGAAATTATTTTTTTTTTTTTGATTTTTTTTTTTTTTTTTTTTTTTTTTGTGATAGTTAATAGTTCAGAATATTTGTCAAGCTATTAAAGGTCTATTGTTCCTTGCTTCATACGCAGTGTTGTAACATTTGATTAGTTAACAATCAGATTATTACATAAACTTGCTTCATTTCATTATAAGATGAGAAACAAGTACAGCCAGCACTAGAGGTACATTGATGATAAACAGAAAATACATAACACAAAAGACTAGAGTGACAGAAATTAAGAGCAAGCACATAGCAGGCCAGGGATGGACGACGTTCAATAGTTATTGGGCATCTTTTCCAGAAATGAGATTGGAATGATAACTTTGATTTGAGTTTGACTGATGAGTATCATCAGTGTCCTATTCTTCTCAAGGTCCTCATCTTGAATTTGAAGCAGCAAATCTAAAGACTTAGTTGCGAGACTGGACCCAACCACAGTTTGGAGCTGTTTGATCTGGTCACCCCTTTCCTTGCAACGGCGCGCGAGCTCTACCACCTCCACATGAAGTGACTTTAAGAGCTTAAAGTCACTCTCAATATTAGTTTTAAACAAATTAGTCAGCACATCCTTCGAAACGTTTAGTTGATCCATTGATATTTGAAGTGAATGCTTGTGTGTGTGTAAAGGTGAGTAGGGTTCTAAATATGATATGAAATTGCACTATTAGATGGATCGTTTAATATATTATATTAAAAAGTAGGGTGACCCTTAAATTTGAATTAATTCAATAAAGATAGTCAATTGGTGAATAGTTGGGTCTTGTCATAACGCTTGTATGCAAATTAAAACAAAAATTATTAATGCGGATTAGAGCTATTAAATGATTGTGTCCACAGAGTGTCATAAACTGCTACTTTCTTGTCCACAAATTTACAACGCAACCCAATTCAATTTGGGCAACTTGTTATCATAGCTGGGCAAAATAACCCAAATGTTATTAATGGGGATTAGACAATTGAAAAGTAAGCCAAATATTATAAAGCGGATTAGAGAAATGTAATGATCGTGGCCAGAGAGTGTCATAAACTGCTCCCTTCCTGTCCACTCATTTACAACGCAACCCAATTCAATTTGGGCAACTAGTTATCAAAGCTGGGCAAAACAAGCCAAATGTTATTAATGCGGCTTAGAGATATTTAAAGTAATATTAATGCGGATTAGAGAAATGTAATGATTGTGGACTGATAGTGTCATAAACTGCTCCCTTCCTGTCCACTAATTTGCAACTTGTTTTAAAAATTGTCCAACTAGGTTGAAAAATTACCCAACTAGACATATGTTGTTTACTTTGAGGTACTTGTATGTGACCTAAATATGTTATTCATAAAAATTAATAATCGCTAATTTTCTACTCATATTGGGCAAATAGGTTGAAACATTGCCCAAATGGACATATGTTGTTTTTACTTTGAGCTACTTGTATGTGACCTAAATATGGCATTCAAAATAGGGATAATTAATCGCTAATTGTATATAGCAACAACATACAGTTAAATGCTTTAAGTTAATGGGTAAAGCATTTGGAGGGTCAGAAAAAAATTGAATAAGGTTTGGGGGAGGATGCTTTAAGTTGGGTGATGATGCTGCTCAATTTCAAGATGGTTCTGCTGTTGAAGTTGTCGCAAAAGTTGCTAAGATTGATTCTACTGCTCAGAATCATGTTGATTCTACTGCTGATAATCAAGCTGATTCTACTGCTGAGATATTGGATGATGATGTTAGTATGGCACATGCAATACTACAACTGGAGTCTACGAAATCATCAACACCAAAACATTGGTTGATGATGTTAGCATGGCACAAGCATCACAACCACAACCAAAAAAATATGATATTAAACAAAATAATACCAACAAACGCACCTGTAAGCACTTCCTAACACGGATATACCAGTCACGGGTGTCGTAGTCATATGTGTCGCCACTATCATAGAATGTTACCACTCCTGAACGTATATGAAAATGGGCAAGACACCAGTGTTTGTCCATTTCGTTTATCGGAATAAAAACCTACAATATAAAGGATTTCTGATAAATCCTTATACTAGGCGACATATCTATGTCCATAAATACTTATACCAGATTTAAACAGACAAAAGACCAGACTTTGAGTCAAAAGTGGTCATATAAAAACAGTTGAGTCATCATCTAAATTTAACTGTACACAAATAAACGTAGTACCTGATCAACATCGCTCCATGGACAGGGATACCCCTGGCCATCTGCATAAAAAGATGGTGTGCTGTTTTGAAGAAGAAGCTGAAAAAAGTAACAACTAACCATCGCCCAGTTTGCATTATTAGGTCTTACATGCCACATGTAGTCAACCCACAAGTCTATGTGCTGCGAATAAATATTTTAAGAAATGGTGAGAGGCAACCTTATTTATGAATTAGAGTATGCATGTATGCTCACCTGCTTAGTTAGCCAGCCTTTTCTAGCAGGGTCTAAGCAAACTAAGCGTAGCCAGAAATTTTGGTCAACGGTGTAGTCTTCGCACCATGGAAATTTACACTGGTGAGTGTACCCCGGTTGACCAAGAAATACATCAATATCATCGGTAAGCCAGACATTTTCCACAGTATGGAACCATCGAGATAGATCCTACATACGTGGACCAATTTATAAGATAGAATGTAAAAGAGGTAACAAAAGAAAATGTCAACTAAATTTAGTTCATGGCAATACCTCAACCCAAGGTTGAACTCTTGTCAGCAATTCAGCAATATGTGGGTTATTAACGTTACTACCGTGTTTTTTAATTCTCACTATAACCTTTTCTGCATTTTTTGATTCCGAAACAGGTTCCAAATAATTTCGCCTCTTGCTCGGTGGTAACCGTGCCACATATCTTTGATAGTGTTCTGAATTCATAAACGCTTTTCTCCTATTCTTCTTCACCTCCTCCATCTTCAACATCTTATCTTCTTCCAAGCGCAACCTCTTAGCCTCTTCCAGTCTTTTCATGTTCTCTTCTGCCATCATCTTCTCTTCATCTAACTGCAACCTCTCTTCATCTGCCAACGCCAATCTCAATTCCTCTTGAATAAGATACTCCTGAAACAGGATATTGCGGTTTAGGTATGCCGCACAAATAATATTACGGTATAACGTATTCTACCTGAGCAAGTTCTTCATCAGAATCAGGCAAGGCAATCAATTTCAGGTAAATGTTGTTAAGTGAATCGCAAAATTCAGACCTCGTGTTTGGAAAATGTGATTCAATATCCAATTTCTCCTGTGAAATCATTATATTTGTTGTGAAAAGTACAGAGTGGATGTGAAAGTAGATATTCCTTTTTTTAAAATAAACATACCTGCAGTCCGCCAGCTCTCTCACGAGCCAGAACCTGTATGATTTGAACTTGTATTAAAAACCCGTATACAAAGAGTGCATACTAATGATATATTAAGGTGAATAAAACGCAACCTCAATAATAATCTCAAGTTTCAATACTTGGCGATTCAGCTCAGCAACGACACGATCCTTAAGCCTCTTGGTTGTTGAACTATTAGCAGTTCTACATTGAGTAGAATTTACTTTGAACGACTCAGCGACTCGTCTGCGTGCCTTTGCCAACCTGTTGAGATAAGCATCGAAGAGGCCGAAATTGGATGTGACTGCAGCCCTAGGAATGTAGTTTTGGAAGAATTCTTGGCTATGTATCCACCATGAAGACTCGTACTCAAGTGCATTCGGTCTGAGATCAAAACGTGTACTCGAGTCCTACAATTAACCAAGTGAATGGGCTAAATCATACTACTGCTTTTATATTCATTCTACTGCTGAGTATAACTATTTGATGAGTCAAAAGTGTGTGAAACCCCGCAGACATTCTACTGCTGGCATAAAAAGATTCTGCTGCTAGGCAAAATGTTCTGCTGTTGGTGTTATGCTGCTCTGTTTAGCAAGTATTGGTATTCTGCTGCTTGGTTTGAAAGTAAAGGGACTGTTTTGTAAATACGCGCCAATAAATCCCTAATTAGATCCGATCAAAAACTATGTGCGCCCAAAATTAAACCCAAATCTAACCCTAACACATCTTTATATCATCCGATCAAAAACCCCCAAAATTAAAACCTTAATTCACAATGCCGAGACGCGCTTTCTCCGGCCGCCACAACGTAATAGCTTTTCTTCAAAAGGTCCC
Source organism: Artemisia tridentata subsp. tridentata (assembly GCA_021014915.2). NCBI lineage: Eukaryota > Viridiplantae > Streptophyta > Magnoliopsida > Asterales > Asteraceae > Artemisia > Artemisia tridentata. The sequence continues at coordinate 68,321,412 of CP139501.1, read as the reverse complement.
TGAAGCGGAGGGTTTTACTGAAGTCATTGACTTTCTCAAACAGGAGGTCCTTGGTCTAAATCAGGAGGTTCAAACAATGAAAACTACTCATGGTGCTGAAATTAAGAAGCTCGAGCAAAGAATTAGGCACCTTGAGGAAGTTCAAAAACCAAGGCCTTCTACATCAGTAAAGACAAAGTCCAAGAAGGTGGTTTCCAAACCAAGTTTGGGCGAGGATGCTCCCAAACAAGGGAGGAATGAAGAAGATGATGGGATGAAGAGTTCAGGGGAGGCTGAGATGGATAAGGATGAAAATGTTGCTGGTAATGCTGAAAATGAGGGAGAGAATGTGGATATGGACTTGCATTCAGGTGGAGATTTTGTGGTAAAGGACAAGTCTGGAAAAGAAGTATCCTTAGACTCAGGAAAGAAGATTTTGGATACTATTGCTGAGGTTCAAGATGGTGTTGCGGTTGGTAGTGTTGAGAAAATGGCACAGGGTGATTCTGCTGCTGAAGCAGGGCATACTGCTGCTAGTGTAAACGATAGTGCTGCTCATGTAAATGAGACTGCTGCTGGAACAGCACAAAGGGTCAGCTCTCCTGAAGTCACAAGTTTGGTGGAGGATGCTCCCAAACAGGGGAGGAATGTGGACAAGGATTCAAAGGAGGCAACCAAGGAAACAGGGGAGGTTAATTAGGTGAATGTTGAAGGTGCTGTTAGGAATGAGAATGTGGAGATGGAATTTGATATTGTTGTAAAGGAAGGTAATGAGGGTGTATGTGATAATGTACAAACTTTTGAGCCTGAACAGATGATCAAACATGTGGACAAGTTAAAGGAGACTGTTGCTAGTATAGGAAAGGGTTCTACTGCTGGGGAAAAGGAACCTGGTTCTGAGTCAGATGAACACACAATACCTATAGCCCAGATGATGCTGAACCTTAAAGGAAGATCAACAACACCACAACAAAAAAAAAAATCAACACAAACTATCCCACCACCTAAACCTACTGCTGCACAAACACAAACAAAACCAACTTACACACCTGCAATACCAAGATCACAAGTGAAGGGTGTAGTCATTAGAGAACCTATCCCAACCTTAAAACCTGTTCAACCACCTACCTACAAGGGGAAAGGAAAAGTGAAAATGGTGGAAGTATCTGAAGCTTATCCTTATCAAAATGAAGTTCCATTTCACTTGTGGCCCAAATATTTGCAAGACAAGCATGATGCAGAAGTGGCTCAGAGGGTTGATGCTGAACAAAGGGCAGAATATGAAAGAGTAATGGAAAACAGGGTATGAGGAGAAAGTGCACAGGGTTGGTGGCAGAGTGCAGAGGTTTAAACACTTTCCACAGATGCTGAAGAACATGGATAGACAGGATTTAGTTAATCTTTGGGGTTTGATGAAGAATAAGTATCGAGATTCGAGACCATCTGATGATATGGACAGGGTTCTATGGGCTGACCTGCTCATTATGTTTGAGGTATGTCGTGAAGACAATGTATGGCTAGAGTAGGGTAGACAAACAAAGGTACGTCTGTGGAGCTATTTTGAGTCATGTGATGTTCATAAACTAGTGCTAGAAAGAGGACTGCACATGTATATGTTGGTTGAGAAGGATTATCCTTTGCCTGTGTCAACATTGAAGATGATGGTTGAAGGAGATGTTAAACTCAAAGTAGAGAAGAGGAATCAAAAGGCTCTTGATCTAATCAAGAAAATTCAAAGAAAACTCTATGGGTGAGATTTTGGAAGAAGGCAGTAGAACTAAGTGTTTGGAAGCATCCTCCTGGTGTTAGTCTGTGGTTAATAGAAACTTGATGATTTTTGGAGGAAAATATCAAGTTTAGGGGAGGATTGTTGGGTTTGAAGATGCTGTTGCTTTATGTGTTATGCTGCTGCTCATGATACTTAAGGAAAAATACACCAAGTATGATTCAGCTGCTGGGTTTAATCATCCTACTGCTAGTGTATACATTCGACTAATGGATGACGAATGGTGAAACAAGCTGTGTGATTCTACTGCTAGCCTACGAAGATTCTACTGCTAGCCTACGAAGATTCTACTGCTAGAGTAATCCTTCTGCTGCTTATTAGATATACAGGTATAGTTTGTTAAGATAATTATGGTAAAGATACGATTTGATATTATATTATATAGGAAGTCTTTGTAACCGACTTGGACTCCTTAATCTATAACAGGAGTATATAGGGTTAGGGTTTAGGTACGCATTGTTTTGTAAATCGAATCACTTCAAGGTTTCTTGTAACCCTGTTGCTATTGACCAACCGTATTAATATATTGAACTAGTTTCCGCATAGTATTTAATAGTTTGTTCAAGAACAGTTTCTATACTTATTGTCTTAGATTTCTGTCTAAGATAATTAACAAGATCGTTAGCTCAACTGGGATCAACAAAGGAAGCTGGTATTCAAGTTGATCAACAAGTGCTTATTGAGAGAATTGTTTGTGTGTTCATTGTACTCTTTAAGATTATTCATTATATTCCACGTAGTGATTAATATTGTTTCAATTCAAGAAAATAAAGATCCTTGCTCAACTGGGATAATAAAGATCATTGCTCAACAGGGATTCAACATTTATTTTTACGTAAAATCAAATAGAACAAGAGTAACCTTTGAAAAAAGGTAGGAACGGTCACTTCTTTTAAATGGTGACTTCCTAGACCATGCAATAGCTCTTGGAATCACATTAGGGTCTTTACTCCACCAACGTTCACATCTTTCAAACGACTCGAGTATCCAAATCTAAACAAATTGTAAAACACAAACATATCAATCAGTCCATCAAAATGTTCGGCTGCAAAATATTATTAATAAAAAGAAATACAAACCTGGAAAGCAAATACAAATCCAGACAAACTATATGTCGGAACATACTTTGGGTTTTTCTTCAATCCTAAAAGGTGGTTATCCGTGTGCTTATCCATTACATTATGTAGTTGGTCATATAAATGGGTCCAAATATGTTCACCCCACGGAAATGCATTCCAAGCTTCTAGATTTTCAACCAACCTCATCAATGTGTCATCAACTTGGCATGTCAATAAACGACCCATAAAGATAACCTCTAAGACTAACAAAAGAGATATCCTTATTGCGTCTTCATCACATAGCTTCCAAAACTGCTCTTCATCCTCGATGACACCAATAAGGTCTAAGTTGGTTACAATCAACCCTCGCTTGTCAGGAAATACCCTATCACGAAATTTGAGAGCACCAGAAGTGTATAACTCAAAGCTCACACTTCCAAACCGCAACCCCGTCATTAGACAAAACTCAGGACGACCAAAATGCAGAGTGTGTCCATCTAGGTAATAGATAAAGGGCATATCATAATGAGAGTCGTCCACTCTTCTTTGTTTCTGTACCATATAGTCTATGAGGTGTGTTTCATGTTCAAAGTATAACAGATCCAACCATTTTCCAAAGCAGGTACTCCTAAACAAGTTCCGTCGATTTGCGTCTAATTTCTGTTTTATTAACCAAAAGTAGTTCAGTTTGCTCCTAATGATTAGTTGGGCTTCGTAGTCCTAAAAGGAAAAAATAACCTAACTCAGAAAATACAATTCATAACAAAATAAGTTTGAAGACATGTATACATACAAAGGCATAGTTAATAATCATTGAATGCCTAATTCAATGCTTGAACCTTGCCCCCTTTATTTGACTCAGGGCTGGCGTATCATAAACCCCAAAGTTTCCAGTAAATTTTCAGATTTATAAGTGATGACACATTATGAACCAACATTGTACAATCCAAGTAACAGCTATCTAACATACACATTAATACAATGCCAACCTTCGATAAACTATAACGATTAACCATAACATTGCAATTATATGTATGTAGTTCAATAACATGGCATAAAATACTTTTGGTATAAATCAGCTCAATAGAAAGACGAAATACACAAAAAATCAATAACGTTACAAAACAAATGTAATAAAGATTCGTAATACGATTTACATACCATATTATACCACATTTTCGCTAATCATATAAACAATCGATGGTATTCTTGATTTTATTGGATCACTATTCATGGAACAGTGAAGCGGTTTTCAGATGAGAATCAGGCAAAACAACAGGATTAGATTGGATATTGAAATAATAGTGTAACAAGATAAACAAGCGCGAACATAAACCAAATATGTTTTTTGTGTGTCTGACAGTGAAACGCGATGGAGGGAAGAAGGTATATAGAGGAGATACTGTCTTATTTAATTTTTTTTTTTTTTTTCGAATAAGGTATGCACAAAAGTCAATGGTGTAAATAGTGTATAATATGTAAAATGACCAAAAAACCATCAGTCCAATATACGGTTGCCCAATAAATAAAAGTTGCCCAAAAAACACTACGTGACACGTGTCACCTTCTGATGCAGCAGTCGTATTCTACGAGTTGCCCTGATCTAGTATCGGAACTTTCTGTGAGCGGGGCAGATAAGCAACGCAGCTGGGCAACTGGGGCAGTTGCATAATTATCCCTTTTTATTTTTCTGTAACAACCAACAATTTCATCTCACAACCAACTTTTAGAGCATTAGGTGTGGTAACATGCTAACACCCCACTTTTTGTGCCACTTTAGTGTCACCTCGACATTCCCACTTTTAACACCAACACACCATAATACCCCCTCAGAGTGCTAGGTACCGTGGCTCTAACTGGCTTAAGTCAGGTTACCACCTCAGCGACACCTCAACAACTCACTTTTATCACTCATACAACAAAATACCCCCTCCCTCATAGCTTAAGCCAAAAGGGCCCCACTCACAATTTTATTTTTATTTTTTTCTTTTTCATTTTTTAAAACAAACTAAATTTTCATTCATTCAAATAAAAATACAAATAACAAAATTATTAAAAAAAAATACATTAAATATTAAAAAGTTGCATTAATTTTTTCTAAAAAAAGTTGCATTAAAATTTTCAAACAAACCATATGCCCATTTCAAACAAACGCACAACCCATTAACCCAAAAAAGTAAAATGTTATCTGCTTCATTCGTTCCACTAGACTACATACTCTGAAACACACGCACTAAAACACAATACACACTGATAAACCCACTTTTATATTATCATTATTTATTTATTATTATTATTTATTTTTGCCTTCTTCCACAAGCGCACGCCCACCACAAAATTGGCTCAACCACTGGCGCATGGGGGTCGATACCCTGGCTTGACACTGGCGGTGCCAACAAGCTTGCCACATCGGATTGGCAGGAGTGCCAAGCCACGATACCCAAGTCTTTCACTAGTAATAGGTAAAACACCCCTTTTGAGACCCACCAATTTACTTTCTTTCCATTTTTTCAAACAAACTAATTTTTCATTCATTAAATGAAAATTCAAAAACAAAAATACGAAAATTAAAAAAAATGCAAAATTTCTTTTACAAAAATACGAGAAGATAAAAATACATCAAACTATCAATAAACTAATTTTGTTGTTGTTGATGTCGTTGCCAAATATGCTCCATAATATTTCATTGAAGACTTGCGTGTATTTCTTTATTGCGTAATTCTTTGGCCTTTCGTCGTTTTACTTCACTTATCTCGATCCAAGTATGTTGTATATTTAGTTGCGGATTAATATACAAATCGTTGATTTAACTTATCACAAACTTTTGATCTTTCAAAATCATGTTATGCAATATGATGCAAGTATACATGATTCTTTATATCGTGTTTACATGGTATTAACTCGCCGATTGTTGTATGATTCCCAACATTCTTGGAGGACACCAACAACTCATTCGACATCCTTTCATGCACTTTCTTGTCGCCTTTTAAGTAATCCATGTATTCACGTCTCGTGCCACCGTAAATGATTTGACAAAAGTTGCCTACTATTGGTAAATCAATAATGTACTTAGTAAAATGATCTACACAATCGTGTGCACAATGTTCATCCATTTGTAGATATTCATATGTTTGTCCCAAGTTATGTCAGTTTTATGAAACAATGAATAAAACAGTTTAACATAACACAATAATTAACTTTCAAACGTGTAAAACTTTATTGCTATAAAATCAAAGAATTACAAAATGTCATGGATCACACTAATTGAATAACAATGTAAGGGTTACTCTTTGAACAGGTAAACTTATATAGACTAGCTGACTGGGTCAACTATCTACCTAGAAGTTTGAACAAATGAGTAAATGCACTTCTAAATGATACTATAATAATGAGAAGCGACAACATTTACTTCGAACCAACATTCTCTTAAATAGTAGTACGAGGTTGACTTGATAGTGGTTAGTTGGGACGTGTCAAAAATCTAGTGGAGAAGTACAAACGCATTTAATGCTCTTTTATTCTTGGAAACGTGTCAACCCTTCTTTTGTGAACAGTTTTGTCAATTGTTCACAATCTTTTCACCAACTCGTACAAAGTGGACTTTAATTTGAATAACTCTTTGTGACAAACGGTAAATTTGCCCTAATATTTAATTCATAACAAATCATTATTTGTGACTAAATTACCTGATTAGACCATTATATGTTTAACACGGAAAACAGACCTGCACATATTGACACCCGGAAATCTCACCAAGGAACAGTGAAATAATCACATTTCATTATTTACTCATGATTATTGCATTGAAAACGGGAGGTTATCCCAGTTTCACACGGATTGACACCACACGCAAACCAAGAACAAAACTGAGATTTAGAAAATGTTAGTGAATAATTAAGAACTCAGAAATAAATTCAAGTATTACATAACGACTCTATAAAAATAAACTCTCGAATTAGAAACGGTTCTAGGACGGATCCGAATTTGACACAGTTTAACGGGACGCGGGTATTAATTTACCCCACCTTAACTAATAAACTACTCACTACTTAAAATTAAAAACTAACTCCACTAACACAAAAAACAATAAACCTGCTACCCTACCCCTTTTATTTTGTTGCCTCCATTATCTTCCCCATAAGCTCGAAACATCACCATCTCACACACAAACAACATTAAATTCCATTGACTTAGAGACTTTGTCTTCTTCAATAGTCACGAGTAAGCATAGGATTAAGGATCCTTGATATAGAGGTAACACACAAAAGGGAAAGGTTATTCACCCAAAATCCGAAAGATCTATGGAGTTACCCTCCCATATACTCTTTAAATCCGCACCTCCAAAAGGGATTCGAATCACAAATTCATTTAGATACACAAAGAAACATGAGAAGTTCTCAAGAGAAGGGTTGTGTTGTGATTCGATTGGAGGTTAGGGTTTGGGTCTCGGATTGAAGGTCGTCCTAGTGTTCATCCACCAAGAAATCCTTGTAAGGTTAACTCTAATTTGGATTCAACTAGTTATGTTATTATTTATTTTAGAATCGTTTATAAGTGAGAAGAGTAGGACGAATAGATAAATAAAAATTGTGATGATATTATTGTTTTCTGTCGAATTAATACCTAGAAACACCATTAGTTTGAGGAGAAAAAAATTTAGTGATTGGTTGTCTAAGTCGCATAGGATTTCCAGGAGATAGGAAATTTTGAGAAAGATATTGTTGGTTATTGTTGTTGTCGATAAGAGAGGCATGGGAGCTTTGTGGTAGCCTAAGTGTTCATCAGGTTGGTAGTTCGAAGCCACCAAGATGAACAATATTCAGATTTTTGGAACCTGGGAATAAGTGATTAAGTCAAGTTAAGCCTTTAGACCCATATTTGTGATGTTTTCGAGGGCCTTAGGAACCACAGGTTCATGATTCGAACCTGTGGAAGATTTTGATTAAGATAGCTTGAATGGACAAATACATGCTAAAGTGATGAATGGTTAGAATTCAAGAAGCTAAGTTTTGAGGTCTAATTGCTTCACCCAAGTCGACCTATAGCTAAGACAAGAGCCCAATGTATCATCACCACTTAGATCCAAGTCGAATGTTGATCACAAGGTAGAACCGAGACCATGAATTGTAGCTCATTACAGTCGCAAAGGGAGACTCTAGGAAGACATCACCAAGTTGATAACTTGGTGCAAATCTGTTTTGTCTTAATGCAAATACCAGGCCAAAAGTCCAATAACCAAACCCAACTAGGAACCCACCAACAAAGCCCATCTAGTACCCACTTGACAGCCCATAACCCAGCCCACTGGAGGGCATACGTATAAGCCTTTTAGCCCACCAGGATTGATGTTAAACTTAGCCCACTAGTAGCTTGATTTTCCCCTCTTCAAATCCCATGGGCCGCAGCCCATTAGTACCCATTAGTGTTAATATCCGAATCAACTCACAGTTATACAAATATAGTCGAAAGCAACTAAAATGAAACAATAGCCGTTACAAACTAGATTATATTAACTAACGTCTAAATTAGTATTAGCCGAAGGACCAAAAGAGAGAAATGGAAATTCACTTACTCATATAAAACTTGTATGGTCAAAAAAAAAAAAAAAAAAAAAAACAAAAAAAAAAAAAAAAACATAGCGAAAAACAGTTAAATAGAACTTGTATAGTCAAAATATAATCAATTGGCTAAAATTATTCAACTTATAGTCACTTATAAGCAAACATGGCCGAAAACAAAAGTGTACTTTTAGTAAGACATATGTTCTTAAAAACTTGAATAGCCGAAATGTTAAACACGGCGCAAACAATTAAACGACTAGACTAATATATATATATATATATATATATATATATATATATATATATATATATATATATATATATATATATATATATATATATATATATATATATATATATATATATATATATATGTATATATTGTCAAACAATTAATTCTACTTACACTTTAAAGAATAGGGATAAATATATACAAACTAGATTAAATTGTGTAGTAAGGGTATTCATGTCAAAACAAATCTCACCATAGTTGTAAACCATAACACATGTCGAATATATAAAAATACGTAAGCACTTATATCCGTCATATTGATAACCAAATAAATTAAAAGTGAACGTCACTAAAATATATATATCATTTAACTTGAATAGATTAGTCGAAATGTAAAACTTTCAACCAATGTTGTGTAAACGGATTATAATAAGGAGACTAGTTAAATTACTCAAGTTAACAGGTAGAAACCATTAGGTGATGAACTTCACAAATATTAAGTGCTATTTTTAAAAATCAACATAGGCGAATCTAACAAACAATATATGTAAATAAATATACATATCGCAATTACGTTTAATTCATTCACACCTTAGATCATTAGGTATTCCCAACCCTTCAGGTACCATAACCTTAGGTCAGTTATAGAGTACACTTCACCATTCCTTAGGAGAAACTTTAGTAACCACACTTACTGTCACGCAAGTAACAACAACATAAGTACACTAAAACATTGAAATTAAAATCTGAAGAAACTTGAATTTAATACTTGAAACTAAGACATGATTATTTAATATAGGTTGCGTGTTGGTATCGTGCACTCCCTGATTTCACAAGCATTCACTGTTCAGACCATTAAAGGTGAGTTCATGGCCCCTACTTTTACTTGTTGTATAACAGTTTTGGGGGAAAATACATGCTTGTTTTAAACTAAATTCAATGACTGTTTATTTGGTATATGAAAACTAGAATTGATTGTTTTTACTTGAAATGTGATTGGCGTTATATGCAAGACTGTACTTGAATGCCCTATTTGGATACATGATATATACATAGACCAGGGGTACTGGTCAGATATGTATAAGATTGTTTACTTGGATGCCCTATTTGAATACATGATATATACATAGACCAGGGGTACTGGTCGGATATGTATAAGAATGGTTTACTTGAATACTTTATGACATGTTCATAGTCCAGGCGTACTGAGCAATACCGGGCGTTCCAGTTACATTGACCAGGCGAAACGGTTACATTACCAGGCGTACTGGTCATGGCGAGCGTACTGATTAACCAGACTTTAGTACTAAACTTTATGATATTCTGTGTAACATAATATGTTTTAATTAAATCTATGAACTCACCAACCTAGTGTTGACACTTTTTAGCATGTATTTTCAGGTTTAAGGCGATAATTTAGTGGCGAAGACTTTTGGCAGGGCATGACATGGTCATAGAAAACTCTGATATAATTAGGACCACTTAAAATCTTTTATGGGCTTATATTTTCGCACTATTTTGAAATGTTATAAACAAATCATTTTTAAATGTGAAATTTAACTTAAACGGTTAAGTTAAAACCGTTCTTTATACTCTGTGTTGTGATACCAATTGAGTAGCACCCCAGTGACATGTATGCTTCCGCTAAACCAGATTTTTGGGGTGTTACACTCTTTTATCCCGCTCTTTGGCTTTATCAAATTAGTCCCGCCTAAAGTCACTTTGGAGATTCAGAGCTATGCTCTGTTGGTAGTATCAAAGAGTAATCAAGTGTATCAAAGTATTGTCATCATCTGATTCACTTTACACCTTCAACAAGTTCCTTCTACATGTCAGTTGATATACATGACAGCTGATGAGTATGTCTTCAAGTGGTTTTTGACTTCCTTGACGATATCTATGACTTGAGCTCTGAGGTTGCTCGTTGAAGCTATGCTTTAGTAAGTCTTCATGCTTTGGTTGAATAAATTATCTTTTTATGAGTTAGTATTAAATAAGAAGAAAAATTAAAATGAGAAGGATGAGAAGAAACCATAATCACATATTTTTTAGATGCTCCTACAAAATTGGATGCATCTCCACTTAAAATTTTCTTTCTTATTTAAAATGTACGGCTAGAAATCATTTGTATTGTCTTTTTAGTTTTTTTTTCTCACCGGATTTCTTATTATCTTTCTATTAGTAAATGTTTTGGTCGAACCAAAGATCATTGTTCGCTAACTGTTTTGAAGGTAAATCATTAAGGTATGCATTAGATCCAAAGTTTAGAAAAGATTTTGGCTATGTTTGGCAAAAGGCTATGTTTGGCAAAAGGCTTATGGGGGCTTTATAGGGGCTTGAGCTTTTAAAATAAATCTCGTTTGTCACACAGGCTTATAGAGGCTTATGGCTTATAAAATAAACCATAAGCCTCCACAAGCCTAAGCCCATAGAAAGGGGCTTATAAAGGATTATGATTAGTTAAATTACTTAAATATCTTTAAAAATATAATGAATTATCATATAAAAGTTAAAAATATATGTGAAATTAATTTGATGTATTTTTATTTGATTTTACATTAATAAGCTTCAGCTCCAACTAATTTATCAAACAACTTTATAAAAATATAAGCTTCATCTTTCGGCTTATAATATAAGCCCCAACCTCAGCGCTAGACCCAGTTCCAACCCCAGAGCCAGCCCATTTCCCAGCCAATTAACTACCAATGAAAAATTCAAGAATATACACTTTTGACCTTTTACTTATTAAAAAATATTGAAAGTTTGGACATTTGAAATTCCCATTTCCCAGCCAATTAACTATCCTCTTTTTTTTTTTTTTTAGAAATTTACGGAAAAGTAAGATCCAATAAATTATGTGATACCAAAAACCCAACAAAAACAATCTAGATCTTTTAATAAAACTGACTACGAGCATCAATATTTAAGCAGCCAACCAAATCACCAACAACAAACCCATAGCTAAAAGTTGATTATTTTTTTAAAAAGGTGAATTTTAATGAGGTAATGAGAAAGAAAAGGTAAAAGTGCTAACTACCGTGACCGAAGCTAGTTTGTCATTTAAATATCTCATTTTTAACACTCACACATTAAAATACATTTTCGCCAAAAAGGCCTTACCCATCGTTTTATTTTATTTTTTCTCATTTGTTTCAAAAAAACTATATTTCATTAATTCATCAAATAAAAATACAACACGAAACTTTAAAAAAAATTAAAAAAAAATACGAAACTTAAAAAATAATTTTGTCGATTATCTTGAAAATATTTTTTCATTATTTCGTCTTTTTTAGGTTTATGACGAAGGCTTGGGGTTCCAGCATGTGAAAAACTAGAAGGGGGGTTGAATAGTTTACCGGTTTTAAATTCTTTTTAAAAATCTTGTTTTAAAAGTTTTCTATTGGAAACTTTGATTCGAACTCTATGTGTAATTAATCAATACCAATATGAACTACACACTAAACTAACTAATGCTAAATAATAAAAGTAAAGAGTAGAGTTGGAAAGATCAAACCGAGACAAAGGATTTATAGTGGTTCGGCTACGAAGCTCTTCTTCGCCCTACTCCACTCCCCGAGTACCACACTCGAGAGTTTCAAACACTATGTCAACAACCTCCCTTCAGGCGGAGAAAATCGTACACGTCGCTTATCCTATTACCGACACTAAGCTAGATGTCGAGTGCTAATCTTAGCTAGCACCAATCTACCAAGGTCCACGTGACCAATCACTCAAGCCCAATGGCTACAAGAGATCACCAAGATCTCAACACGATCACAATGATCAACACTCTCTCAACTAACACTAATTTATCGACCCTTGATCTTCTTGATCAATCATACAAGCCCAATGGCTTTAAGAGATCTTCACTATCTCTTAAGATCACAATGATCTTCACTCACACTCTCACAAAAGAAAGATAATCTTGATGTATGCTAAGATACAACAAGGATGTAACAAGTGTTACAAAAACCTACCAACTATAACTCTTGTATCTTCTTAAATACTTTGAATTCTTCTCTTGCTAATGAAGAGGAATGATAACACCTTGTATCAACTTGGATACTTGTGTTCTTCTCTTGCTAATGAAGAGGATCTCTTGGTGGATGATTGTATCACTCTTAAAACAAAAGAAAACTAATCTAAATGATCAGAAGAAGAGAAAGGTGTGAGAGGTTTAAACTCAGAAGTTTTTCTGCGTGAAAGGGTGCCTAAAAACTGTGAATGGGGTTAGTTTTTATAGGCAAGAAAAATCTGAACGCTACAGAAAGTTTTGTACGGACGGCTCCACTAAATGCACCACGGCTCCACTAAATTTAGTGGAACTGTGGAGCCGTCCCAGACAAGGACGCTCCAAATTTTGTCTTTTCTAGTGAAAACTTATTTGGGGAAGTTTGGAGCTGATTTTGGGGGGGGAAATAGCTGTTGTGATTTTCAAACTTATTTTTCCATTAAAACATTTCTTAATAATTCAAAAATAATTTGTCATGTGTATTTTTGAAAAAAATGTTTTGTCACATTAAAATGTGAAGTCTTAAAACACAAATTCACTTCTTTGATCATTTGTCAAGTTGTAAATTTGTTCTAGAGTGATTTGCGTAGAAACGGGATCTTCCGATTAAAAACTTGTTTACGTTAATTTTAACGTAACGTGATTTCACATTTTGTCATCCTCAAAACGTGAAGTAATCGAAAGATATAAATAACGTTTTTAGAACATTATTTGCATCAACAATCTCCCTCTTTTTGATGATGACAAAATATAAACTCATTTTAAGTTAAAATTAGTTTTAACAAGTTTTTAATGAGTTTACTCCCATTTCTCCCCCTTTTTGTCGAATCAAAAAGGTGACAAAGGCTCCCCCTTGATGTATACTCCCCATCATTTGGAGAATACTAAGGAATCGAGCAATGGTGTATGCTACAAAACAAAGTTAGATGACACATATATAATATCTAACAAGTAGCACATTTTGACAAATATCCAACCACACAACAAATAGGTGAATAGCCAAGAGAGACATGAACAACCATATTAAAGCCCATTTCATAAAAGTAAAATAAGTGTCATACATGAGTATGACTACAACAAGAAAGCAAATTTAAATGACAAGAAGACACATAAACATCAATAGTAATATGAGGCTTCAAGATTTGCTTCCAACTTCAAAAGGGTTCCTAAGCATTTATTGGAAAGACTAAACATAACCATGTTTAGTTTGGGCTATTGTGTGGTGGAGGAGGTGGAAGGATGATGGGTCCTTGTGGTGGTGTGAGAAGATGCTCAAGGTATGAGAATCTAAAGCTCAACTCATCTCTAAGACTTATTATGAGATTTTGGTTGTGGTGGCAAAAAACACAACTCAAGGTGTGTGGTTGTAGGGGATAAAGGATGGGATGACCCATTAAAGGTTGAGGTGATGGTGATAGGGAAGATGATGATGTGTTGCTTCCAAACTCAAAGGGAGTGATTGGTGATAAGGTTAGGGTAAGAGCTAGAGGTTGTGGTGATGGTGAAAGTGATGAGGATGATGTGTTAGTTCCAACTTTAAGTGAAGTTGATGGTGATGAGTTGAGTGTTAAGGCTGGTGGTTGAATGGGACTTGGTTGAGGTGAATGTGTGTTGGTTCTAATGGTTGTGGAGGATGAAGATGTGAGTTTGATTGAGGTTGCCTTGGATGGAGCTTGGGGTGTAGTGAAGGAAGATGATGATTTGGTAGAGGTTATGGGTGTGTGGGCTTCATCATCATCATCCAATGTTAGATCAATGAGAATCATCTCATTGGAAGGTTTGGTTGAGGTTTGTGGTGTGTGAACACTTTTGATCCATTGATCAATAAGAGTGGTTTGATTGGTTGGTTTGATGTTGAATCTTGGTTTCTTGTTTTTGTGTGAGGTTGAAGCAATGGTGGAAGACATGACGGTTGTATGGTGAGTGTGAAGGTGTAAGGATGGCAATGCATGATGTTAGCTTAAATAGCCAAATCAAAGACATGCAAGGTCGAAAAGGATGTTGGATTTGGGGATTTGGGTGCATGGGAATCAGGTTATGTTTGTAGATTTTCAGGGAAAGAAAGTCAAAAAGTGGAAGAGAATTGTAATTTTCGTCTTCCAGAGGCACGGTACCACTAAAGGCACCACGGCACCACTAAATTTAGTGGAGCCGTGGCCTCCATTTGACCTTCTTTCCAGGTCTGCTGGTTTTAGGCAGCCTAAATGGGGAAATTTCTGGGGAATCTATTGGCTGCAAATCTCAAGACCTCAAACCACTAAACACATAGAATTCCTAAAGCTAGTTTCAACTAGCAACTAACATGATCATGTGATCATCTATGTATTTAGGCAACTATTAAGCATGCATGAGTTTAAGCAATTTTAACATTTAGTGCATGTAATAAAATAAGATAACATGCATGAACTAGGCAAGACTGATTAACATAAAGGTTAATTAACTAAGCAAATTAACCATGTTCAAGTGTGAAATGTTAAAAGAGAACACTTCAAGCTAGTTAATGTATGATGGACAATGCCATAAACTATTAATAATCTTTATAATAATACTTAAGTTAGTATAACTACTTAAGTGAACACTCTCTAATCCTTCCTTTTCCCCAACTTCTTGACTTTGTTCTCCAATCCTTTGATTGCCTTGCCGATCGACTTGAACCCCCTATAGTTTGCTCATGCATTTCTACTTGTCGATTGTACATTGTAGTTTGTCTTCTCATCAAGCCGGAGAGATTGACCAGGCCGTTTTGAAGATCGGTTGTTGGTCGAAATGATGAGGTGTTAAGGTTCCTAAAGTAGGTGTCGGGAGATGGAGAACGAGGACGAGACGTTCCTTCTTCATTCACTTCATCATCATTCACATCCAAAGGTTGTGATGATGAACAATGATCGAATGAGGAGGAAGGAGGAGGAGTGTCATCGGAAGTGGATTTACGACCACGTTTGGACCCTTTTTCCTTTCGTTGCTTTATGCGACGTTGTGGTCCACCAAGCGGTTTCATGACCGGATTGACTAGGACATAGTCGACACTATGAAGATGTGGGTAGGTTTCCATAACCCACGTGAATAGACGAGTAAGCAACATGCCGTATGGCATGAGCTTATCGGAACGACTATGAATATTGGCCATTCTCTTGACCATATAGTATGCGAGGTTGTATGGTTCCTCGACACTAAGACAATAGAGCATGTGGGCGAGACTCTCCGAGACGTGATCACGATTACCCGCAAGGCTCAACACGTTTTCACGTAAAAGGAGTTCCTAATTTCTAAGGTCGGGAAGAAGCTCTTTGAGATAGATTTTGTTTGGGTCAAGAGGGACGATGGAGCCATCACGTTTTTGATACGTGTGGACGACTCGGGGTGTTTGTATGACTTGTTTGAGGAGTTCGAGATTTGGAATTTCAGTACGATAAGTACCTACATTCTCAAGGTTGTAGAAAAGAGACTCAAGAGAATGGTCTTCAGTGTATGCACACTGACCATACGAAGGAACACCGAAAATATGACCAATTTCGGTGACGGACAGAATGATATTTTGTTTTTGAATCCAAAAATCAAGAAAAACATTACCATCATCATTAGTGAAGGTACGAACTCGACTATAAAACTCAAGGACAAAACGAGGACAAATTTGACCGTTTATTTTGTATAAACAGTCAAAGTCAATGGTGGGGAAACATTCTTGGATATTGTCCAAGAGAACGAAATGGGCATCGACTACACGACCTTCGTGTATGTATCGATTTTGAACTTTGGCAAAATAGGCTTTTTGGTCAATTGGAATGGTTAGGTTTTCTAGTGTACGAACAATGTATTGTCTGGTATCTTGATAATCAATACGAGGCATTGTTACCTACAAAAAAAAATTATTTTTGTATATGTTAATTCGTTGCATTTTAACAATTACATTTCTAGTGTGTGTATGCCTAAATGCAAACAATGTGGAGGTGCGGTAATCTCGACTCTAAAATGAAGCTTATGAGATTACCCAAACGCTCCTAACTTCACTTTTTCTCAATCAATGTATGTCGAACATTACATATTGCTTATGTAATTCGATCTATACTTGAGAGTTCGTGTATGCATGCAAAAACGTTTTTAATTTGCATCAACAATGCATGAAAAAGGTTTCATGATCCTAGACTTGTGAAGTTTTTCGAAAAATGATGGAATTGGGGTGTTTGGAAAACGCCTCAATGTGGCGCCAAAAAGCTTAAGTTTGAAAAGCTTCAATGTAAATCGTTCCTAATCCAATTTTAATCATCCTAAACATGATTTCACTACAAATAATCAATCATAATTCGATTTTAGTGATTAGATTAGGACTAGGTTTTGCAACATAAATGGGTTTATGAAAATCCTAGGTTTAGGGAATCATGTGAATGCTACATTGTCTAATCCTAGTCTTAATTTCACAAAAGTTTAACAAAATTCGAAAATCCCCAATTCAATTTTAAACTCAAGAACAAACCCTAGACTCAAATTGAAAGAAATTAAGAATGATTTACTTACAATTAGTGTTGTTGTGATTAAGATTTGTTGATTCCAATGCCTCAATCTTGATTTGCAAGAGCTTAATTGAATTTGGGTGTTTAGGTTCGGTTTTGACAGCAAGAGGGAATGATTTTGGGTTTGTTTGAAAAAGGTTGTGCAGAAGAAAAAAGGAATAGGCGCGTTTTTCAGATGCACGGTTCCACTAAACATTAGTGGAGCCGTGTCTATTTAGTGGAGCCGTGTATCTGATTGTGCCATTTTTCTTCTGTTTTGACTTTTGGCTGATTAATCTTACTTATTTAGTAAGACTTTTTGACACGAGGAAAAAGTTTATACCTAATAAACTTTTTGACGAAAATGATTAGTAGGGATGACAAGGAATGACCTTAGTGTTTCCAAGGAAATTGACTAAGTTGTCATTGGATGAGGATTGACTTCTAATATTTCTCGTGAAATAAATAGAGGTCATGAGTAGTGATTTAGTGGATGACTATAATATTTCCCATGAAATATTTAATTAGTCGGAATACGAGACGCAAGGAATGACTCAATACTTCAAGTGAAATATTCAAGAGTCATGTGACGAGTTGTAAGGGAATGACTTAGAATTTCTAGAGAAATTTCTAAAAGTCATGTGACGAGTGAGAGAGATGACTTAAAAAGTCATGGGCGATTCGTAGAGAATGACTTCAATATTTCCCGCGAAACTTTTGAAAGGTCATAGGAGGGATGAAAGGTTATAAGGTATGACGTGACGGATGACTTTAATATTTCCATTGAAATATTGAAATAGTCATGAGCGGGATGAGAGGAATGACTTAAGAAGTCATATGACGAGACGTGAGAAATGACGTTAATATTTCCAATGAAATATTAAGAAGTCATGTGACGAGAAATAAAAGATGACTTTTAATATTTCCGAAGAAATATTCAGATAGTCATAAGAGGGGTGACGAGAACGTATTGGTTAGAGTATTGACGATGTTATCTTTCAAGAGAGACTTTTCAGAGAAAAGATTTCTCTTTCGACCTTATCGCGACGGAGGAGATGACGTACTTCGACGAGCTTCGTTCATGAGCAAGCTATAGGGTTCCCGGTCAAGTCTAATGGCATCTTGACTGCTACTCTTCATAGGGGGTTGTCTCATCCATAGTGTTTGTTGTCATGCCTTTTCGGCGCTTACGTACTCGGCTTCGGTCGTGGAGACAACAAGAGTAGTTTGTTTCTTGGGGAACCAAGAAGTTTGTTAATAACCTATGAAGGTACAAACATTACTCTCTATGTTTCAATCCACATTAACTCTCGCATTATCAGAGTTGATATAGAAACATTTTCTACACCAATCTCCTTGAGATATCGTAATCTCAAGTGTGTAGTACCTTTAATGTATCGGATGGTACATCAAACACTTTGATGTAAGAAGTCTTGGGGCACTTCTTACAAGTGGGCACAAAGCCAAATACTTATTCATGATAATGAACCTACTTGCCGTTAGGTAAACTACTTTACCTATTATGCCCCTAACTTAGTGATATCCACTCACTCACCTTCATCGTCTCTTGTGAGATTCGTATTTGTGGATATGGGCGTTAGTATTAATTATAATTAATATAAGCTAAGTATCTGATATATATATATATATATATATATATATATATATATATATATATATATATTTATATATATATATATATATTTTAGGTTGAGTTATATTTTATATATATATATATATATATATATTAGGTTGAGTTATCTATGGGCTAGGGAAGAAACTTAATTCACTCATCATTTTCGTTTCAAACTTGTCACGCATGATCTTAAAGCGATCATCGAATATTTCTGGACAAGTTGAGTTCGTCATGATGAATTGTGAATTTTTGTTTCTTTATGACAGTGCCTACTATGTTAGACTCTAACACTACTGCATGCTTAGCATTTCTACCAACAAAGGGTGTTTTAAGGAAGCGTACCTGAGCCTGAGGTGTTGCCCTTAAAACTTAGAAGATTAGAGTACCTTTGTTGAATGTTAAGCAAATGAGACACGACTTGACTATTTCGTCGCAAGATTTGTTTGATCACAAATCATACTCCATTTATTTGACTTCCAAAATTTATTTACAGTCTTGTTTTCCTAGCAAAACAGAAGTTCAAACATCTGGTCCCCAATATCTCATGGGTCCAAAGTTGTTAGAGTCAAACATCTTACGCATTTGTTGCGTTAGTTTAGGATGTGAGAATGGAGGACACATTTCCCATGGTAAGTAACTTTGTGGTGGACGATCATTCCAAGTTACGGGAAAGTTACTTGGATGATTTTGTCTTCTAAAGTTACCTCTCGGTAGAGGAGTTCTAGATCGAGGTTTGGGAGAATTTATTTTTCTAGGTGTAGGAGTAATCGACCTAGTGTTACGCTTTACAAATCCATGTTCGGGAGATGACAATGGTTTGTAAAAGCCTTTGGCTTCCTCTTTACTTGGTGTAGACACTCTAGTACTATTTACAACTACGTGACTTGGTTTAGGACTTAAGTTATTTTTCAGAATTGATCCAGTTTTGTCTTCAACACCAGACGGTACCACGGTACCACTAAATTTAGTGGTGCCGTCTGTACCTTTAGTGGTGCCGTCACCTTCAGACTTAGACATTTCAGGCATTACAAATTTTACTTGTTTAGTACCACTTGTAGAAGCCTGATTTGGGTCAAATCCTAAACCCGCACGGTCATGTTCACTATATCTAATGTTTTCAAGTATATCATTAAGTGTTTTAGTTCCTTCATCAAACTTAATGATTCTTAAAGCATTTTCTTTAAGCTTTTCATTTTCTACTTGAAGACTTATGCATGACCCACATCCTAAGTCTACTTCTTTGTTTTTCTCAAGTCTCTTGACTTGATCTTTTAGTTCTACAACTTGTAGTTCTAGTTCTTGTAGTTTTAATTTTAGTTTTGTGTTTCTGCCTAATATCTTAGTACTAACTACGCATAATTTGTTGTATTCGTCATGCAATCTACTATCATCTATTGACGAATTATCATCACTATAATAAGAAGAGTCGAATGTACCTCGTTGGAAGCTTGAGCCATTAGGCATGTTTCATCGTTAAGCTTCTTCTCTTCTTCTTCACTGCTATCACTCCAAGAACCTCCCACAAAAGCTCTTTGGTTGTTGGAGTTCGGTGGTTTAGGACATTCTCCTATGAGGTGATTAGGATCTCCGCATCTATAGCATTTCCTATCACTTGTCCCTTTCCTTTCATCATGATTCTTTTGAAATGACCTCCTTTCATCGCGAGGTTGTCTAGGAAATCTACCTTTCCTCCTAAAGAACTTTCTAAAGTTCCTAACGGCTAGTGCATACTCTTCATCTTCACTATCGGAACTCGAACATTCCTCATCACTAGACTCCTTCTTGGCTTTCAATGCTAGAGATCTAACTCTCTCGCTTTTGCCTTTGACTATGTCGGAGTCCTTCTTGATTATCATCTCGTGAACTTTCAGGTTTCCTATTAGTTCGTCGAGTGACAATGTCGCCAAGTCCTTTGACTCTTCTATGGCGGTGACCTTTGCTCTCCATTTAGGATGTAGAGCCCTAAGAAACTTCCTAACATAATTCTTGCTAGAGTAACCTTCATCAAGAGCTTTAAGACTAGTGATAATAGTATTAAATCTAGCAAAAGCATTATCGATTAACTCATTTTCCGAAATGGAAAATTGTTCATCTTTGACTTGGTTATTCCCTTGGTGAGTGACTAACAAAGTTTTCCAAATATCTTTTGCCGTATTACACATGAAAATTCTTTAAAATTCCTTTTTAGGCAAAGCATTATAAATCATCATTTTAGCCTCATTATTTTTGGCTAGTTTTCTTTTTAGTTCATCACTTTGTTTATCATATGAAACAATTTCATCCTTTTTAGTTATTGGATTCAATTGAATCGGTTGAAAGTCACCCTCGGTAATAACATGCCAAAGATCAATGTCTTTTGATTTCACATACGTTTCGAATCTTGTTTTCCAATATATAAAACAATCGGTTTCGAAAAGTGGTGGTCTTTGCATAGATTGCCCTTCTAGATATTTGTCGGAATCCATTGATCGATTCAAGTTTTAAAATACAATATACTTTTAAAACTTGACTAACCTGGCTCTGATGCCAATTGTGGGAAACTAGAAGGAGGGGTTGAATAGTTTACCGGTTTTAAATTCTTTTTAAAAATCTTGTTTTAAAAGTTTTCTATTGGAAACTTTGATTCGAACTCTATGTGTAATCAATCAATACCAATATGAACTACACACTAAACTAACTAATGCTAAATAATAAAAGTAAAGAGTAGAGTTGGAAAGATCAAACTGAGACAAAGGATTTATAGTGGTTAGGCTACGAAGCTCTTCTTCGCCCTACTCCACTCCCCGAGTACCACACTCGAGAGTTTCAAACACTATGTCAACAACCTCCCTTCAGGCGGAGAAAATCGTACACGTCGCTTATCCTATTACCGACACTAAGCTAGATGTCGAGTGCTAATCTTAGCTAGCACTGATCTACCAAGGTCCACGTGACCAATCACTCAAGCCCAATGGCTACAAGAGATCACCAAGATCTCAACACGATCACAATGATCAACACTCTCTCAACTAACACTAATCTATTAACCCTTGATCTTCTTGATCAATCACACAAGCCCAATGGCTTTAAGAGATCTTCACTATCTCTTAAGATCACAATGATCTTCACTCACACTCTCACAAAAGAAAGATAATCTTGATGTATGCTAAGATACAACAAGGATATAACATGTGTTACAAAAACCTAACAACTATAACTCTTATATCTTCTTGAATACTTTGAGTTCTTCACTTGCTAATGAAGAGGAATGATAACACCTTGTATCAACTTGGATACTTGTGTTCTTCTCTTGCTAATGAAGAGGAATGAAGAGGATTTCTTGGTGGATGATTGGATCACTCTTAAAACAAAAGAAAACTAATCTAAATGATCAAAAGAAGAGAAAGGTGTGAGAGGTTTAAACTCAGAAGTTTTTCTGTGTGAAAAGTTGCCTAAAAACTGTGAATGGGGTTGGTTTTTATAGGCAAGAAAAATCTGAACGTTATAGAAAATTTTGTACGGACGGCTCCAGTAAATTTAGTGGAACCGTGGAGCCGTCCCAGACAAGGACGCTCCAAATTTTGTCTTTTCTGGTGAAAACTTATTTGAGGAAGTTTGGAGCTAATTTTGGGGGGGAAAATAGCTGTTGTGATTTTCACAACTTATTTTTCCATTAAAACATTTCTTAATAATTCAAAAATAATTTGTCATGTGTATTTTTGAAAAAAATGTTTTGTCACATTAAAATGTGAAGTTTTAAAACACAAATTCACTTTTTCGATCATTTGTCAAGTTGTAAATTTGTTCTAGAGTGATTTGCGTAGAAACGGGATCTTCCGATAAAAAACTTTTTTACGTTAATTTTAACGTAACGTGATTTCACATTTTGTCATCCTCAAAATGTGAAGTTTTGAACACTATTTGCATCAACATAGCAACCCCTCTGTCTTAATTGTGAGAAACTATAATTCTTTCAACTGCATTTATTGCCCGGTCTTTCTCCTTCTTTACCTCGTACGCTGATTCGACGGCTTCCTGTTTGCGTCTAAATTCTGATTGTAAATACTCTGATAAAGCATCTTGCGAGTGACTTCCGGCGGAGCTCGACGTGGTTTCCGATTTATTTTTTTGCGGGACGAGGTTTGCCGGGGCGGCATGGTCTCGCATCATCGCCGAATAATTTAGCATGCCCGGTGGGATCATCCGGATCAATCGATTCAGCCGCGTCCCATGTGGGGCATGTTTTCAAGACACGTCACGCGGGATCTTGAGTAAACTTTGAATTCCCCTTGTCCGACTCCTCACGATATACTTGCGTAGCACGTTCTAAAATATCAACCTCGTTTTCCCCGTTTTTACCTCTAAAACATTATAACGTCTGACGATAGCGTTAAACTTTTGACAATTATCGTTCAACGTAGCACACTTCCCCTTCATCATATCTTTGGTACGTTGAACGTTTGAAGATTTGTTAAACTTTTCCGTAACTTTCCACCAAAACGACTCCTTCGATCAGTCGGATCCGATCTCGTTATTCTCGGAAACGGCGACGCAATACTCGGCTAGCAACTTTTCTTCCGCCACCGTCCAATGGTGTTGCACCCGTGGTTGACGTCCATTGTCCAACAGACTTATGGGGGCTTATAGTTGGTGAAATTACTTAAAATAAACAAACAAGAGTGAATAAGCTTCCAAAATAAACAAGAGTTTTATATACCTAGGGGTTTTATAGGAGCTTGAACTTTTGAAATAACATGATATATAAAATAGGTTTTGTTTTTCACATAGGTTTATATAAGCTTTTATAAGACATAAGCTTCCAAAAACTCAAGCCAGGTTAAAAAGACTTATGGGGGCTTATAGTTGGTGAAATTACTTAAGTACTATTATAAATATCGTGGATTATCACGCAAAAGCTAATATATATTAATTTAGTTTGACGTATTTTTTATGTGATTTTACATTAATAAGCTTTAGCTTCAACTAATTCATCAAACAAATTTATAAAAATATAAGCTCTAGCTTCCAGCTTGTAATATAAGCTCAAGCTTCGGCTCCAGCTTCAACTTCAGTAGATGTAGTTGCATAGGAACCTTTAACTCTGTATCCATACTTCTGTTGATATCTTCTAAATTTACATGTTTTAGGAAATCTAAACGGGTAAATGGAAAAAAGAATATTCGTTCAGACTATTTCAAGGAAAGTTGAGTTTTATTAGCTTTGATATTCCGTAACTGTTTTCAGACTCTTCTCTGTTATCTCACAATGTATACCCAACGAGGTTTGAACAATGATCCCGTCGTGAAGATGGTTGTTAGGAAATGTGTGGACATGAATTATGTTCGTGTATAGCATGTTCTCTAAGCTCATCAATTTGCAAACATTTTCCTTACGGTAGTCAACTCTATTCCGTGATTAGAAGCAAGTGGCAATCCAGGGCTCCAGGCTCCTTCCAAATGTCTTGAAGACATATACAAAGGGCATGAAAGATTAGTTTTTGTTCTTACTTACTCATGTTGGACACAGAACATCACACGACAGATTTTTAAATGTACTAGTTGCACTATATATGACAAAGAAAGTTATAATACAGTATAAGACACTGATAACATATGTTGATTGACAAAAGAAAGTTATAATACAGTATAAGACACTGATAACATATGTTGATTTTTTTTAATTACAATATGACTAGACCAACATATATTTTTGTGCAAATTTTTGCCAAAGACAAGAAATAACTATCATAGACGACTTGGTGATACCATGACCTCAAGAAAATGGATAATGAAGAAACCATGTTTGTACATAGATTGAAACTTTATCCCTGGTGGTAATAAGGTGGATTCAAAATCTTTGGAAATGTTTCCATTATCGGGATGAATCGGGTCACAAAAAGCTCTGCAAAAAAATAAAATAAAAATAAAAAAAAAAAAAATAGTGATGTTTGTACATTTTTTATATATTTTATATAATAAAACAAAACCCCTAGTGTGGACTTTTACATTTCAAAAAAATCAAATCATACCTTATTAAGTAATAATCAAATTATTATTATTATTATTTTCTTAAATATTAAATAAGAAAAGTCTAAATACTTCTAAATTTATCCATATTCTACAAAAAAAAAAAAAAAAAGAATGTGATTTGTAATCATTCAATAAAAACTTACAAAAATATATGTGTCAAAATATAAAAAATTAAAACTTGAAAACGGTGGAGCAAGTTTTTCAAAGATTTGGGCTGAAACTTAAAATTCAGTATCATTCCCACTAAATATTTGAAGTCCCAACATTCCCAAATTCCTCCTCCATCAATCAAACTCGATCTCTTATCATTCATTCACGCACAATCATTGACACAAGAACATCTCCTCCAAATCTAATTAATATTAAAACCCACTACATTCGTAAATAACCCTAATTCAATACCTCAATCAAAGTCCTGTTATAATAATTAAAACCCGAAATTAAAAATAATAATTTATTTAAATGATTAGAAAAAACCCAGCACGTGCGCGGGCATTATATCTAGTACTGTAAATATCAAGACTTCCATATATGTGTACGCGAAAGAGGTTCAAGAGTGTGAGTAATTGCTGGTATCAAAGAAGAGAACCATATTTCTGTATCAAATTAATGAATAATTAAAGAAGAGAACCATATTTCTGTATCAAATGAATAAGACTTTCACTGAAAATGAATCAAGCTTACAAAACAAAGAACATTAGAACAAGTGCCATAACTCCTAGAATAACAAAAAAAGAACTTAAAGTCGAAACAAAAGTTAGTGATCTCGTTTTAAATGAATGCCTTGAACTGCGATAAGCAAGCTATGGAGTTCATAAATCGACTGATAGCTCAGCTACTGATCCGAAGCGCAATCCGTAAAGTTATATTCCTCCATTAATCATGTCCTATTTACATGTTATGAACTACTTGAAAAAGAGTGATTCTCATACAGATTCCTCATCAATAATCTTAGTTGCTGACGACTCCAGCCTGCTTACTAACAAATCCAATGCTTCCTTCATCCAAGATTGTTGGCAAACTTCTTTAGCTTTTGGTACACTCACCTGTCAAATGATATGGAAGATCTATGAGCATGATTTCTTATGTGAAAAAACGTGCGATTTTGCTCAAACTAACCACAATCTTTTTTATTCCATAAACTTACCCAAGCTCTTTGACGAATGTCTTTCTCGGGCCAGCATTCGAGTTGCTCCTTTACAAGTAAAGGGAACATGAACCCTTCATAGGAAGAGCCATGGGTTTTGCTCTTGAAGTGCCATTTACCCAATATCTTCTGAAAAGTTTATCCAAAACACGTTAATTAAACCATTCCAGCAATATGATAAACATGGATTATACACTAGTTGACTTTGATAAATGTCAATTAAAAAGGGTTTACTTCTAACACTTTTACTCTAAATTGTCAAAATTTGTATGCTGTAATGTGAAAATGTAGTTAGAAACAACGAAGAAACGAACCTCAACGGTTCCAAATACACCGGCTTCTTCCACAGATTCTCTTAATGCAGCTTCCTTAAGCGACTCATCGGATTCCCAACCACCCTAATAACATTTAAAACATCCTTCAAGATTAGTTTTGATTAAAAAAAAAAAAAAAAAAAAAGGTCAACTCATAGCTTAACAAGTTTCTATATGTACAAAGTCATAACCATTTGACCAAAAGATAATAGACAATAAAGTTATAAAACCATAAAATGAAATGAAAAAATGATTTATACCTTAGGGAACAACATCCCTTTGCCTTTTCTTTGTGCACTAATGACAAGAACTTCTAATGCATCTTCTAAATTGTTCCCTTTGTTACTTTTAATTCTATATGGTATACATCTGTCACATAACATCACAAACAATATGTTATTCAGCATATATATTCATAAAACAAAACAAAAATGCAATTCTTTGAACATGACGTGATTATTTCTAAAGCATACCAACATAAGATAAGAAGAAAAACAACAAAAATAAATTAAAAGATATAGAAAAAATAAATGTACCCAACAACTTGACGATGACCCTTGTCGTAACGTTGCAACTGGCGACCACTACGAGCAACCATAGCTACCATGTTCTTTAATTCCATTTTTGTATGTGTAAATAAGAAATAAGGATTTATGAGGTGAATGAATTATAATATTAAGAAGTCAGAAAATAAATATGGGATCTGAGTTATGGGTAGAAGAGATATATGTTTATATAGAAAAATAGAAGGAAGCTAGAACTAGAAGATAACGCATGACCGTTGCTGACAAAAGACGAAATGAGGATTTAATAACATTTAACATGTAGGGCCCATTGGTGAAAAGACAAATAACTATAGATTACCTAATCATGCTTAGCGACAATTCTTGTATTTTAACAGAAACTAATGTTTTCTTTTTAATTTTTGTCCTCAGTTATTCTTGGAAATCTTTATTAACCATGTGACTCTTCCACAAATTAGTGAACTATATGATTACAAAATTAGTGCATGTCGTATTTTACGTAATTTGGTTATTCAAAGTATGTAGCTACAATCTTAATATTAGTTTAAACATTACTTAAAAATTATCAAGTAATATTTTATATAACTGTGTGACACATTCTTTCCCTCCCTATTGCACCACCACATCACATATCACCTACACTACCACCATTGTTAAAGATGGCCGGCGAACGCTTGTACGGGTGGCGGAGCTTGACCGATTTTACTGGGAGGGCCAAAATATGGTTTTTGAAATTTAGGAAGGCCAAACTATGGTTATTTAATAAAGTTTAAGGTTTATAATACAAAGTAAGCTTAAATATAAGGGGTAATACTGTAAAGATGACAAATTCTAAAAGGCACAACCTCCTCTAGTCCTAACGTAGCTCGTCTGTGCTATGTACTCTAGCCACCGTGTCAATTGCTGAAACAACCAAACAGTCAAGAACTTGTGAGAAACTATTTGTTTCTGTTGTTTTATTCCCGTATCATACTAAAGTTCAATTCAATACTCGTAAAGGTACATAAAAACATTTTCGAAAGTAGTTTATAATCATAACATGCAAAATGATGTTTAACGTTCTGATGCAACTACGCCGACTTGTGATTGTTGGGGTTTTAACTAATAAGTTTTTGGGTAGCAATCATATGTTCGACACCACAACTATCTTTAAAGAGGAATTTTCTTTACATCAAGTAGTTGTATATATTATATACTACAAACACAATTTTGGAAACGAAAACACCTAGAAAATGCTAAATGCTAAACTAACAATAATTTGTTAAAAAAAAAGTATAGCCTTAGTTAATAATTGATAATAGAATCATATCACATTAAAATAACAAAAGAGAGTTTACTTAGACTGAAGGGAGTGGTGTCGTCGGGGGTGAGGCGACCAATCAATGGGAACGCCGGGTGGGGGCAGTGTTTTGGCCGGCGAACCAGGGCGTTTGTGTCGTTTTGTGTTTTGGGAAGTGGGAGTTTGTGTCGTTTTGTGTTTTGGGAAGAAGAGAGTCAAAGGAGGAGGTGGCGATCCAGGGGGTCGCCTGGGGGTGGATTTTGGCCGGAATCGCCAGGTGGGGGTGGTGTTCACGGCGATAGGGGGCGAACCAGGGGGGATTTTGGCCGAAATCTTGGAGGAACGCCCGGTGAGTCGCTCGACTCCCTTCAGTCTTATTTTTCTTCTTTAACAACAATAATAAGTGCGGATGCGGGAAATGTTTGGTGGGTGTGACTTGCGTGTAGTCACGTGACCTAAAATCAAAGGCTCGGCTCACTGTATCCAGCTCACCCCCAGATTATATAACTTTGGGTCAAAATATAACCAAATTAAAATACGGCTAAAAAGGTGTGGGTTAATTATGTCTTCTTAGCTAGTTTTGCTTAACTTTTTAAAGTGAGTATTTTTGTAACGAGCAAATATTTTTCATTTTAAACTTTTTTTATTTACCATGTCTTAAATACTGTTGGTTCGAATATATTTGTATAACATCATGAATTGTATAAAAAAGAGTTTGAGCAAATAAAAATAACTAATGTTATTATAAATATGGATATGATTGCACGATCTTGACCATGATCAACTAATAATATACATTTGTACATTACGACTGTAATAGTCTCACACTAGAGGTTGAAGGTAAAGGCTTTTTACGAGAGATAATTGCGGAATACTATCTCTAGTAATGACAAATGCTTATCTTCAAATTATGAACAGGTGGATTCCACTTAGAAGAGGAAGTGTGTTCTAGAGGTGGAATCGTTACCTATGACTACTACTAACACCCCAACCCGATAAGGGTAAAGATGTCACAACGATGGTTTCATATCAGAACAAACACAAGCATTTGACATTAATAATACAATAGAATTCAAGGGTTACAAAGGAAAATCTGAAACTACAAGGTTACAATTCAATATCTTCTACGTCTAATTTAAGGTTCTTCTAATCATCTTCAATAGCTAATAAAGTCTTCTAATGCCCAAGTACTCTCCACTCAAACCCAGCTTCCAAACTAAAACCTGCCGCAGGAAAAGGAAATGCGGCTGAGCTACGAAAGCTCAGTGAACAGATATAACGATAACAAAGCAGTAATAAAGGGTAGTGAAGTAAGTGAAACATTTCAAGGTGTGACAGGAGTAGGAAAGAAAATGTGAAAAAGGTTATCAAGAATTGGTTACAATGGCTCAGTGTAAAGGAAACCATAACCCACCACAAGCCCAAGTCAAATCAAGTCAAGTCAAGTGTCAAATCAAGCATAGGTTATAGGGTAACAGTAACAGTAATCCACTACGAGCCCAGAACATATCAAATCAAGTAAACAAGTATACATGTATACGGAGGGGTGACCTCAGTATGCCAAGTATAATATGAGGGGATACCTCCAAGGGTTGGAGTCATGAGCTCCCAAGAGATGAATGATGTGTATCGCACACACCCATCAGTCATCTAATATAATAAGTAATATAATTAAACAAGTCAAGTCAAGTCAAGTCAAATCTAGGATGCATCCATACGCCCCTGTAGGCTGCCACAATGTCTTCATCTACGTGCAAGTCAAGTATCAAATCAAGGCAGGGACGGGATAGGTCATCACTTTTCTACCCAAAAGTCAAGTCATTGGTGCATCAATGACAAGGACATGAAACCCTCATGCCTAGTATGGCTCATAGTCTCAAACTGTGGGTCAAGGTCAAGTATCAAGTATCATGTTTCAAGTTCAAGTTCAAGTCAAATCATATATCAAGGGGTTCATATCAATGTATCAAGATTCAAGTCAAGTTTCTAATCCAAGTTTATCAAGGTTCAAGTCAAGGGTCAAGACAAGAGATCATAACAAAGGTTCATAGTAAAGGTTCAATTTAAAAGTTCATTTAAAAACAATCCTTCAATAATGGTTTTCGTAAAAATGATCTTTAAAATGGTTTTCATAAAAATGGTTTTCAAAAATAGTTTTCATAAAGATAGTTTTAAAAATAGTTTTCACAAAACATTTCATAAATAATTTAAAAGGTTTTCCTCATTCAGTTATAATATCAAGTAATCAAGGTTCAAGTCCAGGTTCATGGCAAGGTTCATATCAAGGTTCATAGCAGGGTTCAAGGCAAGGTTCAAGAAAAAGGTTCAAGGCAAAAGATCAAGGCAAGGGTTCAAAGCAAAGGTTCAAATCTAAGGTTCACTATACAAGGGAAAACATAGCAATGGCTTTGGGGAATCCTAAACGAATCAAAACAAGAGATCAAGATAACGAAGGCACCTTACAAGAAGGGCAGAATATCTGTACCTTATTAGCAAAACACAAGGATAGAAATGACAAGGATCAAATTACTCCTTCCTCGAACCTAGGGAGTAGAAGATAGAATTACAAATGATCTTTAGTTATCTTTCCCTTTTAAGTAAGTTTCCATTTTTAGAAAGATGTAAATATCATAAATTTAGGTTAAGTCATTAATTTAAGTATTATTATGCAATTAGGGTTCATTATATCAAGTTATAATAGTTTAAGGTTAATTATGACAACTTTCCATATTCTAGGGTTTTAAATGTAAATATGTAAAAGACAAAGGTTTAAAGTGTAATATTCTAAGTTATTCTTTTTAACCCAATAGTTTCCCATAATCACAACTCTAGTCCTTTAATGTTAACAATTTACCAATTAGACCCTTAATATAATTTAATTTACAATTTAAACCCTATAGTTTATTAAAATACAATTTAACCCTTACAATGTTTATAATTACACATTAAGCCCTTAATTACTCAAAGTTACACTTTAGACCCCTCAACTAAAATTCTTAAATTATACGAATGGACCCTCAATTATATAATTTTACAAATCGATTTATATAATTAAGTATATTACCTTTTAAACCTTCTAATACTCAAATCTTACACATAAGACCCTTATATTATAATTTATACATGTTACCCCAGCCCTAAAACATGTTACAAAAATATCCCTCAAGTTTATAAAGTTACAAAACAACCCCTTAAGTTTTAAAAACCAAATCGACATATGCATAAAATCACCCAAAACTTAACCCTAACCTACCCAATCATTGGCAATCATTATATATCCTTAAATACATATTAAATAACTCAAGTTCATCCAAAAATCCTAACCCTAGTGTGCACGATCCATTCTTTATTTTTAAAACCCTTCTTTTTAAATCCGGTTTGCAAATAAATTCGACAAACAATGCTACAAGCTTCTATAAATCCAAGTTTTATTTTTCTTGTGTTGTTAGACTCATATGAGACCAGGAAAAATTATAGTTACTGCCCAGGAAAGTGTTCAAGTCGATTTAAGATTTTATATGCGATTAGGGTTTATATGATTCGAATAATTTCTAGCTACCAACCTAGCTTGCATGGGATATTATAGCTATTTTATACAGATTATATAAGACCTAAAAAAGCTTAGAAAAATACCCAGAAGTGTTTAAATCAAACGAATGAGTTGCAGAAAATTATACCTCTCGGTATGAGTATGCGAGCAAAGAAAACCCAAAAACCATCGAACCAAGCTTCCTAAAATTGACCTCCTATTTTTCTAATCTTCTTTGAATTCATTAGAAGCCACGAAAATTGTTGCTCCAGTTCCAGGAAGTCGCAAGAGTGAATGAGAGTTTTTGTGGTGTTTGTGTCGATTTTTAGGGATAAATAATGGGAATTATATATAGATCGTATATGTATAGGAGGGGAGGGTAAAACTTCCGGTCCAAGAAACTTTTGATAAGGCCTAAATCTGTTTTCTATTAATCTTGTATTATTTTTAGTATTTATCCTATAATTATTTGATTTAATTTCCGAAAATATAATGCATAATTTATAAATAATTAATTTCGGCCTATATAATATATATATTAATATTACAAATATTTTTATGTCATGTGAAATGTTAAAATGTTCAAGTACAAGTTATCTTACTTCATATGGTATTAATTTCCAAGCGTTTGGGATTAATTTGGTATTTTAATTAATTAATAAGTGAAATTTTAGATTACAAGGGCAATTTGGTAATTTTGCATGTTTTGAAATTTTGGGTATTACAACTTCTTCCCCTCTAAAAAAAATTTCGTCCTCGAAATTTGCAATGAAATGGAAAGGCAATAGAATGGAAACTCATACGGAATGCGAACATGATTTCAAATCAATATAACTGTATCAACAGTAGAGAGCTCTACAAGAGTTCAAGATTTATAACTGAAATCAACAGAACGCAAAACGAGAGTCCAAGCTTATCCAGATATCTAATGAACGAAGGCAGAGTATACGCATAGGTGGAATGAACCTAAAGTCTCACTAATCACTACTACTAACCTCCCTTTTATAGACAAATGAGATACACTGTTAGTAGTTACAAGAATAGTAATAACTAAACTAGAAGCAAACTGTTAGTTAAGGTACACGTGCACCTTGTGTGGCTAGGGTTTCTTTACTATGCTGATATCTGTAAATGTAAGTGTGGAAAACTAGAATGAGGGTTGAATAATTTTTACCGTTTTAAACTTTTCTTCGCTTTGTATACTTAACGTAATTTCAAAGTAAAACAAACAATCAAGCAATATATATAAAGCAAGTAAGGAAAGAAATGATCAAACCACACAACACAGATGTTTATAGTGGTTCGGCTACAAGGACTCTCTTCCTTGCCCTACTCCACTCCTCGAGCCTCTAACTCGAGAGTTTTTCTTCACTAAGAAACAAGCTCCCTTCTAGGCGGAGAAAACATTTACACGTCGTTTACTCTTTATGTAACACCCCAACCCAGCAAGGGTAGAAGTGTCACGCAAATGGTGACATATCAAAGGCAAGCATAACATACGACTTGCATAATACAATGGTTTACAATGTTACAAAGGAAAATATACCAAATCTACGTAGTCATACATAAATGAATACTAAAACTAAGGTATCGTCTTCATAAGCTAATCTCTCATCCCAAAGCAAACCCAAGCTCCTGGCTTCCTACTAAAAACCTGCCGCAGGAAAAGAAATGCGGCTGAGATTAAAAAGGCCAGTGAACAGATATATAATAAAACGGAAACAAAAATTTAATGGAGATGAACAGACATAACATAATGAATGAGATATAGGAAAAGGAATTAAAGAGTAAGGTTTAGGACAGTAATCCACCACGAGCCCATATCATAACATATCATATCATATCATAATCATGTAGAGGGGATGCCTCTCAATAAACAGATAATATGAGGGGTGTCCTCATTCTTCAATCCAAAAAAAAAATATGAGGGTGTCCTCATTCTTCAAATGGAGTGATCAGCTCCCAGGGGTGTGAAAGGAGTGGATTGCACCCAACCCCAGTCACCATATCATATCATATCAAAGCGTATCATATCAGAACATATCTAGGATGCATCCATACGCCCCCCAAACAAATCATATTGGCCATAACAAATCATAAAGTGCGCATATCATATCATAATGGGGACGGTGTGGCTAATCACTCGAACTACACACGAGTCATGCCAGTGGTGCATCACAGACATGGCCATGTTACCTTCATGGCTAGGGAACATATTTTGGCTCGGGTATCAAACTGGGGTCAAAGGTCAAAGGTTCATAGCAAAGCAAAAGTTCATATGGTCATAGTCATAGTTCAAATATCAAGATTAATATCAAAGGGGGTTCATATCAAAGGGTTCATATCAAAGGGCTCATATCAAAGGTTCAAAGGTTCAGACCAGAAATCAAGAGGCCGAAGGCACCTTATTAAAATGGGCAGAATATCTGTACCTTATTCCAAAAGCAAAGCACAAACCAAAATGAATAAGATAGAATCAGGTCCTCTCCTTTGTCACACCTAGAGGGGTAGAAAAGAATTACAAACCTTTCCATTTTAAGTAACTTTCCATTTTTAGCAGGTTTCCAAAATTAGCAAGTTTCCATATTTAGTAAGATTGTGCCATATAATTTAATTAAATCATTATTAAGTGGAAATAGGGTATACTTGATCAGATTTACACATTTGGTCCTCACGGTTTCATAATTTACAAATTACACCCTTTATCTTATTAAGTTACACTTTAAACCTTTTTATATCCATAATTACACATTAAACCCTTAATTAACCGAATTTACACAATGAGTACTTATTTTCACATGTTATACGAATGTACCCTTAAATATTCATAATTTACACATCAAGTCCTTCAAGTTACCAAAGTTACATATTAAGCCCTTTAATTTACAATTTCAACTTTTAATTATTAATAGTTACATATTAAGCCATTAAATTACCAAAATTGCACATAACCCCTTGAATATAATTTATTACTCAAATCAACCTTAAATTTCCAGAAATTACATATTTAGTCCCTCTCTTTTAATTATTTACAAAATCGATTTAAACTTTAATTAATTAACAAATTAAACCCTTTAAATATAAAATTTACACAAGAGGCCCTCCTTTTATATTTATATACGATTTATACCTGTCCCAAATAATATTCTAAAATAACCCACAAGTTTTTTAATTTACAAAACACCCCCTTATAATTTAAAAACAAACCGCATAACACTTTTATTTACAAAACCCTAACCTTAAAATTCTCAATCATTACCCAATAATTATATTATCATTATATCATCATTTAATGACTCAAAACAAGCCCTAAATCTAAACCCTAGCTCGAACCATATTTTATTTCTTTTTCTTTAATCTGCAAAAACAAATAAATCAAAAATAAATATTTTAGGCCTTGACAATTCGAAGTAGCATTTTTCCCAGATTAATATGATCATATAGAAGCCACGAAAATTGTTCAAAAGGTTCAGAAAAGTCGCGTATATTTTATACCGAGTTTTTGTGTTTTTAGGGTTTCGACTCCAAAAATTATCATATGATCGAATCAAGCCATGACAATTCGAACAACCATTTTTCTAGACTTGTTTGATGACCAAGGAACTCAGGAAAATTATAATAAGAACCCAAAAAAATCGTATTATATATTTTACCTAATTAAACCGTTTTTACCCATTATAATTCGTACGATGTAAAAATCCTTGCAATGAATCGAGTTTAACAATTTTTATGAGTTATAAGTGATGAAAGGGACCTAAGAAAAATACCAGATCGAATTATGAACGTGCGAAAGAGTCACAACGAATTTAGCCTTGGCGGATGAGTTTTTCGAACCATAAAATCCTAGCGATCAAACGAGCACCCCCACGACTCCAAAAATATTTTTTCCCACTCCTTTAGATGATGAATAACACGGGAAAAATACTCCAAGAGCTCCATAATTTCGTATGTGGGCGTGATGAATTTTTGGGTGTTTTATGATTTACTCGGTTTTATTATTTAGGTTTAATTGAGTTTGTTACCACTAATAAAGGAAAAACCGTGTCATTGGGGAGGCATGGGCTGGAAATCACGAAATTAATGGCCCCCAAATCAATCACATAGTTTCCTAAATTTTTGTTGTTATTTAAAAGCATTTAAATTAATTATATGGTTTCTAAAACATAAATAATGATATTCTAAAAAAAATTCGGTTCATATTATGTGTTACAAATAATTTTAGCACTTCCCAAAATCTCAAATGTAGCATTAGAAATAATTTTACTTCATATCTTGATCATCTCCCGAAGTTTGGAATTTATTTGGCATTTCATAAGCTTTTTATTCAAAGTTTAAGATTGTAGGGGCATTTTGGTCTTTTTACACGTTTTCAGATTTTAGGGTTTTACAACTCTTCCCCTCTAACAGAAAAATTTCGTCCTCGAAATTTGCAAGAATCAGAAGTGAAAGGATCGAAAACAAAATAGGGACGTACCAGATCAGAATACAAAATGCGGATAACTAGCTCGTATTGATTCCTCGGTTTCCCAGGTAGCCTCCCGCTCTGGGTGGTTCTTCCAAAGAATCTTTACAAATGGAAATGAAAAATCCCAACGATCGGAAATGAAACGAAACAGAAAACACAACGGACAGCGAACGGAAATGTAAAAGACTTGTTTCTCATGACTCTTCGTTGTCGATCTAAGATAGCTTCGGGTTTCTCAGAAAGACATACTATACTGAATTTCAGATTGCAAAGATCATATCCAACATGACAAATGATTATCGTGTTCTCTCGAAAGAGATACAAAGAATACATAGGATTTTGACGGATATGCCGTCCATAGAATTTGATTAAGCAAATCACATGAGATCGTACATAACATAGATTGTTGGTGACATCAAATGGCAGAAAACTTCACAGCAGATCTTATGATTCTTGTCAGAAATATATATGGATCAACAAATGCGTGTCAAGAATCGAACGTCTCAGATCGTATAACGGCGAACAGATTAAGCGTATAGGTGGAATGAACCTAAATCTTACAGATGCAAAAATTCTCACATCTCCTATCAACATTATAAGGTTTCTAAAGTACTCCTCGAAATATCCTATGAACACAATAAGGGTACGTCATATGACGTAAGTATTATCACGTTAGCTACTCGTCATAATACTAGCATCATATGAGTATACCATCATGATGGTCATACTTTATCTCAAGTCGCGAACAGAACTACTTATCTTAACCACCTATCAGTCTTTCTACCTCCTAAGGTTGGTCCAAAACAAACATCACTACGGATTCTAAATCGGAGGAATTTAAACGTACAAATAGCGTAACGGAATGTGTACACCTCAAAATGGAACTCGTCGTCGAAACGTTAGGTCTTCCACAATTCATCATCCTTCTCATAACGAAACCATCATCCAAACAAATGCATAACGAACACAGAACGGAATTTCTAACAGGGTAAGGCTCATTCAAAAGATCCTATCGAAAGGTAACGGAAACTTAAGTGGTCTAAGAGGAAATGAATTACGTCTTCGATATCTTCATCCTTTACAGCAATCAAATCTTCCAAATCCAAACGTTTATTACAAAATTTCATCCATTCAATTTCATGATCTCGAATCTTTTCAAATTCCAAGTAGTCGCTCTCTTGTCTAATCATACGATCATAGGGTGAAAAAGGAAATCATAAACTTGAGTCTGGTTCCTCAAGTCTTCTACACTCCTTCTGGACACTTCGGTGTGGTAGCGTGAATCTCTGACGTGATCACCTTGCATTCTCCCATTTGCGAGTCTGCTTCAGCTCTCAATTCATCTTAGTACAACTAAAATGACTAGAGAACCAAGGTTGCGTGTCTCCTACAGGTCTCCTAGCATGATTCAAAAC
Source organism: Artemisia tridentata subsp. tridentata (assembly GCA_021014915.2). Classification (NCBI taxonomy): domain Eukaryota; kingdom Viridiplantae; phylum Streptophyta; class Magnoliopsida; order Asterales; family Asteraceae; genus Artemisia; species Artemisia tridentata. The sequence continues at coordinate 68,283,980 of CP139501.1, read as the reverse complement.
TCACCAACTCAAACTGCTGTGGACTTCCTGGGTTATGTGCTGAAAGCTCATCTTCTACGGTCTGGTCGTCTTGATGCCCAACTGAAATCTCCACGTGCTGCTTGAGGTATAATCGAGTCTCATCTCAGTCTGTCTTCTCATCACATGCTTCTCTCTTGGTAACGCCTGTCACGAACCTCTTCTGCACATCTTCTACAAGGTTACTAACTCCGACAATGGTCTTCAGTCTTGGTCCTTTTCATGGAAGCTCTTTAGTCATCGTATACCTGGTGGTGTTGTCTGCTACAATCTCTGATCGTCAAGTAAATCTATCCTTTTAAAACAAAGGGTCGGTTCACTTCATACTAAAAATGGTCAACGTGTTCCTCGTTCGTCTCTGAGCACAAACATACTGTCATACTATGACAATTGTCCGAATACTTGCGAAAACATGAATCTTCTAGCCAATACAATTGACATCATTCAAAACTCATAGTGGTCACACGGGTACTAAAGCAACTTCAGGAAATCTTCTTAGGGAAAAACTTCATATCACAATCTCTTCACAAATCAAATTGTAATGCTTCGCGGAACTTAATCTCAACTAATCAACTTCTTCCTCAGATGTTCTTGTGGTTGCTTCTTCCGTCTTTCAAACTCAAATGGGGTCGTCTGCTACGGAGTTTCAAAAATAGAACAAATCAAATATTGATACGCGGAAATGGAATAATGATTACGGTTACATTCACGATGGTCGGTGTGCCGCCGCACTTTTCTCTCTTTCTTCTTCATAAACCAACAGGGGCATTCAAGAGATCACTGAAGTGAACAATTTCATATCCCATCAGTTCCTACAATCTCTTAACTTCTTCAGTATCGTGGTTTCGCCAAATTAGTTCAATGCAAACTTTACTTCCCAAACGGATCTCAAAAGGTTCATCAAAAACACCAGAAATTGGTACCACAAACTTTCAAGTGCCGGAGCTTTCCAAGAGTGGATACTAACAGGCGTTAGGAGAAAATTAGAAGTCAAAGAGATCGGAGTATGTGCTTCATAGCAACAATAATCTTAACAGATTCAAATGATTGAGAAGATCATATCAAAATATGGTGAAGCAGATTGTTAAAGGTCGCATTTCAAATATTGTAGTCTATGATAGCTTTACAAAAACCACCAATCCATAGTCAAGAGACCTCAAAATCAAATACATCCAAAGGGAAACGGATTCTCAGAGCGAATGTGGTTGTCAAATCATACGGATAGTTCACATATCAAATTTAGGTACATGGTTCATCAGAGTGTGGGATGGGAGAGTATTAGAATATATCAAATCCAAATATATCAAATTTAGAATCGTGAACAGTTCAAAGGATTGGAATCTTGTTTAGCTTATAACATAGGAATGGTAGGGTGTGCACCGATAGTAATACGAACATCGTTTAACTGTCAGAGTTGAGATGTATGGAATATCAGTTATTAGCATCAGCATGCTTAGATAACAATTCCGTACTGGACAAATATCAACATCAAATCCTTCTAAAGGAAATTGGTTAACATACAACGTTCATCATTCAAATGACGGAAGGTAAGACTTCCTCGTCTTCTGCGACAACGTTCTTATAAGGCATGACTAAAGGCAAAGGCAAGATTCAGAGTGATGCGGAAGCAAATACTACTCACAGGGATGTCCTAGTCTACCCATTCCTCACCGGTTATGACTTATGTTCCTATGGGAAAATCCTACGCAACTTCGCAAAGGTTATCCTACGAGCTCCCACAGTGGAAATTTAGGGGTCCTAACTTACACAGGCCAAGGGTAGATGTACTACAAGTCATAACCTGGCTCTGATACCATAATTGTAACACCCCAACCCAGCAAGGGTAGAAGTGTCACGCAAATGGTGACATATCAAAGGCAAGCATAACATACGACTTGCATAATACAATGGTTTACAATGTTACAAAGGAAAATATACCAAATCTACGTAGTCATACATAAATGATTACTAAAACTAAGGTATCGTCTTCATAAGCTAATCTCTCATCCCAAAGCAAACCCAAGCTCCTGGCTTCCTACTAAAAACCTGCCGCAGGAAAAGAAATGCGGCTGAGCTTAAAAAGCCCAATGAACAGATATATAATAAAACGGAAACAAAAATTTAATGGAGATGAACAGACATAACATAATGAATGAGATATAGGAAAAGGAATTAAAGAGTAAGGTTTAGGACAGTAATCCACCACGAGCCCATATCATAACATATCATATCATATCATAATCATGTAGAGGGGATGCCTCTCAATAAACAGATAATATGAGGGGTGTCCTCATTCTTCAATCCAAAAAAAAAAATGAGGGTGTCCTCATTCTTCAAATGGAGTGATCAGCTCCCAGGGGTGTGAAAGGAGTGGATTGCACCCAACCCCAGTCACCATATCATATCATATCAAAGCATATCATATCAGAACATATCTAGGATGCATCCATACGCCCCCCAAACAAATCATATTGGCCATAACAAATCATAAAGTGCGCATATCATATCATAATGGGGACGGTGTGGCTAATCACTCGAACCACACACGAGTCATGCCAGTGGTGCATCACAGACATGGCCATGTTACCTTCATGGCTAGGGAACATATTTTGGCTCGGGTATCAAACTGGGGTCAAAGGTCAAAGGTTCATAGCAAAGCAAAAGTTCATATGGTCATAGTCATAGTTCAAATATCAAGATTAATATCAAAGGGGGTTCATATCAAAGGGTTCATATCAAAGGTTCAAAGGTTCAGACCAGAAATCAAGAGGCCGAAGGCACCTTATTAAAAAGGGCAGAATATCTGTACCTTATTCCAAAAGCAAAGCACAAACCAAAATGAATAAGATAGAATCAGGTCCTCTCCTTTGTCACACCTAGAGGGGTAGAAAAGAATTACAAACCTTTCCATTTTAAGTAACTTTCCATTTTTAGCAGGTTTCCAAAATTAGCAAGTTTCCATATTTAGTAAGATTGTGCCATATAATTTAATTAAATCATTATTAAGTGGAAATAGGGTATACTTGATCAGATTTACACATTTGGTCCTCACGGTTTCATAATTTACAAATTACACCCTTTATCTTATTAAGTTACACTTTAAACCTTTTTATATCCATAATTACACATTAAACCCTTAATTAACCGAATTTACACAATGAGTACTTATTTTCACATGTTATACGAATGTACCCTTAAATATTCATAATTTACACATCAAGTCCTTCAAGTTATCAAAGTTACATATTAAGCCCTTTAATTTACAATTTCAACTTTTAATTATTAATACTTACATATTAAGCCATTAAATTACCAAAATTGCACATAACCCCCTGAATATAATTTATTACTCAAATCAACCTTAAATTTCCAGAAATTACATATTTAGTCCCTCTCTTTTAATTATTTACAAAATCGATTTAAACTTTAATTAATTAACAAATTAAACCCTTTAAATATAAAATTTACACAAGAGGCCCTCCTTTTATATTTTATACGATTTATACCTGTCCCAAATAATATTCTAAAAATAACCCACAAGTTTTATAATTTACAAAACACCCCCTTATAATTTAAAAACAAACCGCATAACACTTTTATTTACAAAACCCTAACCTTAAAATTCTCAATCATTACCCAATAATTATATTATCATTATATCATCATTTAATGACTCAAAACAAGCCCTAAATCTAAACCCTATCTCGAACCATATTTTATTTCTTTTTCTTTAATCTGCAAAAACAAATAAATCAAAAATAAATATTTTAGGCCTTGACAATTCGAAGTAGCATTTTTCCCAGATTAATATGATCATATAGAAGCCACAAAAATTGTTCAAAAGGTTCAGAAAAGTCGCGTATATTTTATACCGAGTTTTTGTGTTTTTAGGGTTTCGACTCCAAAAATTATCATATGATCGAATCAAGCCATGAAAATTCGAACAACCATTTTTCTAGACTTGTTTGATGACCAAGGAACTCAGGAAAATTATAATAAGAACCCAGAAAAATCGTATTATATAATTTACCTAATTAACCTGTTTTTACCCATTATAATTCGTACGATGTAAAAATCCTTGCATGAATCGAGTTTAACAATTTTTATGAGTTATAAGTGATGAAAGGGACCTAAGAAAAATACCAGATCGAATTATGAACGTGCGAAAGAGTCACAACGAATTTAGCCTTGGCGGATGAGTTTTTAGAACCATAAAATCCTAGCGATCAAACGAGCACCCCCACGACTCCAAAACTATTTTTCCCCACTCCTTTAGATGATGAATAACACGAGAAAAATACTCCAAGAGCTCCAGAATTTCGTATGTGGGCGTGATGAATTTTTGGGTGTTTTATGATTTACTCGGTTTTATTATTTAGATTTAATTGAGTTTGTTACCACTAATAAAGGAAAAACCGTGTCATTGGGGAGGCATGGGCTGGAAATCACGAAATTAATGGCCCCCAAATCAATCACATAGTTTCCTAAATTTTTGTTGTTATTTAAAAGCATTTAAATTAATTATATGGTTTCTAAAACATAAATAATGATATTCTAAAAAAAATTCGGTACATATTATGTGTTACAAATAATTTTAGCACTTCCCAAAATCTCAAATGTAGCATTAGAAATAATTTTACTTCATATCTTGATCATCTCCCGAAGTTTGGAATTTATTTGGCATTTCATAACTTTTTATTCAAAGTTTAAGATTGTAGGGGCATTTTGGTCTTTTTACACGTTTTCAGATTTTAGGGTTTTACACTTTATCTGGTACTAAGCTAAACACCGAGTTCTTTACAAGGGTACAACTACTCCCGTTGGTTCTTTAACAAGGGTACAACCACTCCCGTTGGTTCTTTAATAAGGGTACAACCACTCCCGACACTCTATGTGTTTCGAGGACTAAAACACTAACCGAACTCTACTGAATGAATGGTATAACAGTGATGTGTGAACACTAACAAATCACACAATATCTAACTAATAAAACTTGCAACAGTAAGTATGTTGAAGCTTGTATGCTTGATCTTCTTTCCTACAAAAGAGAGATCACTAAGAATGAAATGAATGAATGTAATGGGTTAGTAATGTACAAATGAATGAGTGTATAATTTAAGCTATATGAGTGATGGTTGTGCTTGAATGATCAGCTTGCTATTTATAGGCAAAACTGACCAGACAACCCGCGGATTTAGCGGACCCAAAAAATTGGTTCCGCCCTTGTACTGGTTTGTTTCCGCGGGGACAAGCAAGCTAAGAGATTTCCAAATCTTTCCATATATTGTCAAGTCTTGTCAAGATCTTCCAAAGTCAACTCTTTAGCTTCAAGATCTTTCCAAAATATATTGTAAAGTCAACTAAGATATGTAAATGATGCATGCCATGATGTCATGTGTATTTCCATTTTTAAGAAATAAAAATAAACATATAAATGTATATATGTATGTAATGTGTAATTCCTAGTGATCTTGTGATATGTAAATGTGTTTTAAAAGGCTTGTTACTAAAATGTAAAAGACTTTAACATATATTTATGCTTTGCTAAAGATAAACCTTATAATTGTCATTAACAAAATAAAGCAAAGATTTTAAAATATAAATAAAGTTTTTAGGACGATATTGTATTAACAATCTCCCCCTTTTTGTTGATGACAAAACATAATGTTTATTTTTAAGCAATGGAGTAAGTTAAGTGAAAGTCTTTTAAAAATATAGATTAAGTTAGTTTTATGCAAGTTTTAAAAACCATTTTAAGCATAAAAATATGTACTGTGATGTTCACAGTGATGTGCGAACTTAATCCTATCTCCCCCTTTTTGTTGAAACAAAAAAAAAATATGTGTAGCGGAATTTGGTGAACATTTCTTGGTTATTGCTCCCCCTAAATTGGAGTAACAAGAATGATTCAATGATTTTGAGAACTTTAAAAGCTCCCCCTTGGATAATACTCCCCCTAATTGGAGTGCCAAGGTTATGATCCTACATAACAAATGGTTAGAATATGATATGCTCCCTCTTGATGTATACTCCCCATTGCTAGGGTACCAACATATATGTTTCAAGGATGAGAAATGCTACATAATAATGAGTTAGTATATGATATACTCCCCCTCGATCTATACTCCCCGTTGCAAGGGTACCAACGTATATGATTCAAGGTTAAGAAAAGCTACAAAACAAAGGTTAGTTGTGAATCAATCCAACCGAGTAGCATAATGCATATGTATAGGTCAACCAAGCATGATAGTTCAACCCATTTGACTTTAAAAAGTCAAAAATACGTGTCTGATAAAAAAATGCACCTAAGTGTAAGTGTTCAAATCATTATGAGAATTCAAACCAACCATACAATAATGTTAGTAAATCAAACAAACCAATATATTATGCCAAATAGTGATCACCCATAAGCATAAATATAACATCCATTACTTGAAAATTCTTTGTGACATAAGTCACAAAACATGATGTTACAACATAAAAACAACCTAAACACATCCTAAAAAATCTAAAAGTTCCTATAAAAGGAAGAAACTAAAAGTTGCCTATTGCGGAGGATGGGAGATCGCATTTAGGTGTTCGAGAATATGGTTCAAAATGAACCTCATCTCGTTTTGAAGCTCATAGACCAAGATGTTGGTCCTTTGAGCCAAATGAGCCGTTCTTTCGCACATGGAGCAATCATGCCTTGGAAAGTTGGAAGGAAGAGTGGGCTCATTGTTTTGTGGTGGTGGTGGTGGTTGGTTGTTTGATTGTGGTGGTGTTGGTTGGTTGTTTGATGATGGAGGTGGTGGTTGGTTTTTTGATGATGGAGGGGTGATAAAGTTGAGCAAGATGGATTGAAGATCCATGGCTTCACCAAGGCGGGAATCCACCATATTGGAGAGAGCATAGAGGCGGGTGAGTTCCTCGTTGATTTCTTCATTGGTTTGTGGTTCATTGATCCACATTGCCTCATCAATGGCAATGAGTGTGGATGTAGATGAGAGGGGTTGGGGTTGTGGTGGATCATGGTAGAGAGGACCGTGGATATCCCGATAAATGGGATGAAAGAGCATAGGTACTTGACCTTCAAAGGTCATGGGAGGAGGATTGGTGGACCTTGGTGGAAGGTCTTCCAAATCATCCAAATATGGATGAGGTGATGAAGGTGGAGTTCTAAACAACTCTAGGGGCTGAAGTTGTGGTGAATGTGGTGGTGAAGGTGATCTAGTAGGTTGTGATGGAGCGGGTGGTGGTGTGGTAGCAACAGGAGTGATTGTTGGTGGTGGTGTGTTGATTATGGTGTGAGGTGGTGTTGGAGTTGCTAGGTTGAGAAAATTTTCATTGGCTATTGGTGAGGAGATGTTGAGTGGAGATGACTCCTCTGATGATGAATTAGCTAAGTTCACAAAGCAACAAGGACGGACACTCATACGAGCTGTCCTTCTTGCGGGTCTGCTTGTAGATGAGTTATTTGATTTTGGCATTGTTGAAATGTGAGAAGAGTTGCTCTAAAGTACATGAATGATAGTTAGTAGTGATGGTTTTTGTGTGATTTGTGATGATCCTGAGGTTCTAATTTATAGACAGTAATGTGTATTGAACTTTGTGTTTGGATTTGATGTTAATCCATTGAAGGATGGAGGTTCCTAATGATTTGGAACAAAAATTTGTGCTAGTCACATCATCTAAGTCAAACCATAGAGATTAAGTTGAGTGAAAGGTTGAAGATATGCAGTAAATGCATGACCTTAGTGGGAAATCTATTGATTTAATGTTTTCACGGATTACAAGAAACCAAATTGAGGGTTCCTTGCTTGTTACAGAAAGGTAACTCAAATGAAAATTTTGAATATTCAAATTTTGGTGGGAAATGGAATTCTTATTATTCTAAGTGTTCCTAAATCATCCTATTATGCCTAATGATCATTAGAATAATCCTAAGAACTAGAATCAATGATCTAAGGATCGGGATTAGTCGGGAATTTTGAAAAAGTTACTGTTGGAGTTGGCGGATCCAATCGATAACAAAGGCGGAACCAAAATTTTGGTTCCGCGGAATCAGCAGGTTGTATTTTGGCGGAGCCAAAAATTTCAACAGACGGAACCCAGAATTTGGTTCCGCCATATCCGCCGTTCAAAAGTGCTAATTCTTAACAGAGAGATTGTCAAATTTTGCGTTACCCGTTCAATTCCCGTAAATTCTCCTAAAACATATGTAACTACTAATATGTGATAGAATAAAACTAAAAACACAGGTTCTAACACACGTTTACACATAGATTAATTCGATGATACTAACTTACCATAAAAGTAGGTTAAGCCAAACGGTGGCTTAAGCATGAAAAATTGATAACATCACGTGTTATCGTCCTGAAAAGTTATGTTAGTTCATAGAAATATATCATACAAACATAATATTCTAAGAATATAAGAATTCAACACATCATTGTCTTGGAATTGTATAATACCAAACATCCCCTAGCCCTCACTTCTTGCTAAGCTTCTTGTGGAGCTTCATGACCCACCTTCCAAGATTCTTCATCATACCCCGAGTTTACGAAACTCCGCAGATTGGTTGTCGATGGGAGGTAGTTGACTCATATACTCGGGCGGAGGAATCCTAGAATTTGGTAAACCATCATCCTCGCTAACCGATGATGATGATGATGAGGTGGGAGGATGAGCTCGTTTTTCCTTTGCTACGGCTACCCTATGATTACTAAGTGGAATAAAGGTGTGCGTAATCTCGGTGTAGTCGGGAACAAAACCTCTAGCATTTCGAGGGATGGGTGCAAAGGCTCTATAAAGACGGGTGAGAAGTATCCCGTAGGGTATGGCAGTGGTGCCTTGAACCGGAATATCGGCCATTCTTTTGGCGATATAGTAGGCGAGGTTGAATGGTCGGTGGTTTGACACACAATAGAGCGTGTAGCAAAGACTTGCATTAACATGGTCTCTATTTCCTATGGTGCTAATTACGTTTTCCCTAAGAACTTCCTCGAGCTTTTTGAATTGGGGAATAAGTTCGTTTAGCTCCATGCCAAACGGATCACGATTTACCTCTTTTCCTCGACTAGTCCTAGTGTGGGAGGTTCTAGGAACAAAAAGATGAGAATGGATGTCCTCTTTTGAGATTAAAGGTGTGTCATAAGTTGCGTACGATCAAGGTTGGAGTCGAGGATGGACAATGACCATTTGTCCGAATAGAAACAATCTCCATGACTTGGAACACCTAAGACATCTCCAAATTGATCTAGAGGAATGTTGAACTGAGTTTGGTTTATTTTGAAATGAATATTCATGTAACCATAATCATTTGTGCTAAGACCTACAGTTGCATAGAATTCAAGTATGAATCTAGGGATTATGAGTTCATCGATGTCTAGGAGACAATCGAATCGAATGGCGGCAAGTTGTTCCCTAAGAATGGTTCCTTCAAGGAATGAGGGGTCTATGGTTCTACCCTCATGTACATAGCGTTTTTCTAAGGCTTTAAAGATTTCAACTTGGTCCTCAGTGAGTCCTTTGGTTTTATGGTGTTTAGGTAGGTATTTAACGGTTTCTTTGTGATCATAATAATTCGCGGGAGGCATGATTATCCTAGACACGAAAATGACATAGTTTAGTTAAAGCTATCGAAAATACGTATATAGATTTCTAGTGTGTGCCTATATGAGGACAATGTGGAGGTGCGGTTATCTCGACTCTTTTTTATGCACGAAAATTTGTTAATGCAAGTTTTATGATAAAACAAGAGATAACCCAAACGCTCCTACTTCAATGTAGCTTCGATTGAATGTACCCGAAAATACATATTAGTTATATATTCCCTTTAGCATTCAAGAGACATTATGCAAGTGATGTGAAAAACATAACGTTTTGTATTTGTATGAACAATGTTCAAAAACTGTTTTTCCTAGTCGTGAGAAGATTTTGATAAAAATTTCTCCTGGGGTTTTTGATGAATTATGATAATGCCTTATAAGATGCAATTCTTAACTAAGGAAAACATGATTTATGATGCAATTCAGTAAATATGTTTCATGATTTAGCCAAAAATATGCATAAACCCCAAGTTTTGATTTTGTGCATGAAATAGAAATCCTAGACTCAGATCAGGAATGTAGATGTGATTAGGATACTTACAGAGATAGTTAGAGCACAAATTGGTGGAAGGAGATGACCTAAATTATGAATTTGGTTGATTTTGAGTCGAGTTCCAGTAGTTGGTATGTTTTTGGGAGTTGTGATACACAGTACATGGTGTTTGTTATATATATTAAAAAATTAGCCTGGAGACTCACGGATCCGACGGAACCAAAACAAGGGGTCCGCCCTTGTTGTCGTTTGGTTCCGCAGGATCAGACTCAGGTTTTGGTTATTGTGGTGTTTGGTTAATCTAAGGTTCAAGCTAAGGTTTTATCTACTCACTAGGTTCCATTAATCCTAAACCAAGTCTAAGAAAATTAAAGGGTGCTCTTTTAAGAGGTTTAGTGAGAATGTCGGAAATGTTGTCCTATGAGGAAACTTTCTCGATTGAGATGTTTCCCTTCTGAACATTGTCGCGTAGGAAATGGTGACGTATTTCTATGTGTTTGGTTCTAGCGTGTTGGACTGGATTTTTGCTAAGGTCGATAGCTCCTTTGTTGTCGCAAAGAATAAGAATGTCGTTGAGTTCAACTTCATAGTCGACGAGAGCTTGTTTCATCCACAATGCTTATTGACACGCCTTTCCTGCAGATACGTACTCGGCTTCAGTTGTTGATATTGCTAGGGCCGTTTGTTTCTTGGCAAACCATGAGGTGAGACAATGCCCAACAAAAGTACAAATACCACTTGTACTTTTTCTATCGACATAGTCACCGGCATGGTCTGAGTCGGCATACACTATGGTTTTCATTCCCGTTTCTTTGGGATACCATAATCCTAAATGTGTAGTACCTTTGATATATCTAAATATCCGTTTAATGGCCTCAAGATGGGATGTTTTGAGATCTTCTTGAAAGCATGCACATAGACAAACACTATACATAATGTCCGGTCTACTAGCCGTGAGGTAAAGTAAACTACCAATCATTCCTCTATATTTAGCGCTATCTACGGATTCACTTTCGTCATCCTTGGTGAGTTTGGTTTCGGAGGACATGGGTGTTTTCATGGGTTTGGAATCTTCAAGACCAAATTTCTTAAGCATATCCCTTATATACTTAGATTGGTTGAAGAATATCCCATCTTCTAATTGTTTTATTTGGAGACCTAAGAAAAAGTTTAGTTCCCCCATCATACTCATTTCAAACTCATCATGCATGATTTTAGAAAATTCATCGCATAACTCTTTACAAGTTGAACCAAATATAATGTCATCTACATATATTTGGACTATGATAATATGTGATCCCTTTTTCTTGGTGAAAAGAGTGTTGTCTACTAGGCCCATGGTATACTTATGGTCAACAAGGAAGGTCTTAAGTCGATCATACCAAGCTTTTGGTGCTTGCTTAAGTCCGTATAGAGCTTTCTTAAGTTTGTAGACATGATTAGGTTTTTCAAAATCGGCAAATCCGGGAGGTTGTGCAATGTACACTTCCTCATTAATAAAACCATTTAGAAAAACACTTTTAACATCCATTTGAAATAATTTAAAGTCGTGTGCACATGCATATGCAAGTAATATTCTAATTGACTCAAGCCTAGCGACGGGTGCAAATGTCTCGTCGTAATCTATACCTTCTTGTTGATTGTAGCCTTGAGCTACTAGCCTAGCTTTGTTTCTAGACACTACTCCATTTTCATCCATTTTGTTCCTAAATACCCATTTAGTTCCAATTATGGTTTGATTTTGAGGTTGAGGGACTAATGTCCAAACGTCATTTCTAACAAATTGGTTTAATTCTTCTGGCATCGCTATGACCTAAAATTCATCTTTTATGGCTTCATTAACATTTTTAGGTTCAATAGTTGAAACAAAACAAAAGAAATTACTTTCGTTTTGGACTTTTGACCTTAAGGTTCTTTCGTTAATTTTTCCTATGACGTTTTCTAATGGATGACTTTTGGATTCTTTGATGTTGACTATTTCTCTTTTTACCGGTTCATCTTCTTTGTCATTTTCTATGTTTTCTTGGTTTTCAACCATTTGACTTTCAACTAAGTCATCATCTACCAAAGGTGATGTCTTAGAGGGAGGTGGACTTTCTTCGAATGTTACGTTCAATGATTCCTCGACTCTAGAGGTTTCTTTGTTCAAAACTATGTAGGCTTTACTACTTTGCGAGTACCCAAGAAATACACCTTCATACGACTTTGGGTCGAACTTTGTGAGATAGTCCTTAGTGTTTAAAATGAAGCACTTGCTTCCAAAAACTCTAAAATATCCTAAAGTAGGCTTTTTGCCTCTATATAACTCATATGGAGTCTTTTTCAAAAATGGTCTAATTAATACTCTATTTAAGATGTATGTGGATGTATCTACGGTGTGACACCAAAACTTTTGTAGTATGTTTTGTTCATTTAACATAGTTCTACTCATTTCTTGAATTATCCTATTTTTGCGTTCTACTACACCGTTAGATTGAGGAGTTCGAGGAGCTGAAAAATTATGTGTTATGCCATTAGCATCACAAAAAGCGCCGAATTGGATTTCGTTATCAAATTCACGACCGTGGTCGGTTCTAATAGACACAATGTTATTTCCTATTTGATTTAAATTTTCTTACTTAGAATTTCAAATTTATCAAATGCCTCGTTTTTAGTTTTCAAGAACTTAGTCCAAGTATACCTAGAGTAATCATCTATTATTACCAAAGTATAGAAGTTTTTCCCGTAACTTTGTATAGCAGATGGACCAAACAAATTCATATGTAATAATTCTAGACACCTAGATGTAGACACCATGTTTTTAGCCTTATGGCTATTATGAACTTGTTTCCCAATTTTGCAAGCATCACAAAAGTGTTGGTCGTATTTCAACTTGGGTAGGTTCCTAACGAGTTCTTTAGATGATAAGGATTGGATTAGCCTTATATTGGCATGACCTAAGCGTCTATGCCATAGAGTTGAGTTTTCGTCCAGAGAGGTGAGACAAAGTTTGTCTTTAGGTGTTTTGTCTAACTTCATAACGTAAACGTTATTCTTTAAAACACCTTTTCCTACAGTTATGCCATCCTTAAGTATTTTACTTCCATTTTCACTAAAAAGGACGTTATACTTTTTGTGGCATAATTGACTAATACTAAGCAAGTTAAATCCTAAATTATCTACATGAGCAACATCATCAATAGTGAGAGAGTCATGAGAGATTATACCTTTTCTGATGATTTTACTTTTAAGCTTGCTACCGAATGTGACATTACCTCCATCATACACTTGGTAGGTTGAGAAAAGGCTTTTGTTTCCCGTCATGTGTTTCGAACACCCACTGTCTTTGATCCACTCGTCCGGTTCTAACCCGACTTTCAAGCACACCTAAGTTAAAGAAAAACTCAAGCGTTTGGTCCCCAATATCTCATGGTCCATTTGGGTTAAACATTACATTATCATGGTTCATGTATGCAAATGGTGGACAAGTGTTCCATGGCATGTAGTTGGGACCTTGAAAGTTCCTAGACATGTTTTTGTTCCAACTATTTTGATGATGATGCTGTGAGTTAAGGTTACTCTTAGGAAAGGGGTGTTTGGGAAAACTAGATTTAGGCCTCTGTTGAACCGTTTTAGTCCTAAACTCATTTTTAACTTGACCTTTTTTCTACAGTGACTGCTGGCTTTTGTTTGTTAACAGTTGTACTAGTGCTAGGTTTTCTAGTGACTTTAACGAACTCAGTACGGTCTGAAGTACAAACCTTCTGTTCATCTACAGTACCCGCGGACCCTTTGGTCACTACTGGCGGAACCAAATTTTTGGGTCCGCCAGATCCGTGGGTGTCTGACTTTGTTGGAACAGTTTCTTGTACTTTCACTGTTTGTTTCATAAAGTCATTTAAGTTTCCTGATTTCATGAATCCTAGTCCGATTTTATCATGAGGCAACTTTTGAATTTGCATTAACTCATTTGCTAAACAAATGTTTTTATCAAACCTTTTAAACTTAGAGTTTTGTTTGATAAGATCTTCCTGTGTGGTTTTAAGTGTTTCTATTTCTAGTTTAAGTTCCTGACATGAGACACATGTTTCTTTAACACTTTTACCATTTTCTGATCGTATTTCTTTTTCTTTTAACCAATAGACTTCGTTTTCTAACAGTGTCATTTTGGTTTTTAAGAACTTATTCTTGTTTATGATTTTTAGAGTAATATCACACAGTTTGTTATATTCTACTTTTAAGGTTTCATCATCAATAGAGGAATATGACGAGTCAGAATGTACCTCTTCTGAGTCATGAGCCATAAGAGCAACTTCGTCGTTCTTAGGCTCGTCGTCATCACCATCACTGTCACTCCAAGCTCCACTAACGAATGCTTTTTGAGACTTGTTCTTTGGAGGCTTTGGACAATCTCCTATTAGGTGACCGAAATCCCCGCACCTAAAACACTTCCTATCCATTTTTCCTTTCCTATCATCACGGTCTTTCCGGAAGGATTTCTTTTCTGCACGAGGTTGTCTTACGAACTTTCCTCATCTCCTAAAGAACTTTTTGAAATCTCTAACGGCCATGGCATACTCTTCGTCTTCACTACCCGAACTAGACTCTTCGTCACTTGATTCTACTTTAGCTTTTAAGGCAGTGGACTTCATCTTCTCCTTTTTACCTTTAACTATTTCTGAGTCTTTTTCCATCACCATCTCGTGAACTTTGAGATTTCCGATAAGCTCGTCAAGTGTCATGCTTGAAAGATCCTTGGATTCTTCAATAGCCGTCACCTTTGCTCTCCACTTTGGATGAAGTGCTCTAAGAAATTTCCTGACAAAGTTCTTACTAGAAAAAGATTAGTCAAGTGCTTTAAGAGAAGTAATTATAGTATTAAACCTAGCAAAAGCACTATCAATGGTCTCATCTTCAGAGATAACAAATTGTTCATATTGTTGAACAAGAAGATCAATTTTGTTATCTTTGACTTGTGAGTTCCCTTGATGAGTGATAATCAATGATTGCCAAATATCCTTACCCGTTTTACACATAAAAACTCTTTCATATTCTTTCTTAGGTAAGGCATAATAAAACATCATTTTGGCTTCATTATTTTTGGCAATCAGCTTCTTTTGCTCATCACTATGACGAGTAAGAGAAGTACCCTCATCCCGACCATCTAATATATTTGATATAGGTTTATTATCACCTTCTACAATAATATACCACAAATCTATATCCTTTGACTTCACATAAGTTTCAAAGCGATTTTTCCAATATATAAAACTATTTGGTTCAAATAGTGGTGGTCTTTGCATAGATTGCCCTTCTTTGAAGTTTTCAAAATCCATTGATCGTTTCAAGTTTTAAAATACAATATATTTGAAAATCTTGAGTAACGTAGCTCTGATGCCAATTGTGGAAAACTAGAAGGGGGGTTGAATAGTTTTTACCGTTTTAAACTTTTCTTCGCTTTGTATACTTAACGTGATTTCAAAGTAAAGCAAACAATCAAGCAAGTAAGGAAAGAAATGATCAAACCACACAACACAGATGTTTATAGTGGTTCGGCTACAAGGACTCTCTTCCTTGCCCTACTCCACTCCTCGAGCCTCTAACTCGAGAGTTTTTCTTCACTAAGAAACAAGCTCCCTTCTAGGCGGAGAAAACCTTTACACGTCGCTTACTCTTTATCCGGTACTAAGCTAAACACCGAGTTCTTTACAAGGGTACAACTACTCCCATTGGTTCTTTAACAAGGGTACAACCACTTCCGTTGGTTCTTTAATAAGGGTACAACCACTCCCGGCACTATATGTGTTTTGAGAACTAAAACACTAACCGAACTCTACTGAATGAATGGTATAACAGTGATGTGTGAACACTAACAAATCACACAGTATCTAACTAATAAAACTTGCAACAGTAAGTATGTTGAAGCTTGTATGCTTGATCTTCTTTGCTAAAAAAGAGAGATCACTAAGAATGAAATGAATGAATGTAATGGGTTAGTAATGTACAAATGAATGAGTGTATAATTTAAGCTATATGAGTGATGGTTGTGCTTGAATGATCAGCTTGCTATTTATAGGCAAAACTGACCAGACAACCCGCGGATTTGGCAGACCCAAAAAATTGGTTCCGCCCTTGTACTGGTTTGGTTCCGCGGGGACAAGCCAGCTAAGAGATTTCCAAATCTTTCCATATATTTTCAAGTCTTGTCAAGATTTTCCAAAGTCAACTCTTTAGCTTCAAGATCTTTTCAAAATATATTGTAAAGTCAACTAAGATATGTAAATGATGCATGCCATGATGTCATGTGTATTTCCATTTTTAAGAAATAAAAATAAACATGTAAATGTATATATGTATGTAATGTGTAATTCCTAGTGATCATGTGATATGTAAATGTGTTTTAAAAGGTTTGTTACTAAAATGTAAAAGACTTTAACATATACTTATGCTTTGCTAAAGATAAACCTTATAATTGTCATTAACAAAATAAAGCAAAGATCGTAAAATATAAATAACGTTTTTAGAACGATATTTGTATTAACAGTAAGTAGTTTTCCCTGCTCTTGATGAGTCCTTATCTTCCCAAAGGTTTTCTCGCTTTGCTTTAGCTCAAATTACTCTCACCTAAGCGTGGCTGAATACTTTAGTCAGCTCCAAGGATACACTTTACATGTACGTTGAAGAAATACTCTGAGTGTATCTGATATGTGCAACTGGTTCATTTGCATGGCTTAAGATGATAAGTCATTGTCAAAGACTCAAGGGAATTTGTCAGTCCTTGAGGTGTCAAGGGTTGTTGTCACTTCTCTGCTCTTTGTTATAGCTGACTCCGTTATCAATTTACAAAGTTTTTTTCAATTAATTTTGGACTTTGTCTCTACAAGGTACTTCTATTGTTGCTGAGAAAGTACTAGGCATATCTGATGTGTTTATCATCAGATATGTGAACACTCAGTGAGTTCCTTTAGACTGTTGTACTTCCATTCAGTGGTCTTTCACTCTGACTTCTCTGAGGTTCACTCATAGGGGCTTACCTATGAGTTTGTTGGATAGCTGATGATGTTCAGTTGTGTTGATCATTCAGTAAAGGGTAAACTTTGCTCTATGATTTACCCTGTTGACTCTGTCAGAGAAAGAGTTTGGATCTCTGACGTGATCAACTATCCTGAACTTAGGCTGATTTAATGTTTCAAATACCTGTGAGAGATAATTTGGTCAAATTAGACTCAACAATTATTTTATAACGTAAATATATGTTTTGTAAAAGTAAAATGTCTAAATTATTAATAGTGTAAATAGTTAGCATTTTTATTTTTCAAATTTTAGTATTAAATTGGTGGTTATAAATTTAGTGGGCTTTTCTTATAACTAATTGTATTAAAATATATCATTATTGGAGGGATTACTATATGGTTTAAATGAGACTTAAATTTTTAAATTTTACATTAATTTTCTAATTTTTCTTTTATATTAATGTTTTATGTCTTAAAATTACAAGATATTTTTCGTCCGTTTATGGAAAAATTAATTATTTAGTAAGTATGAAATAAAGTTTTTAAGAATAATATGTTTTCTTAATAAAAATTGTTAAGTCATTCTGACACTATAGACCAATACTCATGTCGATGCCAAACCTTCTAGAAAAGAAATATTAGGAGAGCAATTGAGACACTTTCTTTCACAAGGGTAAACCACAGCAATTCAAAATCATTTTAAATTAAGTACGCTTGGATTAGGGATCTACATTTTGATTATAACATACTTATGTAACATATGTGAGATTGAATTGAGATCGGTGATGTAAGTTGTAAAAAATTGTCGTTCAAAACATTAGAAAATAAAAAATTATTTTATATTTTTTGGTAGTTGTAGCTTCTTACAAGGATCTTTGATAAATGCTTCAAAAAACTAAGAGAGAATTTGTTGATTTCTCTTTCTAAAAACACCATGGGTTAGCAGAAGGCTTATTCTAGAAGGCTTTGGGAAAGGTTAAAACCTATGGCATGCTTAGATGATATAGGTAATGACTGGCCATATGTTATTTCTGGTATAGTGAATAGGCCTGCTGGGAACAAAATTTGGTGTATTATTCAGAGGCTTGTTTGGGGTGCTGTTGTGTATTTTACTTGGCAAGAGAGGAATATTAGGAGAAGCCAATTCATTGAGAGGTCTGCTGATTGTTTGTTTCAGATCATAGTGGATAGTGTTAGATTGAAACTCATGGGGTTGGCTATGAAGACTACTACTGATGTTCTTAAAGCTGCTGATATTTGGCAGATTCAAGTACACAAAAAAGATGGCCTAGGGTAAGTATGATGATGGTGATGTGATGGAGTAGCTGGTTTGAGTTTGGTGGTTTGTTGTGTGTTGTTTGATGATTATGTCTATTATGTGATCTTCATGAAGTTGAGCTGTGCAGGTTTACCTCGGTTTGTGTGGTATCCGGGTGGTATTATGGTTTGCTAAATAGGCCGGGTGATTTTCATGTGTGATGGGCTTATTTGTTGCTGGTTTTATTGAGGTTGGATTGGTGGAATTTTCACTCGTTTTGTCATTTACAAGGTTTTTCCCACATTGGGTTTTACTTGGTAAAGGTTTTTAAGGAGACAATTCCATAATGTGTGGTGATTCTTGGACATCTATTGCTGCTTGCTATCTGCTTATGGAGTATTCTCAAGTGTTTTTGCTGAAGTTATTTGTAATTGATTGGTGTTTTATGTTTGAT
Organism: Artemisia tridentata subsp. tridentata; assembly: GCA_021014915.2. Classification (NCBI taxonomy): domain Eukaryota; kingdom Viridiplantae; phylum Streptophyta; class Magnoliopsida; order Asterales; family Asteraceae; genus Artemisia; species Artemisia tridentata. The sequence goes on along the minus strand of CP139501.1, from coordinate 68,265,175 downwards.
TAGTTATGATTTCTTTTTGTGTATTTCATTGCAAGAGTCTTTGCCTCCTGTGCAGCCTAGTGTATGGTGATGTTTCAATGAATACTGATTGGTCTCAGTATTTACTTGATGTATTTATTCAGAGTATGCTTGGTTGTACAGTTTGGGTTGCTTCCTCTTGTAATGTAATAGGTATTTCTAGTATGTAATAGAGCTTGGAGATTGTCCAATGCCATATTGATATTGCCTTTGAGTAAATTGCAAAAATCGTCCTTAAAGTTTGGTCAAATTGCAAGTTTCGTCCCTACTTTTTGGAAACTGCAAATATCGTCCTTGTGTGAAAGTTTTGGGGCAAATTTCGTCCCTGGCCTCTGTCAAATTACCCAAATACCCCTGTCCTTTTTTTTTTTTAATTCCTTTTAATTCCTTTTCAGTTTTTAACACAAATGGTCCCTGTGTTACGCAAAGCTTTACAAATTTAGTCATTTTGTTAGACAAATAGTTATTCTTACACAAAATCGTCCTTGTGTTGCGCAAGGCTTTACAAACTTAGTCCTTTTGTTAGACAAATAGTTATTCTTAAACAAAATCGTCCTTGTGTTGCGCAAGGCTTACACAAATGGTCCTTAAGTCCGTTTTTCTTCCGTTTTCATACGTTTTCGTCCGTTTTTCTTACGTTTTCGTCCGTTATTCTTACGTTTTTTCCGTTTTCATACGTTTTTGTCCGTTTTTTTACGTTTTCGTTCGTTATTCTTACGTTTTTTCGTTTTTTTTTTTCATACGTTTTTTTTTTCCGTTTTTTCTTACGTTTTTTTTTTTTCCGTTTTTGTCCGTTTTTCTTACGTTTTTGTCCGTTTTTCTAACTTTTTTTTTACGTTTTCATTCGTTTTTTCTTATGTTTTTTTTCGTTTTTGTCCGTTTTTCTTACGTTTTTGTCCGTTTTTTTACGTATTTGTCCATTTTTTCCGTTTTCATACGTTTTTGTCCGTTTTTCTTACGTTTTTTCCATTTTTGTCCATTTTTCTTACGTTTTTGGCCGTTTTTCTTACGTTTTTTTCTGTATTTGTCCGTTTTTATCCGTTTTTCTTACGTTTTTGTCTATTTTCTTACGTTTTTTTTCCGTATTTGTCCGTTTTTCTTACGTTTTTTACGTTTTTGTCCTAATTTAAAAAAAAAAAATCAAAATAATAAAAAAAAATTTGTCCGAATTTTTTTTCTTTTTTGTCCGAATATTTAAAAAAATAATTAAAAAATTCAAAATTTTTTTTGTCCGAATTTTTTAAAAAAATAAAAAAATTCAAAATTTTTTTTTGTCCGAATTTAAAGAAAAAAATAAAAAATTCAAAAAAAATCTTTTGTCCGAATTTAAAAAAAAAATAAAAAATAAAAAAAATAAAAAAATTCAAATTTTTTAATTATTTTTTTAAATATTCGGACAAAAAAGATTTTTTTTTAATTTTTTTATTTTTTTATTTTTTTTAAATTCGGACAAAAAAAAATTTTGAATTTTTTTAAAAAATTCGGACAAAAAAAATTTTGAATTTTTTAATTATTTTTTTAAATATTCGGACGAAAAAGAAAAAAAATTTGGACAAATTTTTTTTTATTATTTTGAATTTTTTTATTTTTTAAAAAAAATTAGGACAAAAACGTAAGAAAAATGGACAAAAACGTAAGAAAAACGGATAAAAACGTAAGAAAAATGGACAAAAATGGAAAAAAACGTAAGAAAAACGGACAAAAACGTATGAAAACGGAAAAAACGTAAGAACAACGGACGAAAACGTAAAAAACGGACAAAAACGTAAGAAAAACGGACAAAAACGGAAAAAAACGTAAGAAAAACGGACAAAAACGTATGAAAACGGAAAAACTGTAAGAATAACGGACGAAAATGTAAAAAAAACGGACAAAAACGTAAGAAAAACGGACAAAAACGGAAAAAAAACGTAAGAAAAACGGACAAAAACGTATGAAAACGGAAAAAACGTAAGAATAACGGACGAAAACGTAAGAAAAACGGACGAAAACGTATGAAAACGGAAGAAAAACGGACTTAAAGACCATTTGTGTAAGCCTTGCGCAACACAAGGACGATTTTGTGTAAGAATAACTATTTGTCTAACAAAAGGACTAAGTTTGTAAAGCCTTGCGCAACACAAGGACGATTTTGTGTAAGAATAACTATTTGTCTAACAAAAGGACTAATTTTGTAAAGCCTTGCGCAACACAGGGACCATTTGTGTTAAAAACTGAAAAGGAATTAAAAAAAATAAAAGGACAGGGGTATTTGGGTAATTTGGCAGAGGCCAGGGACGAAATTTGCCCAAAAACTTTCCCACAAGGACGATATTTGCAGTTTCCAAAAAGCAGGGACGAAACTTGCAATTTGACCAAACTTTAGGGACAATTTTTGCAATTTGTCCAACTCCATATTGATATTGCCTTTGTGTTGAGCTAGGGATGTATCCTAACTCAGTTTTGTACACATTGGTGTATTCTCTTGTATTTTGCCGTTATGGGTCATTTCTTAATAAATTTACCTTTAAGAAGAAAAAAGAAAAAAAAGAAGGCTTAATGAGGTAAGGTTGCAATTCGAATGTGTGTCAAGAAAATAAGAAGAGATGTTTGCTCGTAAATATTTTGTAACGAGTTTAGTTTATTCTATGCCTCGTAGTAGGCTTTCTTTCTCCCTTCGTTGCAAGATACAAAGATAATATGATCTTGCTTTATATTGCGAGTATTCATTAGAGAAAACATTGAGATTTTTTCAGAAGCAGTTAATAGAAAAGCGAGTCTCCATATGGGTATGAAATATTTGTATTGATTTTGTTAGGTTTAAATAAAGGGCTAATGGCACCATAATATATCATACTTCTCACTTGCAACTTTTATATGTATCGAACAATTTTTTTTGCTATTCTATGTATTAAACTTGATTTTATTTTATTTTTTGTGCACTTTATGACATCATTACATTTGAGAAAGCAACTCTTAAATTCATGACCATCTTAACTATCCCATGTTGGACTTGTACATGTATATGTGTTTGCTTGTTGCTTGTGGTTTGTGTCTCTTGTGTAGCAAAGACACCGCAAAATTGATGCTCCTTGACTAATGAATTTGCGCATTAGAATAAGAGGGAGCAACGATCTAGGGGGAGCTTTGCAAGATCGTGGTCATAAGGTCGGATCGGGATCTTAAGATCCTACTATAGTGTTATTTTCTTAATAGGCGCCTTAGAATTATACGAATCTATATATTATTATATATCATATATCATGAAAATGTATGTCAAAATTATGATTATGAAGTGTTTAATATAATTAGTATCTTATTTTTCATATTTTACAAAACTTAATACATAAATTTGTAGTTTTTAGCTTGTTGTTCCAGAAAAGTAAGATCGGATCGATCGAGATTTTGAGATTATATGGTCAAGATTGGGATCTTATTTATATCCTATCTCGCAAGGATCCTACGTAGGATCGGGATCATTTTTGCTTTTTTCTTTGTAGTATCATAAAATCGTAAGATTTTAAAATCAGGATCGAGATTTTAACAACTATGTAATGAAATCCTCACTGACAACATCCTTTGTTGACAACATCCTTTGTTGAGGACCATGTTGGTGCAAAAGTTCAAGTCAGTGTTGGAGTTGCAACTACATTTGAAGCTTTTATTTATACATATAAATTAGCTGAAGTTATAGCTTAATAATGTAAAATGACATAAAATTACATTTAAATAAAAACATAAATATTATTTTAAAGGTATAATTGTAATTAACAAGTTCAAAAGCTCAAGCACCTTTCATAAGATAGTTCGAAAAGCTTTTAAAATAAAAGCTTGCAGATTTTAAAACTTCAAGAGTGCAAAACAAACTTATGTTATTAACTAGCTAATTTTAAAAGTTTAAGCTTTAACAAACTCTCTAAAGCTTTTCCTCAAACATTAATTTCCATTTATGGACTATATCGGGTAGGAACCAAGGATGGTCTATATCGGGTGCGAGAAAGTAAAAACAAAGAGGTGCTTTATGGTTATGTCAATATAATGAATTTGATGTAAATGAAAACGACTTATATTATAATTAAAGTTTGAGGATTGTAGGTTTTGACTTTTTCATTAATTTTGTTGTAGAAGCTTTTTAGTCTCGTTGAAAAATAGGACGGTTTGGTTTAATTTCTAGAATGCCTCAAAAATGTTTTTATGGCTGATAAAAGGATGACGAATTGCATGGATTAAACTTCTACACATGCATGTTTTCAAATCATTAAAACCACTAAATGCTTTCTGTGAGCAATGTCTTTTTTCACATACATATACAATATACTAAATTGCAGTTTCTTAGAGGTAATGGAACATTGGAACCTTCCGTATCTCCCCTCGTAACCAATATAATATTTTGTAAATGTAAAAGCTTTCACCATTAAGAAGTCAACCATACACTCATTTTGACCATTTTATATTTGTTGATATTAACCAAAATCCTATGCGTTGTGATTAAGGTTATCTTAATTGCAAAATAAATGATTAATTAACATCAAACATTTCATGTATAACAACACATTTCATAATTACAATCATTAAATATCTATAAATATAGAAATAATGAGTTCATTAAATGTTATTTTACACATATGATAAAGCTTACTCACAACCCATGGGTTGTGGTTAACAAAACATTATTTTCATATATTAATAGATGAATTAGGCTATCGCGCGTTGCGATAGAGCCATTTAAAATATGTTATTTGTTGTAAACCATTTTTGGTATGTTTGATGAGACGTTTATTTATTCTAAACTATTTTCGAGGTCTGATGTCCGTTGCAATTTATTTTTGCTATTTGTGATATATTGTTACATTTGGTTAATAGTCGTTCCTTTAATGTCTGGTGTAAAATCCTTATAATGTGAATATTAATGTCTATTTTTTTTTGTCGCATAGATAAACTTCAAATTATTATGCTTTAATATTAGATTTAAGATCATTTGAGGATCAAACTTTTTTTACATATCAAAGGATTAATCTTCACCCTTCATCTTTATTTGATCTAATGGATGAGATTAATTCCAACAATTTAAAAAACCCATTTTGATTTTTTTTTTCTTTTTTTTCAAATATTAATATCTTTCAATCCGTTAATCGTTAAGCGAAAAAAATATACCGTTAAGACGAGCATTTAATTATTTTTATATAGATAGACACTTCGATATACTTTCGACAAAATTATTTTTTTCGTGTTTTTCACATTTTTTTCTCGTTACTGAAATTTGCATGAAGAAAATCATATGTGATTTAATACTAATATCACATGTGATATTATATATCATATGTGATTTAACACTAATATCACATGTGATTTTTCATGCGAATGTCAATAATTAAAAAAAGACGAAAAAACGAGAAAAAAAGGTGAAAAAATGAAAAAAAAAATTGTCGAAAGTATATCAAAGTGTCCGTCTATAGAAAGATAATTAAAAGCTCGTTGCGATGGTGTAATTATTTTCGCTTAACGATTAACGGTTTAAGAGATATTTAAATTATAAAAAATATGTGAAATATTAAAATGATTTTAATCTCAACCATTGATTTCATTTTAAATAGATGGTAGGAATGAGTCACTTGATATGTAAGATAAGTTTGATATGTAAAAGATTTAATGTTCAACTAAGCCCACTGGATCCGCATCAGAGGTCTTTCATTGAGAAAGACCAAGATAGAAGAAGAATAGGAACCTACCCAATACTATTAGTTCCCCCGAGGACCACGAAAAGGTGCATCCAGAAAGAAGGAATCCCTTATTCGAAGCATTTGGTTATACATTGGGGAACTCGTTGGATTTTCTCCAAATAACGAATCCAATTTCCTTTTTAAAGTAGGAATTTGAAACTCCCTACCACGGGGCGGTTGCATGAAGTCCCTGATTAGCCGATTTCGATGATGATTCCATAATGGCGCCCGGCTGTCTAATTCCCCCATTCGACTAAAAATCCTGTTTTTAAGATCCACCAGGGCTTCTATTTCAGATTCCTCCAAAGTAGAATTAGGGCGACCCAGCGGGCTTATAACTAGCATGTTTCTAAGCACCTCTTTCACAGAATCCATATCTGGTTCTGGAAGGAAATGATTAGTGGGGGCGTTGAGGTTTGGTCATAATGTTCAACTAAGCCCACTGGATCCATAAATAAGATATCAGATTAGACAACAATCTTTGGAACCAATTTTAGCACGACGCCAACAAGTTTACCAAATTTTAACAACCATTTAAGTTGTGTCAATTTGATAAAAAGAAGTTGAATTCCAACGAGTACTGAAAACCGGTGTTTCATTTTGAAATAATGCTCGTGGAATCAACAAAGATTTAAAACTCCTTTTCCTTTGCCAATTGTTTGAGAAACATGGTGTTTCTCTTAGAGTTTTAGCTTGAAGAAGAAGAAGATTTCCATCTATTGTTGAAACTTGGTGTTTCATTCAAAAATTTGTTTTTGAGATAAATGAAAACCTTCCGGTATTTAGGATATTCAAAGCAGAGTCATTCTTATGTTGCAGCGAAAGCATTTCAGATTTTGAGTATTTGAAAGGTTTTGAACGACTTTGCTCTGGTTTTCACACTTGCTTTACCAGCGTAAAATGAGAATTTGAAGTTTGAAAACCTTGATTCTCTTTGAGCACTTGACATTGAAACCATTTGAGGAGTAAAGGTTTTAGAAAAAACAGGTTTTTTAAAAAACTTCCTACCTTTTTGCAAAGAATAGGTTGTAAATTGAGAAACCATTTTTGAAAATGGTTTCGAAGATTCACCTGTTTAAACCTTCTCCGAAACACTTACTTTTGGTGTGGACACGTTCGAAACTTGAGACTTGCCCTGGTTCTGGAAGGCACATGAGTCCGAACGCTATGTTGAATGTGCGACCGACACTAGGTAGGTACCTGTGCAGGTGAGGCGTCGGTCGGTACTAGAAACGGCAGCAGCGGCGCGAGGAGTTAACGACCGAACGTGCTGCAACCTAGGGATCACCAGGCAGCTCTTTCGCTCTATAGGGATCGGGGGGGGGGGGGCATAACACAATTCTTCTTGGAGGAGGGTTGGTTTGCCCGGGTGACTGATCCTGCCATAATGTACTCCTACCTATACTATAGCACTGACACCCGAAGTCGAGCATACATACGACGATCTTCATGCGTGAATAGCGGGGAGGAAAGAAAGGGCGGTAGATGATAATGAGAAAAGGCGCCGCGTCTGGGCGGGCGGGCGGAATGGATGACCGAAAGGTGTCATGCCATGGAGTGGGTAATATCCCGAGTCTCATGTAAGACAACTAAATGCACCTCGAGGTGCTGCCGAGGAACTGAGGGACTTTCTCGAGCACAGGATAGGTAATTGAGAGATAGAGCTAGCCTCTTCGTTATGGGGAATCAATGTTCCGGGCTCTAGACTTGCCTTCTGACTGATTAAGAGCATCAAACTTTCCTTTTAAGGGGTATTACGTTCTCAAATCATTGTATTATTTTTAAATCGAAATAAGATCTTGTGATGCCATTTTTTCATGTAATGAAGTATTTTGATCTTCGAGATGCGCAAAATATTTTTCACATTTTTCCGTTTCAATTGAAAAATTATTTTTGGCATCATCAAAATCTTTGGTTTGTTGTGCTAAAATCTTTTCCAATTCAACAATTTTCTTTTGAAGCACACATTTTTCCTTTTTAAAAAAGATGATTTGTTGCGATACGAGAATCATACTTGTTTCAAATTTGAGTCTAACTCTTGATTGTTTGATTGAATCAAACAAGTTTTTGTTAGTCAGTTTCAAATTCTCATTTTCTTTTTGTAATGATGCCCCACGATGTTCCAACTCAATATTTTTTTGTACCAAGTTTCTCAAAATAAAACTTGATTTTGGCATCATCACTATTTTCCTCAAAAACCTTTTCTTTTCTTTTAAGCACTGATGTAAAAAAGTTTTCAGAAGACTTTTTTCTCATTCTTCTCCTGCAGTTTGAGTTGGAAAGAAATACTTTGTGCTTCGAGTTTTGCAAAATCTTTCTCAAACCGAGTAGTTCATTTTTAACATTAGCTGCTTCTTTTGAAAGTTCGGTTATTTTATTTTGAGACAAAGATTTTAAGTTTCCAAATAATTTTTTTGTTCAAAATTCACATTCTCATACTCATGGCTGACAAACATTGATTTGAATGACTATTTGATTTGTGAAAAATTCTTTCTGAATGTCAAGGATTAAGCATTTTGCATCCAATTCATCTTCAAAAGACGTGCCATATCTCAAATCCTCTTTCATTTCAGTGACATTATTCTTTTCAAGTTGATCAAGTCTTGCCTTGATTTTATCAACCAAAGGCTCAAAATCATTGTTAAGATCTTTGTTGCTGCCCTTACGAGACTATGAACAGGATTCCAAGAATTTTGGAATTCATCAAGAGTTAGATCTTCATGGAATGCATTTTTATTACAAACGACTCGATGTCATACTTGAGATAATAAAAATATTGATTTGGTTTACTTGGACAACGTTGAATATATGGAATATTAAGCGCACGTTGTACCAAATTCCTTTTTATATTTGTATATTTTCTTATCGAAGGTTGTTTTGGTACATCTGTGACCCTAGAAGATGGTTCCTTGTTTCTTTGTAAGAAGAACTTTAAAATTTGCATCATACAATTGGTTGATGTTGATGAGATTGTGTTTGAGTCCATTCACATAGGCAAACTTAGTAAAAACAATTCCATTGCAGTTTACAGTACCATATCCTTCTGTAGACCCTGTAAGTTATCTCCAAAGACTACTTTAGAACTTGGTTTTTTTGTGTATCTGTACAGATACTGCTTAACCCCTGTCATGTGTCTAGAATAGCCACTATCTAGATACCATGCAGATCTTTTCGTATCTCAATGCACAAATAAGTAAACTGACTAGTTCTTTTTGTGAACCCACTTTTCAGTGGGTTTTTGTGATTGCTGAATAGAAATATTTGGTTTTCTCCTCTGAGGAATGGTCTATGTGGGAGCTGGTTTTATATAAAAGATAGCCTTATGTTCATAGCTCCCATAGATTTGACATCCAAGATAGTCAGTACACTCATCAGAGTGATGGTTAGTTAGTCCACAGTACTTGCATGGTTTAAAAACTTTGGTTGTTTCATTGATTTTTCTTGAAGTATTGACACGTGGGATGTGTGATTTAAAGTGGTTAAGATTTCTCATCATGATTACATGGTGAGGGTGTTCATTGGTCAGGTGGTTAGTACCATTTACATATCTTACACATAGGATTGTTATAACATCCTTTGAGAGGTAATTCTTATATCCACATTGAATGCAAGGAGGAAATTTAACTGTCTGTTTGGGTTTAACAGAGGCAGAACCACCTGATTGAGATTGTGAGGTGGAATAAACAGACAAAGGTTTGATTTGTTCTTTCAACCCCTGTTTAACAGAGGTAGAACTACCTGATTCAGAGATGGTAATGACCTTTTTAGGTTAAGGTGTTGGTCTATCAGAAGCTTTCTTCTGATTAAGTTTGCTGAGAAACTTTTTCTCAAGTACCTTGTCAAAGGCTAATAAGGATTGGACACTGCTTTTAGCTTTGTCATATGCCTTAGGGATACTTTTGGGATCCTTTAAGTTTTGGTAGGTTTGGTAAAGGTTCAACACTCTCTTATTCACAGTCAGAGAGTTCATCTGTTTTATTCTTAGAGTGAGAGGTCTCAGGGCCTTGGTGTACTGGACTTAGGATTCTCCCTGTGTGCCAGTTATGCATATTTCCAGGGATACTTCTTCCCTTTACCTAGTCAGTGGAAGTACCCACTGCATTCTTGTCCTCTTCAGAGGATTTGGAAAATTAACTTCTTTTGATGTTTTGTTGTCAGTTCTCAGAGTCGCTACCTAGACCTTTTGTCACACCCCCAAATTTCGTGACTTGCAGCGGAATAAGTCATTCAGGGGCACGAATGGTCATAGCACCAAAGTTACAGTTATATTGAACGACCTAAAGTGTCGTTTAGAAAATACATCGTTTGATTATTTAAAAACATTCAGAGTTATAAAGCTAGGTCCCAAAAGGTGAAACAAGTTTTCATAAAACAAGTTTATATAATTCAAACGATGGATAAGTGCATAAAATATTAAGTGAGACGCGTCAACTCCACGACTCCATGATGTCCATATGCAAGTCAACATGCGATACCTTAATTACCTGAAAATACATTGCTAAAAATGGTCAACAAAAATGTTGGTGAGATCATAGGTTTATGTAAATGAAATATTGTATGGATACCACAAGTATAAAGTGTATGACAAAACAATGCCACATAAAAATGATACATTAGCTCTTAAGCTCATGACCCCAAAGCTAGACTGAATGAAATGCCCCAACTGAGTGTTTGCCAATCACTCTAATATGACAGAAATGAAATGCGTTCGTTTGACAAGTTGGCGCTACCAACCCGAACGGAGGAGTCACCCTCAATAGATCTATTCACTCACTCTCGCTTGCTAACAATTAACGGTTCATGATAATAAAAGGGGACTTTAATCTGGGCAATGATGTAACTTAAGCAATGTAATGAGTTTGCATACTTTGGTCCGCATATAAAAATGGTGCAATGTATTCTCCCCCGAGAGTTTAGAAATCAATAAACAATTTAAAACGGGGCTATGAAAACTCACCTGGTATGATATAGCAACAATGATCACAATGGATATGATGAGATGAGGCTCGGTTCCTAACCGCGACCTATCATGAATGATATGATCTAAGGTAAGCAAATGAAATGATGTTACTCATGCAAACATGTATGTTATCGATACCACTCGAAAGTTTTGAAAACAACGTTTATTGCCGAAAAATACATTTTTGACGTCTTGTTAAGTTATAGACTACTTTTTGTGTAAATGTGTTGAAACTACACTCCATGATCCTCGTTTGGTGTTCCATTGGCAAATATAATGTTTTCGTCGCAAAACAATACTTTTCATAACTTGTGAAAATATATATCCAAAACGGCCTCGCAAAACTAGTCGCGAATTAGTGCACGTTAAGAGTTAGCGAATGAATTTGACGTTCTTGAAAACCTTGTAACATTATCTAAATGTCTTGTTGTTTGAATTTTGATCATACGCGTCTTGATTAGATAGAAAACCGGCTATCAATGCGATAATTTGCAAAAATGTTAACTTTTATACTTAGAAAATACTTTCTAATAGGGCTGTCAAAATAGAATAGAGTTCGTCGGCTTTGAACGTGTATATCTCGGTCGTTATAAGCTCGTTTTCTACGTTCTTTATATCCACGGATTCGTCATAACATGAACTAACATAATATCAGTAGTTCGGCTCTCCTAGATCACGTCTAATGCCTCGTTTGGTCTTTTAAAGTTCGGCTAACAGCACGCTTATTTTCAGAAAATTAGTTTTCGTCGTCTAACTTTGAAAAATCATATCTCCTTTGTTATAAGTCGGTTTTTAGTGATTCTTGCGGCCACGGTTTCGTTTTTAAAAGAAATTTCTGAATATGAAGGCCAAAATATACCAAAAGTTACTGAGTTTTCCAGTTTACACGTTTTTGGACAGTAGGTATATATATGTTTTAAAAACTCATTTCCATGGTTCTAAACTTGATCATACCACCTCAAATCAACTCCACAAGTTCGCAAATCCTACCATACACCTTCTTAGGGTGTCATGGGTCCTAAACATCACCAACCTTGGTGGATCTCATGTGCTTACTAGTGAAACTTATAGATCTAGTGTTTGTGATAGTTTATAAGCAAAATGGTATCAAAAACATAAGTAACTTGCAAAAGTAACTAGTATAACTTGAAAATACATAATCATATGAAGTAAATAAAAGTATGAAAAGATCAAAATGATGTTCTTGAAGTTTACTTACAATGTTGGAGTGATTTGATGAGAAAATGTGCAATAACTTAGGGTTTTGATCACAAAGCCTTAACTAGGATAGTAAATGGTGTAAGATTAATACTTGAACTTCACAAAATGATGGATTTCTCCTCTTGTTCTTGGTTCGGCCGATTGGGGAAGAGAGGAAAAGAGAGGATATGTTGGTTATTTGCTAGTGAATTTGTTGTAGTGAAGTGTTGGTCTAATTAAATCAAAAGACCAAGAGACATAAACATTAAATGGGATGTACTTGTAATCAAGTGGCCTTATGGCTTAGGGTGGCTCAGGGGGGGGGGGGGCGTCAACATGGAGAAAAATGGGAAGGGATGGATAATTAATGAAGTTGTCTAACTATTGAATGAGTTAGTGAAGTTTATGTGTACATTGGGTGTTACCGGGTACCGAGTTAACTAGAAATAACTCGTGACGAGGTGAAATGAAATACGAAGAAGTTGTAAAATGTGTAAAATCATATTCCTTGCAAGAATCGGGTGTTAGAATGATAATCGGATTGAAATTTCGTAAACCGACGGAGTTATAAGCTCCTAATGGAAAATGTAGCAATTGATTTAAAAACACCGGGTAAAGTAATAATATAATCTCTATATCATTATAATTAGCTTGAAAATGTATTAGGATCATTGTCTGGAGTATTTGGGTTTACTGTTGGTAGAAATGACTGAGTGGTAACGTTAATTAAACAATTAAGCATACGTTAATGAAAATCACACAAACACATGCATGGGCTGATATGGTAATGATGTTACTGATGATATGTAGACTACCCTAGTCTGTATGATGTGTCTTTACTGATGATGCATGAATACGCAGCTCAAACTGGCTTCAAAAATGATGAATAGTGAAATGATGAATAGTGATCGGTGAATAGTAAATTATGAATAGTAACTCATGAATAGTAAATTGTCGGGGTTTGGAAAAATGACCTGAAATTACGAGTTGTGACACCTTTCTTGGCTTTGCGAGGAATTTGTTTACTTAAACACTTTTTCAATTGATTTGAACTATTTGTCCGTTTGTTGGTGATGTTTTCTAACTAAGAGACTTTGTCTCTGAGTTCTCGATTGGACAACATTAGTTTATTGCTTTCAAGTTGGAGTGTCATGAGTGGTTTTTAACATTTTTTAGGTCAAGGAGTTCATTTCTGCACTCACTGAGTTCTTTTTGTAGAGAGCTAAACTTGTTAAATAAGTTCATCATTTGTTCTTCCACATAGTGGAGGTCAACAAGGGTGTAATCAAGTAGATGTTTTCTATCAGCATTATCCTCCATTTCTAGAAGTTTTTATACCTTTTTCATGGCGATCTCTACCCAATGACCTAACCTTGCATCATTTTGTCCAACAGAAGGCTCCTCTTCGGCTAGAACCATTTATGACTTTATCCTTACATGTGTATCATCATCTGATGACAAGTCCTCAATGCCCAATCATATGTTTCAGCCATTTACCCTTTATCTCCTTTTTCTTTACCCTTTTTATTTAAGGAAGTGTATTTTTTAGTAAGAAAAGGAAGTTCAGCTTTCTTTCCTCGTACAAGGCTCTGTGATCCTTTTTAGGTTTATCATAACCATTAGAGTGATGATTGGGTGTGTATAATGAGTTTGTGTGATGGTTATATTTTGATGGATAGCAAGGAGAAGAAGTTTTATCGTTTGGACAATCCTTCTGAAAGTTTCTATTCCTTCCACATCTGAAACGAGTCTCTTTAGATTTGTTTATTGTTACCCTAGATGTACTAACTCTCCCTGATATTTTATAGAAACTCTTTTAATTAAACAGAAGGGTTCTGTCTTTAAACTCAGAGTTTAGATCAGCGAGGAACTCTTGACTGCTTCTTGTGTCTTCTTCTACATCAGAGTCACTATCAGGGACCTGTACATGAGAGTTATAAAACAAAGTTGTTGAGGTCTGTATATGAAGTTTCTTAGTTTCAGGTTCATATATCTGGTGTAGCAAGACTATTATTTTTTATAGAGTTGTTGACCTTCCAAATCTGATTCAGACTCAGCCACTTTCTGGGCAAGCAGTTAACAAAGGTGGCATAAACTTCAGCTTGAGGGATGTCAACACCTTTGTTTGAAAGGTCATTCATCAATATTTTCGCCCTGGTGTAAATTTGTGCAACTTTTTCACCATCAAGTGCCTTAAATGCTTTTACTTTTAGCTTGAGGGCTAAAATCTTGATGTCTCTGGTTTTAGAGGGTCCTTCATGCTCTAATACAAGGTCAGTCCACATTTCTTTGGCTGTTTTACATCTTATTGGGAAGGGCTAAAATGCTTATAATTTTTAGCCTACTATCTTGTTTGCAAGTCTCCTGTCATCAAGAGACTTTTGTTTTTTGGTTTAGGCAAAAAGTTTTTAGGTGTTTAAGAGAGTGCTTCGGGTATGAATTGACCATTTTCAAGAATTTCTAAAAGAAAAGGTTCTAGTCATTAAGATAGACCAAAAACCTATCCTTCCAGTAAAGCAAATCGTCCCCATCTAGTAAAAGAACATGAGTAACATGAGCTCCTCTCTTTTAATCTAGGAGTTGTGGTAAATCATTACTAGGGAATGTTAAAAGTAGCACCACCACCATTTCCACCACTACCACCGGGTGGGGCAGTTGGATCATTATTATTTCCTGAGTTTTCAACATTGTCATTATTTCCTGACATGAGTGTATATTAATTTTAAAAGTTTTGAACAAATTTTTAGTATTAAGTACTTTTGGAAAAAGGTTTTAAAATCAAGCTTGCTCTGATAGCAATTGTTTGTCCCAATCAATGTCAGTTTTATAAAATAGAGGTAAAACAGTTTAAGTAACAAAACAATTTAACTTTTCAACGTATAACTTTTTATTGATATAAATCAAAGAATTACAAAGTGTAGTGTGGAAAACACTTAATTGAATGACAATGTAAACTCAGATGTCTGAACAATCAAACTTAGACCACTAAGTTTGCAAGTGAACGTATGAGTCTCTGGTTGGATCAGAGGCTCGATGTAAGTTCAACGAGAGTAAATGCACTTCAATAAATTTAACAATAAGAATGTGAAGCGACAAGAATTTACTCTCGACCAACATTCCCTTTTATACCATTATGAGGTAGTTGCTTAGTGGGGTTATGTAAATAAGTGTTAAACATCCTATGGAATAAGTACAATAAAGTACATCTTCCATTTAATGCATCTATTCTGATACCCACCAAGCTTACTTTAGTGAATAGTTCTACCAACTGTTCAATGCTTTTCACCAACTCATACATTGTTTGAATTTTCACCAAATGCAATTTATCCCGCTCATTGCATCTTTGAAAAGTCCCGTCTAAACACCAGGGACTAAGAGCTATGCTCTGTTGGTAATCAAAGAGCTGAGAGGTTCATCAGGGTATTGGCAACCTTGATGAACCTTTATCCTTCAACATAAGTTCCTGTTACAGACTTGCTGACCCGCATTAGCTAGTGAGTATGTCTTCAAGTAATCTTCGACTTCCTTGACAATGTCTATGACTTGAACTTTGCTGAGGTTGCTCGCTGATTTTATTATCAGCGAGTCTTCTTGATTTGCTCTTTCATTTCATTATTAAAGAGGTTTTTCTACTCAAACTAATTTATGTTCAAATCCTAGCCAGAGACCATTGGGCACTGAATTGGCCCAACAATGCCTACAATAAAAAATGGAAAAATTATGATATGTGTGATTAATGTTAGTTTTGATTGATAAAAAGTCATTTTTACCATTATAGTTAACTAGCAGAGTAACCGCGCGTTGCGGAAACAAGTACCTTGAATTTTTTCGGTGATTCATGCATTCTAATTTATTACGTTCTTTTTGACAATAAATTTACATATATCAAGAATTTCATATAACGTATTTCAACTCTTTAACTAATGACAATGTTTTTCATTATACAATTGTGATAATAAATAGTTTAGTGAGCAATGTTTCTTCGTCGTTCAAAATATCTATTTGTTTTATACAAATCTAAGTTTTATGGATACAAGTGTTAGAAAAAATCTGTGAAACCGACAAATCGAGCTAACCCACTCAATCCGCAACAATAAAAAGCGATAACTAAAAAATCGAATCTGAAAAAACTAGAAATCAGTTAAACCTCTTATCGTGATTCGATTTCGGTTTTTATTTTTAAATATCAGCGGTTACCCGAATCGAACCGTGTTTTATATACATGTAGTTTTAAACAAATTGAGACTAGATTAAAAATATGTGCAGTGAAATAAAATATAGAAAAAAAAATTGTAATTTACCTTTATTAATATATTTCTTAATTGTTATTTTTGTGTTTTAATAGTTTGTATAATATGCTTTATTATTTGTAATATTTAATTTTAAATTTAAGTATTTTAGTGACATTGTATGCAAGATTGTGTTTAAATTGGTTGTATAATAAGCTTTATAATTTGTATTTTTTTATGTAAATGGTGTTTTAATAACTGCATTAATTGTATTTATTAACCAGTTAATTTATGTATGTAATTATGCAAAAGTTAATCGTATATAATGTTTTATTACATGTATTACTTAAAATTAAGTTTAGGAGTGTGGTAAAGTATCGTACAATAAGCTTTTGTAAAATTTAAAATTAAGTTTTGAGGGGAGAGAATGTTTCTTCATTTATATGTAGTGTAAATATGGATATTAGGAATGTGTAATTAATGAATGTTTTAATCATATGGTAAAGTAAAAAAATCCGGTTATAATTACTATCCAAAAATAAAAAATGGACACCGTTTTCTAGGACAAACATAAATAAAGATTGACAATTTTATAAGATGAAAGGAGTAAGTATTTAAAGATTCTAGACATGAAAACTTACGTAAAAAGATGGATAATTTGTTGCTTGTTATACATTAATATTATAAACTTAAATAAGCTATGTTCGGCGCAAAGCTTTTTGAAGCTTTTTGGAGTTATGAGTGGTGATCAATGAGCTTTTTGATTTTTAGTGTTTGTTTGGCAAAAGAGCAGTGAGCTTTGCTATTTTTTAAGAAAACTCATTTTTTCAATGCTTTTTTAAGAAGCATTGAGCGGTGAGCTGTGACTATTGCTACTGCTAACAGCTACTTTTACAAAAAACACCCATAAACTCGCAACAAAATGCGGTAAAGACTTTGCTCGTTATTTACATTAGCAAAACTAATTTTTGATTTTTTTAGTTAAAATATTTAATTGATCTAACATAAATTTATTTTTTATACATTAGCAAAAGTTAAAATTAAATTTTAATTTTTGATTGACCTAACAGAGAAGTTATTTTTCCTCGACATATGTACAAAAATTGCAACCTTACTAATAATAGATCACTTACTGTTTCAAATACCAATATCGACACTGTCAAATCTCGCTCTCTTAGGTTAGCGGTCACATTATATGGTCATACTAACCGGACCTCCCTACATATAGACCCCACCTATTTTTAAGGAATGTACAAGCCGACAAAGCAGACAGTACAAGCGGTGGCAGCGGGAAGTCAACACACCCTCCCTACATAGGGAGGGTCAGTATATCACAGCCTACATTATAAAGCTGTGCACTATTGTCATCAAACCAACCACCTCTAAATCAGCATCATGTCACAATTCAAATTTTACCAAACCCACAATCTTTTAAGTGCTATAGTCACTATCAAACTAAAAGTATAAAAATACTTCACTTTAAATGAACATACTCATAATATACCCTCCAACCCCACCCACACACACAACACACACACTCTTATAAATAAAAATAATAATAATTAAACCCCACTTTTCCTTAGAATCTTTCAGGTGGTGCAAACCATCAAAAAAAAAATGAAAATCCCACCACCACCACACGTGGTGGCACCACCAACAGTGGCAACGCCCATAGTAGCCAGCCTATTTGGTATGTTGTTTATATTAACTTTAGTGCCCAACCGAATTTAGTTTTAACCAATCGTACCTAGGGGTGTTCATCGGTTCGGTTATCGAGTTGTTCGGTTTATTCGATTCGGTTAGTTCGGTTAACTTTTTTTTTCTGGGTCAAACCGAAAACCAAACCGAACCGAAACCGAATTTGAATTCGGTTCGGTTTTCGGGTTGACCCGAATAACCCAAATTACACCATTATTTTTTTATTTTTAATTTAATGATATATATTTTTGCAAATAAAAATTATTTCAGGCATAAAAAGTGTTTTTTATATATTAGGATAAAATTTTATTGGTATTTTTGTATATATAAATAGAGTAAGGATCCGGTGAGAAGAATAATTAAAATGAGAAGGATAAGAAGTAATTCTAGTCATATATTTTACATTGGGAGGGAAATTTTGAGTAAAGATGCATCTGGATTGTGTGGTTGTGATTTCTTTTCATCATTCTCATTTTAATTATTCTTCTCATTTGATCCTAACTCTATATAAATATATAAAAAGTATATATATTTATGTAAATTCGGTTTTCGGTTCAGATAGCCAAAACCTATCCAAATCGAAAACTGAATTTTTGGTTTAGTTCGGTTCGATTTTGGCAAATTCGGTTTGGTTCGTTTTGTTTTTGGTTTATTCGATTATCACTCAAACCATGCACATCCCTAATCGGACCTAATTGGTAAAATTTTAAGCCCAATTCAGTGAGCTAAAGTTGTTTTATGTTTTTTTTTGGGTAAAGGGTTTCTCCGGTAAAATATATTACACCAAAAAAAATTTAAGTACAATGAAATGCGGCTGAAATAACACATTAACCTCAAGCAACCGCTTGAACAACCACTAGATCATTTGTGACATGCCAAAAAACGACCACACTAACTACATACACAAACTAGAACACCAAAACTATCCAACTGCTACATTAGATCAATATCATCATCACTCTCCTGTAGATCACACAAAATTCTCTTCCTATCTTTCTTCATGAGGCGGTCAAAGTCCAAATTCTTACCCTACCAAATACCAGTCTTCCTGGGAGGCCCCCCCCACCTTTTCCCTTTTATCATCAATTAAGTCTTCAACTTCATCACTGTCACTTCTAGTATCCACTTTTAAACTTCCTATGTCACCCCTAGGGTCCCGAGACAAGTTTGTTTCATTTTTTTGCACAGCTGAGGTATCGAATTCAACCACATCATCTTGGTCTTTTTAAACATCAAAGGGGTTCTTAGATGATATATTATTAGTAGCTTGAACATTTAAACTAACATTACTCGTGGTAGCCTGTTTACCATTCGATGTAGATTCTTGATTTGGATCCTTAGACTGAGATGAAGCCTCATTAGTGTCCATAGGAGTCGAAGTATTAGGTTCCACTTGATTATTATTCGTTTTACCAATAGGATGATAAAAGTAATTTGGTTTAGGTTTATTTCAAAGAACCCCATCTATATGTCGCGGCTTAGATGGTTGCTTCCCCTTTCCATTCTTACGAGTAACCTCGACAAAACCATCATCCATAACCTGAGAAGGAGTAGAAACCTTAACCCGTTTAGGACATTGCTCATCCCTATGGTCAAAAATCTTACAAGTATCGCATCGAAGATGTTGTCGTTCATATTCTAGTTCAGTAGTTTCCATAGAGTGTCCCAACCTGTTAGGAAATGGTATAGCCACAACCAAAGTGTCCAATAGAGCATATTTGGACGAAACCTCAATAAGAGCATGATCATAAGTATTACGACCCCAAGAGTTAAGGCACATCGATCTAGTGTAGGCATCTAACATTATAGGGTGTCCTAACTTAGTAGTAATCAAACTAAGACCAACTTCTGAAAACGCAACAATAGGCACGTTATGTAGTTTAACCTAAACCGGAGCCGTGGTAGTTTCCACTTTTTTAAAAACCATATTAGGTGCAAACATTTAAGACAATAGGCACTAACCTAATAAGCCACGGACTATTTTCTAGAGCTTGTTCCATACCCGTCTTATTAGTGAATTGGAAAAAGAAAAAACCATTTCTAAGCAAAACACGTTCCTGTTGATCACAGTTATGCACTTGATCGAATTCCTTAGCTTGTATAAGATTTAGCTATGCTAGATAAATCTAACACAACTAGTATAGAAACTGTGTTTGAGTTTATCAAATACTATGTGGAATCTAGTCTTTGATATTAAGAAGAACTCTTTGATGTAACAGTAAATACAAGAACAAAAACAGTTTAACAATCAAAACAAACAGCTTCAATATTATTAAAGAATAATACGAATACTCAATAGTATTAGGGTTACAAAACCTTGAAGCTATAAACTCTATAATGAATCACGTATCTAACTCTATGACCTAGGACCTCCTTTTATAGACTAAGGAGTCCTAGTTGCCTTAAAATAACTTTTTCTTCAAGATAAATCTTTCTAAATCTTTTCTATTATTATTGTAACACCCCAACTTGGAATATGGCAGCGGAACATAGTTTGGGGTATTACTTCCGGGTAGGACAATTACAGTTATAGAAAACGACCTCATAACAAGTCATTTTATTAAAACATATCATTCGAACTTTAAGAAAAACATCAAAGTTTAAAGATCTCTCAAAAGTCAAGCACAACGGAAAAATAAGACACAACTTAAAAGGTTTTTCGAATGATAAAAGATAATAAAGTAGAAAGTGAAAACTGATAGCCATCCAAAGTCTTCATGCCACTCCCAGTGCCAGTATAGTATGCATCAATTACCTAAGATAAAACATGTTAAAAAGTCAACACAAAGGTTGAGTGAAATTCATAGGTTTAAAAGTAAAGTAGTTGAACACAAGATTTTCAAAGTCTGGAAGATATAAGTAACATATACAAATATCGGGTAAAGCGTCGTATAGTTGCTAATCTCATGACACGCAAAACGTTAACCGGCATCAATAACATTGATGTAATCACAATAATAATATTCACAAAATTTGCCCCCAAGTAGATAGCTTGCCAACTATCTAGTTGACTCGAATATAGCACATCACATGTTGCCGTCCTTGGTCAACATGGCGGGTTAGTCATTCCTATAGGCCTATAAACTATATTCGCGCTCACTCGCAAGTGATTAATGGTTCATGATCGAGGGACTTGCTTGAGGCAAGTGTGGTACTTAGCATTGTCATCTTAGTTAGGAAAAGCATACGTTTAAACAATTGTGTTCATGAAAGTAAGTAGCATGTATCTCCCCCATGGGTTTATAAAACAAATTAAAAGTAAAGTGGGGCTATGAATCACACCTTAGCAGCAGAGGAAATAAGATATCACAATATGATCAGATGGAATAGCACGACAAGTAAACTTCAGCACAAAGCACAACCTAATATTAGATAACATGTTTTAGAAATAATCCTCAAAGTGATTTATAAAGTAACGTTCGTTGAATACTCGTGTTAAGATAAAAATGTTTAGTTTTCAATGATGATGAAAAGAAATAAACATTTATGTCCCGTGTGGATAATGAAGAAAAGTTAAGATAATAATAGTCGAAAAAACATAAACAAACAAGTAGAAGGATAAGAAGAGAAGAAGAAATAAGATTTAAGAAAGAAAGAATAAATCAAGAATGAGAAAGAAAACATCAATAGGTTGTTTCGGTGTTTTACCCATGACCCAAATAGTTGGTAAAAACATTATAATTTAGGAAGAAAACGTATAAGTTTCAAAAGGTTTTAAGATATTTATTAGTTATAAATGATTAAGTTATAAAAGGTTTTTATAAAATTTGGATATGACGCGTCCGTTTATAAAACATTTCCAAGTCGTCACGACTCTTGAATAAACCAATTTTAATCACATTTTACAAGTTATATATATATATATATTAAGTCGTTATATATATATATATATATATATATATATATATATATATATATATATATATATATATATATATATATATATATATATATATATTATATATATATATATATATATATATTTAGTCGTTATCATTCGCGTGTATATTAGTGTAAAGTTTATCGACCATTTTGTGTCCGTTCGGGTCCTAATATGTTAAGCTCTTCCGAGTCTAACATACTATTCCATCTCAAGTACAAAATCGTCCATAAGTCCATCAGCTAATACCGTAAATCCAATAACGTCCAAATCCAATAATCTCATCCAAGCATAGGTTATATCATAACGTCTAAATCCAAATCCAAATCCAAATCATATCCCAAGTGATCCAAATAGTATCCGAAACATCATTGACAACACAATGCAAATATAAGTTAGTAAACAGAAATGAAGTAAATCGTTACAACAAATATAAGAAAACAATAAAAATGGCCCAAGTGTATTGGGCTTCGGCCAAATACTTACTCATACACAAACACGGGCTCACTTTGGGCTATAAGGCCCAAGGTTACCAATACTTGCCTCACATGGGCTTATGTAGTCCATGAGGCCCAACAAAGACAATCCAAGTCCAAAACCAACTCGACACACTCTCGACGAGGGTTTTTAACCTCGGCCATGACTTGACACGAAAAGGGGACACAATGAGGTTTTCTAACCTCGTTAACCAACTAATAACCAAAACACACTAAGGTCTCGTTTAGCTAGACCATGACATGGCCATGACTCCCACGAGTCACGGCTTGACTCACTCTCGACAACCAAGTCATACAAGGCTCGGCTAACATCAAAATCCATGAGTCGTGTCTCTCCTCGAGTCACGAATCACTCTACTCGATACCCAAATCCAATATACTATTTGACAAACCAACCCAACTCCTTGGCCGCGACTCCCTTGAGTCTCGGCTTACCCATTATCGCCACAAAACCATTCAAGGAATCGATCTAAGGCAAACCACACTAGGCCGTGACTCCCTTGAGTCACGGCTCGACCCTATACGAGCCTCAAAACCCTCGTCTAACACATCACAAGACCAAATCCAATCCAAACTCTAAAATAAGCTTAAACAAAACAAATAAATACAAAAACAACAAATAAACACTCCGAGTCAACTCAACTCGTGAGTTGACTCGGGCGAGTCACACGACTCGGTGACGAGTCGAACGAGTTAGGCGACAAAAGATTAGATCCACATGTTTTATCAAGAAAACAAAAGATTTTAGATTGGTTTTAGTTGTAAAACGTTAGGGTTTTAGGTTTATATCGATTAGGGTTTTCACAATAAAAGAAATGATGAAAAGGGCAGCGCGTGAGCTTACCAAACGCGAGAGGTGAAGTGAGGAAGATGGCGGCGAATGGTGGTGGTGACGGCGATGAGCGGCGGTGAGGCTTCAAAACACGACCAAACGTCTTCCTCTTGCTCCGATCTTCTCCAGAAACGATGTGGGACTCGAGATCTATACGGCGGTGCAGTTTTGGTGGTGGCCGGAAGTTGGGTGCGGCGTGGGAAAAGGGATTCCGGTGGTGGTGTATCAAATGAGAGAGAGAGAGAGAGAGAGAGAAAAAAAAAACCTAGGTGGGTTTATATACTCTAAGGAGGGCCAAAGGTGGACAATTGAAAGTGTAGGGGGCGACGGCAGAAATGGGGCGCGGGGGTGGTTTGTGTAATTTAGCTATTCTTTTAGTAAAACTTTTGTGGGACCCATTCTACATAGCAAACGACCGTTTTAAATTATGAGACTTGCGGCATTAAGTTTGAAATAATTTTTCCAATAAAAACAAGTATTAATACATATAACTTTCTCGGAGTTAATTTATTTAGTAAATCGATTCGTTTTTTGCATAAAAGGATAATGTTCACGTTTTACCAAGGTATCCTCTGTTTCTCAAGTTCAAATAAGTTTGGAAAAAAGTTTAAATGCTAAGGGGATGCAAAAGTTAATATTTTAGCTAGTAAAATAGGTTTAGAAAGTTACCGGGTGTTACAATTATCTAACCGACTTTACATGTATATCTCATAAAAAACATTAACTAAAACATCTAACAGGTTGTAATTATCACTAACAATTGTAATCTTGACACTAGCAGCATTAACCTTGCACTTAGCCTTTGAGCAACATTAACTTTGTACTTGCAGCACTAAGTTTGTACTGGCAGCATTAACATACTTAGCGTATATTCTTTGAAGTTCAGCAGCAACATTAACTTTACTTGAGCAGTCTTAACTTTCCACTAGCAGCAGTAAAACACTTAGCATATTTTTCATTGAAGCACATGAGCAGTTGTAATTCCTTAGAGCAACAGTAATATCAATGTGAGCAGCATCAACAACAAGAAGCTTTATTCCCAACAATCCTCCCCTAAACTTGATAGTTTCTCCCAAAACCATCAAGTTTCTTCAATCAAAGCTTCATATTCACTAGGAGGATGCTTCCAAACACTTCACTTCCTCATCTTCTGTTGTACAATAAACCAAATATGCTCAGTAGACATCTGACTGTCATATTCAATCTCCAGCTTATTCTCCAACACCTGATGTAGTGTAGACAAGGAAAGGGGATACTTTTTCTCAACTAACATGTAAATCTGAAGTCCTCCCATTGGTAAGGTATGAACTCCACAGGAGTCATATAGCTTCCAAAACAATACTTTATTTCCATGTTGAGCTCTCCATACTTCATCTTCACAATGTGGTTCAAACATTATTTTCAAATCTCCCAATAAAACTCTGTCATAAATGTCAGTTGGCCTTGTTGATCCATACTTATCCTTAACCAACTTCCTAGAGTTTCTAAATCCTCTATATCAAACCTTTTAGCATATGATCAAAGGTGAGAAACATCTGGGATTTTCCATCAGCTCTTATTATCTCCCAAAATATTTTCTTTCCTTCTTTGTGAATCTTCCAATCAACAATGCTAGGAGGCTTTGTAGCCAAAGGTTCAGCATCTATAGGTATTTTCTCATCATCTAAAACAAGTACCATGGACTGTTTGAGATCAGCTGAATCTTTGTCACCACTATCATCCACTTTCTGCCCTTCATCCACCTTTTGCTTCTTACTACTCTCTTGCTCTAACTCTGGACCTGCTCTCTTTACACTTCTTTCTTCCACCACCTCTGTCTCCATAGCTATAAATGTTGTTAATACAAATATCGTCCTAAAACGTTATTTATATTTTACGATCTTTGCTATATTTTGTTAATGATAATTATGAAGTTTATTTTTAGCAAAGCATAAATATAAGTTAAAGTCTTTTACATTTATAGTAATAAGCTTTTAAACTCATCATATACATGCTACATGATCACTAGGATACATGTTACATACATATATACATTTATACTATTTACATTTTAATTCCTAAAATGTAAATATATACATGACATCATGGCATACATCATTTAGATAGCTTGTAAGACTTAGTAAGATATTTTGGAAAGATCTTCAAGCAATGAGTTGCATTGTGTAAGATCTTGGTAAGATTTGGTAAGAGCTAGCTGTCATGTCCTGGCGGACCCAAACAGCTATATGGGTGGAACCCAGAATTTGGGTCCGCCAAATCCGTGGCCTGTCTGGTTAGTTTTGCCTATAAATAGAAAGCTGATCATTCAAGGTCACTCATCACTCACATAGCATAAATTGCATATACATTCTTTCTTACTTTACTAACCCATTCATTCATTCATTTCATTTGTAGAGATCTTTCTTTTGTAGCAAAGAGATCAAGCATCAAAGTTCAACACAGTGTTGTAAACATTTAGTATAGTCACTGTGTGATTTAGTAGTAGTTCACACATCATTGTTATACCAAACATTCAGTAGTGATCGGTTAGTGTTTTAGTCCTCAAAACACATAGAATGTCGGGAGTGGTTGTACCCTTGTAAAGAACTCGGTATCTAGCTCAGTACCGGAAAAAGGTTAAGCAATGTTGGGAGTGGTTGTACCCTTGTAAAGAACTCGGTATCTAGCTTAGTACCGGAAAAAGAGTAAGCGACGTGTAAAGGTTTTCTCCGCCTAGAAGAGAGCTTGTTTCTTAGTGAATAAAAACTCTCGAGTTAGAGGCTCGAGGAGAGGAGTAAGGCAAGGAAGAGAGTCCTTGTAGACCGAACCACTATAAACATCCGTGTTGTGGTTTAATTGTTCTTTCCTTACTTTCTTTACTTATATTGTTTGATTATTTGCATTAGTTTGAAATCACGTTAAGTACTCAATGCGAATAAAAGTTAAAAACGGTAAAAACTATTCAACCCCCCTTTTAGTTTTCCACTATTGGTATCAGAGCTACGTTACTCAAGATTTTCAAAATATATTGTATTTTAAAACTTGAAACGATCAATGGATTTTGAAAACTACAAAGAAGGGCAGTCTATGCAAAGACCACCACTATTTGAAGCAAATAGTTTTATATATTGGAAAAATCGCTTTGAAACCTATGTGAAGTCAAAGGATATAGATCTATGGTACATCATTGTAGAAGGTGACCATAAACCTATAATTAAGGATATATCAGGTGGTCGGGATGAGGGTACTTCTCTTACTCGTCATAGTGATGAGCAAAAGAAGTTGATTGCCAAAAATAATGAAGCTAAAATGATGCTTTATAATGCTTTACCTAGGAAAGAATATGAAGAGTCTTTATGTTTAAAACCGCTAAAGATATTTTGCAATCATTAATTATCACTCATCAAGGGAACTCACAAGAAAAGGCAAAGTAGATAGGAAGTGTTTTAGGTGCGGTGATACTAGTCACCTAATAGGAGATTGTCCGAAGCCAACCAAGAACAAGACTCAACGAGCCTTTGTTAGTGGTGCTTGGAGTGACAGTGAAGATGATGACGAAGAGCCAAAGAATGACGAAGTTGCTCTTATGGCTCATGACTCTAACGAGGTACAATCTGACTCATCTTACTCCTCTATAGATGACGACACCTTAGAAATAGAATATAACAAACTGTGTGAAACCACCCTAAAAATCATAAACAAAAATAAGTTCTTAAAAACCAAAAAGGAGTTTTTAGAAAACGAAGTTCATTGTCTAAAAGAAAAAGCTTTACGATTAGAAAAGGGTAAAGCCGTTAAAGAAATATGTGCTTCGTGTGAAGAACTTAAACTTGAATTAGAAACACTTAGGACCACACAGGAAGAACTTATCAAACAAAATTCTAAGTTTAAAAAGTTTGATAAAAATATTAGTCTAGCAGATGAGATAATGCAAATTCAAAAACTACCTCATGATAAAACCGGACTAGGTTTTATGAAATCAGGAAACTTGAGTAGTTTTAAGAAACTAGCCGTTAAAGTACAAGATACTGTTCCAACAAGTTCAGACACCTACGGATCTGACGGAACCAAAAATTTGGTTATGCCAGTATTGGCCAAAGGTTCCGCAGGTACTGTTGATGAACCGAAGGCTTGTACTTCAGACTGTACTGAATTTGTAAAAGTCACAAGAAAACCTAGGACTAGTACAACTGTTAACAAACAGAAACCAGCCGTTGCTGTAGGATTAGGACAAGTTAAAAATGAGTTTAGGACTAAAACGGTTCAACAGAGACCTAGAACTTCTATTCCCAAACGCCCCTTTCCAAAGAGTAACTACAACTCTCAACATCATTATCAAAAAAGTTGGAACCCAAACATACCTAGAAACTATCTAGGTCCCAACTACATGCCATGGAACCCATATCCACCGTTTCTATACATGAATCAAGATAATGCTATGTTTAACCCAAATGGACCCATGAGATATTGGGTACCAAACGCTTGAGTTTTTCTTTAACTTAGGTGTGCTTGAAAGTCGGGTTAGAACCGGACGAGTGGATTAAAGATAGTGGGTGTTCAAGACACATGACGGGGAACAAAAGCCTTTTCTCAACATACCAAGTGTATGACGGAGGTAATGTTACGTTTGGTAGCAATCTTAAAAGTAAAATCATCGGAAAAGGTACGATTGATGAACTCAAATAAGTACATTTTATTACTATCATTTATCTATTAATTTGACTTGTTTTATTATATTATGTATGAGGATTGATACTTAATCGTTTACTTTTGTAATTCTCAGTTGAAAACAAGCATTTGGTGAAACTTGGCGATTTTGGACTAATTATGGGGCAAAACATGCAAGAAGTTAAGAGTCTACTGAAATGTACAAGATCAAGACTAATCTGCTCCAGATGCGCCGCATCTTGCTTATCACATATGGCGCCTCGCTGTCAAGATCTCACCAGATACGATCCAAGATACAAGAGGACATGCGCCGCATCCAAAGATAAAGATACGCCGCATCTTCTGGCGGTGTACGAATATTCCTGAATATTATAATCTTGGACCCCACGTGAAGTTAAGTAAATGCGCCGCATCTACTTACTAGATGCGCCGCATCTTACCCTCAGACAGAAACTATAAATACCCCAAGACCAGACGAATTTCGGGGGACATATATTATATACGAAGACCGAAGTACAGAAACCAAGGACGAATTCAGTCGAGTAGCGAGCACAAGACACACTCAAATCAAAGATACAAGAGCTGTAAGAAGGTGCTGCATGTGTTTAATTCATTAAGTAGTTTTGTTTTATTGTGTTAGTAAACTTTAATTCATCAAGATTGGTGGCTTGTGTAATGTGACAACGGAAAGATTGCACTCCCTTAAAACTGCTTTCTCATTAATTAAAGTTTATATGTTGATGTCTTTGGTGACTTTTATTAGTGCATTGATAACCTCTGTGTCTAGCTGAGCGTTGATCGGGTCGCCATGCCTCTGCCCTCGCCTATTTATTAGATCGCCTATGCATTCTATGGTCTGTAGAAAAGTAGGAGAAAGATAAATAGGATAGTCATAAGTAATCATTAAGGGTTTACTCGCCGATAAGATTAGAACCAACGAGAAAGGACTTAATCTCGGTGCGTTGCATCGAACTATACACTTCATATAACACTAGCAATAAAACAAGTGAAAAACTACTTATCTTAAGGACAGCCCTCTTATTGTCTCGAGTATTTATCTGTGTACGTGTGTGCTATTCGCTGATTCGTGCCTATTGGTTTAGTTTATTATTTAATTGCAACCAAATCGTGCCAGTCTCTCAGGCTGAACCCCCTTGCGTTAGATTAGATTGTATAGCTAACTTAATATATTAAAATACTGATTAGAATAACTAGATAATACGTTCCACTCTTAGTGATCGACACTCTACTTACCATTATATTCATACTGACCGGGTACACTGCTCGTTAAGTGTGTGTGTTATTGATAAGTCGGCTAAATATAAATTTAAAACTTGAGTAGGCATTAATACTGCTAAACCGCAACGACACATCGCACGCATCAAGTTTTTGGCGCCGATGCCGGGGAGTGAATTGTTATTATCTGTTAATTTGATTAGTATTTTAATTAGGTTTTAATTTTTTTATCTAACTGCTAATTCTGTTGTGTATTAGTTTAATTTGCATTCATTGTACTATTTTGCATATTTTCTGTTTTTGTGTGTTATTTGTTTGCTTTTGTTTGTGTTTATTTTCGTGTGTTTTATTTGTTTTTAATTTTTCGTATTTTTTGTATTCTGCTATCGTTGTACTGAGCTAAATCGAACGATACGGCGCATCTATTTTCATAGATACGGCGTATTGCGTTTAATTTTTATAAAATACAACGCGTTTAAATAATTCGATACGACGCATCTTTTCCCCAAGATACGGCGTATCTGTTTTTGATAAATTTTTTTTTCTAAACGTTAACGCCATACGACGCATCTGCTTCAGCAGATACGGCGTATCTATTATTTTAATTAAAAACAGTTTTCGAATTATTAAACAGATACGGCGTATCGATTTTTATCGATACGGCGCATCTTCTGAATCAAAAATCTTATATTTTGAAACGTAACGAAAATACGGCGCATTAACTTTTGTTAATACGACGCATTTAATTTTTAATAAATATCGATTTTTGATAATTAAAATTGATACGGCGCATTCTAATTTATAAGCGGCGTATCTATTTTCTGAATAAAGTCTGATTTAATTTTAACGATTATAAGATACGGCGTATCCAACTTTTTGGATACGGCGCATCGTCTGCAGATATCAGTAACTTTAATTTTTCGTATTCCGTTTTCGTTGTTAGTTTTCTGATATATTACTTTCTTGAGCATACCCTACTGATATTTTTGTGTTGATTTCAGGAAGTGCATGACCAGGAGTTCTACGAAGAACTTGATTCAACCTTTCGAAGATCCTGAGCGAGTCTTTCATTCGCTTAAAAGGATTTTCAACACAAAAAGCTTTGATACTTCAAGTTCATTCGAGCTTGATTATTTTTCTGAAGAGAAAGAGGAAGAAGAAACAGAAACAATGGGCGAAAACACAACTATGGAGGAATACATGAACAAAACCCGTGCTGATCACACTTCAGGAGTTGCTAGACCAAAGTTTGATGATAAGTCAAAGTTTGAATTGAAGGGTTAGTTTCTCAAGGAACTAAGAGAAAATGCTTTTAGTGGATCGGAACATGAGGATGCTAATGAGCATGTTGAAAAGGTCCTCGAGATTGCGGATTTGTTTACTTCAGAAGGAGTGACTGACGATCAAATCATGCTAAGAATCTTTCCACTCTCACTAAAAGGAGCTGCTAACAAGTGGCTAAGGAATGAACCTGCTAGTTCAATCACTACATGGGAAGATTTGAAGAGCAAATTCCTGAAGAGATATTGTCCACCTGCTAAGACTGCTAAAAAGATGGAGGCTATCAACAGTTTCAAGCAAGAGCCTGATGAAACTCTTTATCAAGCTTGGGAACGATTTAAAGATTTATTGGTAAAATGTCCTCAACACTATCTAACCGCTATGCAGGAGATAATATTGTTTTATCAAGGATTGGACGTGCCTACTAGACAAATATTGGACGCTAAGGGAGCTGTGCCTCAAATGAGTGCAGCCAATGCTAGGAAAGCGATCCCAAGAAGCTGCTGATCATTCTCAAAAATGGCACGATGGGACCTCTACTAGATCTAAGAGCAGCACTAATTTTGACGGGATTGCTGCTATTCAAGCTCAATTGGATAAGATTAGTAGAGAGATGAAGAAGCGTGATGAAAGAGTGTATGCTGCCCAAGTTGGATGTGAAAAGTGCGAAGGACCTCACTACACTAAAGATTGCCCGAATAAGAATGAAAGTGAGACGTTTGAAGAAGCATATTACACCCAATTTGGACAACCATTCCGACCTTCGGGAAGATTTAGGGAAGCCACCCCGGGATTCTATCAAAAGAACAACTTTAATCCCGCTTATCAAGAGAGGAGGCAGACTTTAGATGACACTCTAAAGCAAATTATGGCCGATGCTGCTAAAAGACATGAAGAGAATACTGCTATGATCAAAGAAATCCGAGCTTCAACGGACACTACTACAAGAAATCAAGGAGCTTCGATCAAAGCATTGGAACAACAAATTGGTCAAATGAGCAAAGTTCTTCAAGAAAGGGGATATGGAAGTTTACCTAGCTCAACCGAAACCAACCCAAGAGATCATGTCAAGGCCATAAGCACCACTGAAGAAGTCACTCCTTACTTGCCTAGAAGATTGATGAATGGTAATGATGGTGCAAGACCCGAATTTTTCTTTAATTCTTCAATCAGTTTAAGGAGACTACTCAAAGAAAAGACAAAGATTGAAGAAGAGATCAAGGCTACAATGAAAGAAGGGAGCTCTGCAACCGATTTAAATGCCTTGCCTCATAAAGAAAAAGACCCAGGAAGTTTTACTCTACCTTGTTCAATTAATAATATATCTTTCAATAATGTGTTAGCTGACTTAGGAGCTAGTGTTAGTGTTATGCCTCTTAAGACATTCACTACCCTAGGACTAGGTAAATTAGCACCGACTAAGTTACTTATTGAATTGGCTGATAAAACGGTAAAACGACCTGAAGGGATTGCTAATAATGTGCTAGTTAAGATTGAGAAGTTTATTTTCCCTGTAGACTTTGTTATTTTAGATATGCCCGAGGATGTTAAGATTCCTTTAATCCTTGGTCGACCTTTCTTGTCTACTGCCCATGCTAAGATTGATGTGTTTAAAAGAAAAATCTCATTAAGGGTAGGGAATAATAAACTAGTCTATAAGTGCCAAGATCCTGTTAAAAGCATAATTAGAGGAGTCTATGTGCTAGGATTAAGAGAGCGTATGGACCTCGATCTTGAACCTAGGCTCATGGGAGAAACATTGATTCAAAACAACTCAACTAATCCTAATCATGAGAACTTTGAGGAATTTATTGACCTAAATGTACCTACCGAACTTAGACGCGATGTTGTCAATGATTCTGATGATGAGTGGTATGATTGTGTAGTAATTAACAAACGTAGGAGAATAGTTAAGAAAACAAATTTGAATAATGATGTGTTTATTGAACTACCACCCCACCTTGCTTATTTATGCTTATATGATAATAAGAATTTCCCGTCTATCATTTTTTCATCTCTGCCCGAAAGGGACAGAACTTTGTTTATACAGATATTAAAGAAGAACGGCGTGGAAATTAAGGACGAGCAAGGAATGTTCAATATTACTGAATTGGGAATGAGGGAGCGCGATGTTTCCGACTCCTTCAATGATCGATATTAAAGAGCTGAACGTGAGTCTAACTTGAAGACTCTGGAATAAAGACAAGTGCTTACCGGGAGACAACCCGGATTTATCTTTTAATTTTCTGTTTTTGTGTCGAGTCGGTCAGGCCGCAGAGGATACGGCGCATCTCAATCCTGAGATGCGACGCATCTCCTGCAATGGTCATATCTTTACTTTTCTGCATTTTTACTTTTCGACTTTAAAACTTTTTATCAGTTTATTTTAATGCGGCGCATCCCTGGTTAAGGATGCGGCGCATCTTTTATTCTGATCCGTATTTATTCCAGGCTCGATACGGCGTATCTTCTTCCATAAGATACGGCGCATAGACTGACCTGATGATTTTCATTTTTTAACTTTTATGTTTTATTTTTACCTAACTACTAATGTGTTATGTAAGTTGAACCTTTCTTACCTTAGGTGTGTTTTGAAGCCTTGGTGGTATTATAGATTCCTGCATTTCCTGTGGATACATCGAATATGAAGCTTAAACGTTCTAATCCACAAGAAAGATGATTTTTGCTCTAATACTAATGGAGGATCATAACCGAGCAAATCTCAGGGGAGTTTTTCTGTTCTAATTCTTTTATTTTCCAGTTTTTAACCTTTCATACAAACAACGAGGACGTTGTTTAACTTAAGTGGGGGGATTGGAGAATTAGAACACTTAACATTTACTTGTCCTAAACTTTTCAAAATATGCTTAAAATGTGCTTAATATATCAAAATTTAAAATTTTTATCATGTTTTTGTTTAAAGTCTAAGTTGCATAGCTGCACACATGACGTTATTTTCAAAAATTGTGATTTTTCAAAATTCACAAATCTATGAGTGTGCCGGTGACTTGTAAACTTTAGAACTTGGCTTGTATACTATTCGAGACCACCATAATAAGTATTATTTATATAATTGGAATGACTTGTCTAAATTGGTAAATTTCTAGGATTACACCCAAATAGCCTTTATATGTTATGTGTTATTAGCTAACTACACTGGTTAGTTAACCTCCGTATAAACCCTTTTGTTACTCTCATTTTTAGAGTAAGATACCCCTAGAAAAACACTCAGAGCCATTCCTTTCGTTTCTTACACCTTTGTTAAAATGTTTCGTTACACCCTTACACCTTAGCCTACCCTGTAGATTAAAATCCGTGGTTGGTTAATTGCTATAGGCAAAGTGTGTTTCCTTACATTACCTGTGTTCGCGTGCGTAATTCATTATCTATGGTTAGGTCGGGAAATTGCACAATGCGATTGGAGTGAAAGTAAATATTGTATATTTTTGAGTTTATTTTTCGTGTGTTTACTACTTTCACTATTACCGTTATTTCTGAAGTTATGAAAAGTATGGAATAATTATCCAGAATTATCATTATAGTGATGTGGTGAAATTTTACACATCTATGTTTATGTTATTAAAAAAAAAAAAAAAAAAAAAAAATGGAAAAAAAATAGAAAAGAAAAAGAAAAAGAAAAAGTTGGATGTTTGATTAAACCAACTTATGTAAAGTTATGTAAGTGGTCGATATCACCACTAGTTGTTATATATTTATGGATTGAATGGGAGTTGGCAGTTATGGGAACGTCAACTAAGGTTTATTCTTTGATTGAGATCTTGTTGAGTATAATTCGTGTCTACCTAAAGCGTGTGTTTCAAGTGTTAAAGCGTGAGTTATTCAATGATATGAGTCTTATTCATGGGATGGTTGGGATAGTGATTAACCACACTTAGGATTTTAATTTATTTGTTTTGTTTATTTTTTTATTTTTACACCAATTTCTATCCCAAATATTATCCATGCCCTGTATTATTCTTTATCCAACCAAACCTTTGATTTATTGAGATTAGGGATTTGAGCAATCTTAAGTATCGTAGTCGTGAATTCGGCTATGTATTTATGATTTTGTCGCCCTTTTTGATATATTATTATTGGTGAAGTTTGGACCTATCTTTAGCCTATTCGAGTTAAGGATTTGAGCAATTGCAAGTATCGTGTTCGTGGATTCGATCATGTATTTGTGATTTTGTCGCCTTTTCTGGAATTTGAGATCGATAGAGATTAAGAATAATTAACCCTTAAGCCTAAAAACCCTTTTTACAGCTTTAGACTTGTTATTCCTTGGCTTTAGTGGGGGAGATGTGTATACTTGCCAAGCTTATGATAGAATATTCGTCGCGACTAGACAGTTAAACGATTAGATTTGCTTTTATCAAAATATTTTATTTTACTTCTAATTCGTTAAGTGTTTAGTTGTGTGATTATGAACAAAATGAATACATGCTTAAATATAAAAATAAATCCTAATATCTTTTAGGATACATTTTCATAAGATTAATTCTAAGGTTTACTTGGGGACAAGTAAAGCTCAAGTGGGGGGATATTTGATGAACTCAAATAAGTACATTTTATTACTATCATTTATCCTATTAATTTGACTTGTTTTATTATATTATGTATGAGGATTGATACTTAATCGTTTACTTTTGTAATTCTCAGTTGAAAACAAGCATTTGGTGAAACTTGGCGATTTTGGACTAATTATGGGGCAAAACATGCAAGAAGTTAAGAGTCTACTGAAATGTACAAGATCAAGACTAATCTGCTCCAGATGCGCCGCATATTGCTTATCACATACGGCGCATCGCTGTCAAGATCTCACCAGATACGATCCAAGATACAAGAGGACATGCGCCGCATCCAAAGATAAAGATACGCCGCATCTTCTGGCGGTGTACGAATATTCCTGAATATTATAATCTTGGACCCCACGCGAAGTTAAGTAAATGCGCCGCATCTACTTACTAGATGCGCCGCATCTTACCCTCAGACAGAAACTATAAATACCCCAAGACCAGACGAATTTCGGGGGACATATATTATATACGAAGACCGAAGTACAGAAACCAAGGACGAATTCAGTCGAATAGCGAGCACAAGACACACTCAAATCAAAGATACAAGAGCTGTAAGAAGGTGCTGCATGTGTTTAATTCATTAAGTAGTTTTGTTTTATTGTGTTAGTAAACTTTAATTCATCAAGATTGGTGGCTTGTGTAATGTGACAACGGAAAGATTGCACTCCCTTAAAACTGCTTTCTCATTAATTAAAGTTTATATGTTGATGTCTTTGGTGACTTTTATTAGTGCATTAATAACCTCTGTGTCTAGCTGAGCGTTGATCGGGTCGCCATGCCTCTGCCCTCGCCTATTTATTAGATCGCCTATGCATTCTATGGTCTGTAGAAAAGTAGGAGAAAGATAAATAGGATAGTCATAAGTAATTATTAAGGGTTTACTCGCCGATAAGATTAGAACCAACGAGAAAGGACTTAATCTCGGTGCGTTGCATCGAACTATACACTTCATATAACACTAGCAATAAAACAAGTGACAAACTACTTATCTTAAGGACAGCCCTCTTATTGTCTCGAGTATTTATCTGTGTACGTGTGTGCTATTCGCTGATTCGTGCCTATTGGTTTAGTTTATTATTTAATTGCAACCAAATCGTGCCAGTCTCTCAGGCTGAACCCCCTTGCGTTAGATTAGATTGTATAGCTAACTTAATATATTAAAATACTGATTAGAATAACTAGATAATACGTTCCACTCTTAGTGATCGACACTCTACTTACCATTATATTCATACTGACCGGGTACACTGCTCGTTAAGTGTGTGTGTTATTGATAAGTTGGCTAAATATAAATTTAAAACTTGAGTAGGCATTAATACTGCTAAACCGCAACGACACATCGCACGCATCAACGATCTCTCATGAATCTCTCACTATTGATGATGTTACTCATGTAGATAACTTAGGTTTTAACTTGCTTAGTATTACTCAATTATGCCGTAAAAAGTATGACGTCCTTTTCAGTGAAAACAGAAGTAAGATACTTAAAAATGGCATAACCGTAGGAAAAGGTGTTTTGAAGAATAACGTTTACGTTATGAAATTAGACAAAACATCTAAAGACAAACTTTGTCTCACCTCCTTAGATGACAACTCAACTCTATGGCATAGACGTTTAGGTCACGCCAACATGAGACTCCTCCAATCCTTATCATCTAAGGAACTCGTTAGGAACCTACCCAAGTTGAAATACGTCCAACACTTTTGTGATGCTTGCAAAATTGGGAAACAAGTTCATAATAGCCATAAGGCTAAAATCATGGTGTCTACATCTAGGTGTCTAGAATTGTTGCATATGGATTTGTTTGGTCCATCCACTATACAAAGTTATGGTGGAAACTTCTATACTTTGGTAATAGTAGATGATTAATCTAGGTATACTTGGACTAAGTTTTTGAAAACTAAAAACGAAGCATTTGATAAATTTGAAATTCTAAGTAAGAAAATTCAAAATCAAATAGGAAATAGCATTGAGTCAATTAGAACCGACCACAGTCGTGAATTTGATAACGAAACCTAATTCAGAGCTTTTTGTGATGCTAATGGCATAACACATAATTTCTCAGCACCTCGAACCCCTCAATCAAATGGTTCATTAGAACGTAAGAATAGAACACTCCAAGAAATGAGTCGAACAATGCTAAACGGACAAAATATACCACAAAAGTTTTAGTGTAACACCGTAGACACATCAACATACATCCTAAATAGTGTCTTAATTAGGCCATTTTTAAAGAAAACACCATATGAGCTTTATAGAGGCAAAAAGCCTACTTTAGGATATTTTAGAGTTTTTGGAAGCAAGTGCTTCATTTTAAATACTAAGGATTACCTCACCAAGTTTGACCCAAAGTCTTATGAAGCTGTATTCCTTGGATACTCGCAAAATAGTAAAGCATACATTGTCTTAAACAAAGAAACCTCAAGAGTTGAGGAATCGTTGAACGTAACATTTGACGAAAGTCCACCTCCCTCTAAGACATCACCTTTGGTAGATGATGACTTAGTTGAAAGTCAAATGGTTGAAAACCAAGAAAATGTAGAAAATGACAAAGAAGATGAACCCTTGAATAGAGAAATAATCAACATCAAGGAATCTAGAAGTTACCCACTAGATAACGTCATAGGAGAAATTAACGAAAGAACCTTAAGGTCAAGAGTTCAAAATCAAAGTAATTTCTTTTGTTTTGTTTCAACTATTGAGCCAAAAAATATAAATGAGGCCATAAAAGACGAATCTTAGGTCGTAGCGATGCAAGAAGAACTTAATCAATTTGTTAGAAATGACGTTTGGACATTAGTCCCTCAACCAAAGTGTCAAACCATAATTGGAACTAAATGGGTGTTTAGGAACAAAATGGATGAAAATGGAGTAGTTTCTAGAAACAAAGCTAGGCTAGTAGCTCAAGGCTACAATCAACAAGAAGGCATAGATTACGACGAAACATTTGCACCCGTCGCTAGGCTTGAGTCAATTAGAATACTACTTGCATATGCATGTGCACATGACTTTAAACTTTTTCAAATAGATGTCAAAAGTGCATTTCTTAATGGTTTTATTAATGAGGAAGTGTACGTTGCACAACCTCCTGGCTTTGCCGATTTTGAAAAACCAAATCATGTCTATAAACTTAAAAAGGCTTTATACGGACTTAAGCAAGCCCCAAAAGCTTGGTATGATCGACTTAAGACTTTCCTAGTTGACCATAAGTATATCATGGGCCTAGTAGACAACACCCTTTTCACTAAGAAAAAGGGATCACATATAATCATAGTTCAAATATATGTGGATGACATCATATTCGGATCAACTTGTCAAGAGTTATGTGATGATTTTTCAAAAATCATGCATTATGAGTTTGAAATGAGTATGATGGGGGAACTAAACTTTTTCTTAGGACTCCAAATTAAACAATTAGATGATGGGATATTCTTCAACCAATCTAAGTACATCAAGGATATGCTTAAGAAATTTGGTCTTGAAGATTCCAAACCCATGAAAACACCCATGTCCTCCGAAACCAAACTCACAAAGGATGAAGAAGGTGAATCCGTAGATAGCACTAAATATAGGGGAATGATTGGTAGTCTACTCTATCTAACGGCTAGTAGACCCGACATTATGTTTAGTGTTTGTCTATGTGCACGCTTTCAAGAAGATCCCAAAACATCCCATCTTGAAGCCGTCAAATGTATTTTTAGATATATTAAAGGCACTACACATTTAGGATTATGGTATCCCAAAGGAACGGGAATAGAAACCATAGTGTATGCCGACTCAGACCATGCCGGTAACTATGTTGATAGAAAAAGTACAAGTGGTATTTGTACTTTTGTTGGACATTGTCTTACTGCATGGTTCTCAAAGAAACAAACGGCATTAGCAATTTCAACAACCGAAGCCGAGTACATGTCTGCAGGAAAGGCGTGTCAACAAGCACTGTGGATGAAACAATCTCTCGTCGACTATGGAATTGAACTCATCGACATTCCCATTCTTTGCGACAACAAAGGAGCTATCGACCTTAGCAAAAATCCAGTCCAACACGCTAGAACAAAACACATAGAAATACGTCACCACTTCCTACGCGGCAATGTTCAAAAGGGAAACATCTCAATCGAGAAAGTATCCTCAGAGGAGAACATTGCCGACATTCTCACAAAACCTCTTAAGAGAGCACCCTTCAGCTTCCTTAGACTTGATTTAGGATTAATGGAACCAAACGTGTAGTTAGAACCTTGGCTTGAACCTTAGATTAACCAAACACGTCAAAAACAACCAATTGTCAAACTGGTTCCCACGGAACCAAACGACAACACGTATGTAACCCACATTTTGGCTCCGCCAAATCCGTGGGTTCCTGAGTAAGTTTAGTATAATAAACAAACACCCATGTACTGTTTGCCACATTCCCCAAAAACTTACAAGCTACTGGAACTCGACCTATAGTAAACCAATCTCAGAATTTAGGTCATCCTCCACAACCAATTTGTGATTTTAACCTCTCTGTAATTATCCTAATCATATCTACATTCCTGATCTGAGTCTAGGATTTCTATTTCTTGCACAAAATCAAAACTTGGGGTTTATGCATATTTTTTGCAAAATCATGAAACATATTTACTGAATTGCATAACAAATCATGTTTTCCTTAGTTAGGAATTGCATATCATAAGGCATTATCATAATTCATCAAAAACCCCATGTAAAATACTTGCAAAAATCTTCTCAAGACTAGGAAAAACGATTTTTGCACATTGTTCATACAAATAAAAATGCTATGTTTTGAACATCACTTGCATAATGTCTCTTGAATGCTAAAGGGAATACATAACTAATATGTATTTTCGGGTACATTCAATTGTAGCTACATTGAAGTAGGAGTGTTTGGGTTATCTCTAGTTTTGTTATAAAACTTTCATAAACAAAATTTTCATGCATCAAAAGGAGTCGAGATAACCGCACCTCCACATCGTCCCCATGTAGGCACACACTATAAATTTATATACGTATTCTCGATAGTTTTAACTAAACTATGTAATTTTCGTGTCTAGGATAACAATATGCCTCCCGCAACATACTGTGATCAGAAAGAAACCCTCAATTACCTACCCAAACACCATAAGACAAAAGGACTCACTGACGACCAAGTCAAAATCTTTAAGGCTTTAGAAAAATGTTATGTTCACGAGGGTAGAACCGTAGACCCCTCATTCTTAGAAGGAACCAATTTTCAAGAACAACTAGCCGCCATCCAATTCGATTGTCTTCTAGACATAGATGAACCTATAATTCCTAGATTCATACTAGAATTCTATGCTAGTGTCGGTCTTAGCTCAAATGACTATGGTTACATAAACGTCCATTTCAAAGTTAACCAAACCCAATTCAACATCCCTTTGGACCAATTCGCGGAAGTCTTAGGAATTCCGGGTGAAGGCGCTTGCTTTTATTCGGACAAATGGTCATTGTCCATCCTCGATTCCAACCTTGATTGTATGCCTCCATATGACACACCATTGATTCCAAAAGAAACCATCCGTGATCATCTCTTCATACCTAGGACCACCCACACTAGGACAAGTCGAGGTAAAGAAGTCGATAGAGACCCGTTTGGCATGGAGCTAAACGAGCTTAGGCCTCAATTTAAAAAGTTGGAAGAGATTCTTAGAGCTAACGTCATAAGCACCATAGGAAATAGGGATCATGTTAACGCAAGCCTTTGCTACATGCTCTATTTTGTGTCTACCCACCAACCGTTCAACCTAGTCTATTATGTAGCCAAAAGAATGGCCGATATTCTGGTTTTGGATACCACCGCCATGCCTTACGGGATGCTTCTTACCCGTCTCTTTAGAGCTTTTGCACCCATTCCTCCAAATGATAGAGGTTTCCTTCCCGACTACTCTGAAATTGAACACACCTTTGTACCTCTTAGTGACCCTAGGGAAACGTGCTCATCCTCCAACCTCATCATCATCATCATCGGTTAGTGAGGATGATGGTT
Organism: Artemisia tridentata subsp. tridentata; assembly: GCA_021014915.2. Lineage (NCBI taxonomy): Eukaryota > Viridiplantae > Streptophyta > Magnoliopsida > Asterales > Asteraceae > Artemisia > Artemisia tridentata. The sequence continues at coordinate 68,224,410 of CP139501.1, read as the reverse complement.
CGCCAAATTCTAGGATTCCTCCACCCGAATACATGAGCCAACTTCCTCCCATCGAGAAACAATCCGAGGAGTTCCGACAAATAAGAGGAATGATGAAGAATATTGGACGTTGGATTATGAAGCTCAACAATTAGTGAGGATTAGGGAGTGTTTGGTATAAGACATTTTTAAACAATGATGTGATGAATTGTTGTGTTTTTAGGATATTATGTTGGTATTTAACATTTATGTGAACTAACATAACAATGCAGGATGATAACACTTGATGTTATCGATTTTCCGTATTTAAGCCACCGTTTGGCTTAACCTACTTATATGGTAAGTTCAATATCCTTGGTTTGATTTATATGTACACATGTGTTAGAACCTGTGTTTTTGTTTTTAATCAATCATAACTAAGTAGTTACATAAGCTTTAGGACAATTTGCGGGAATTGAACGGGTTTCGGGTATTTTGACATACCCTCTGTTAAGAAATTCCATTTGGCGGATATGGCGGAACCAACTTTTGGGTTCATTCTGTTGAACACTTTGGCTCCGCCAACTTTAGCCCAGCGGATTCTGCAGAACCAAAATCTTGGGGTCCGCACTTGTTATCGTTTGGATCCGCCATTCAAACAGTAACTTTTTCAAATTTCCCGTCTAATCCCGCTCCTTAGATTATTAGGGTTATTCTACTGATCATTAGGCACATTAGGATCATTTAGGCACACTTAGAACTATAGGAAATTCATTTCCCACCAAAATTTGAAATTTCAAATTTCCATCCAAGTTACCTTTTTGTAACAAACAAGGAACCTCCAATTTGGTTCTTTGCAATCCGTGGATCAATCAAATCACTGGAATTCCACTCACCCTTGCATTTACTGCATATCTTCACACTCTTGCTCAACTCCATTTCTATGGATTGACTTTGGTGATATGACAAGTTCATTGTCTTCCTCCAAATCATTAGGAACCAACATTTCTCAATGGATCAACATCAAATCCAAACACAAAGTTCAATACATCTTACTGTCTATAAATTAGAAACCTTAGGATCATCACAATTCACACTTTCACCATCATCTCTAAGCATTACTCCTGTACTTCTAAGTAATCCTCCTCATTTCAAAAATCACTAAATCCAACAACTCATCCACCAATAGACCACCACGAAGGACAGCTCGTATGAGTGTCAGACTGTGTTGTTTTGTAAATCTAGCTTCTTCATCAGAAGAGTCACCACCCCTTAACATTTCATCACCTATAGCAAATGAGAACTTTCTCACTCTCTCCACTCCAACACCACCTAATGTGATCATCAACACTCCACCACCAACAATCACTCCAGTGGCTACCACACCACCACCCGCTCCATCTCAACCAACTAGATCACCATCACCTCCACACTCACCAAAACTCCGTCGAATAGAGCTCTTTGTTACTAATCCAACCTCACCACATCCTTACTTAGAAACCCTTGAAGACCTTCCACCAAATTCTACTAATCCTCCACCCTTGACTTTTAAAGGTCAAGAACCACTCCTTTTCCATCCCATTCATCGGGATATTCATGGTCCTCTCTACCGTGATCAAGCACCACCACAACCGCAACCTCAACCACTTTCACCAAGGTCCACCCTCAATGCCATTGATGAGGAAATGTGGATTAACCAACCCAACACCCAAGGCGCGATCAATGAAGAACTTGATCACCTTTATGCCTTCTCCAATATGGTGGATTCCCACCTTAATGAGGCTATGGATTTGCAATCAACTTTGATGGCTTCCATCATGTCTCTAACCTACATTCCACCACCTCCACCATCAAATAACCAACCACAACCACCACCAACTATTAATGAACCATCCCTTCCACCAAACTACCCTAGACATGGTTGTTCCATGTGTGAGAGGACCGCCCACTTGACTCAAAGGACCAACATCTTGGTTCACGAGTTACAAAACGAAATGAGGTTCATTTTGAACCACATCCTAGAGTGCCTTAATGCTCTATCCCATCCTCCACAATAGATATTAGAAGTTTCTCCTTTGTCTCCTTTTATAGGACTTCATAGGACTTTTTAGGACTTCTCTTTTTTAATTTCTAGGATATTTTATTTTGTAACTCCTTGTTTTGTGACTTTGATCACAAACAATTTTCAATGGAAGGATGTTATTGTAACCACTGTAAAAATCCTACATTATAATAAACTATCTTACAGAATACTTATCCTTCTTCTACGTATAATTTTTTTTTATTATTATCTGATCATAACTATTATCTAATGTGACGTAGCTCACATCCTCGATAAACGTGCTCACACGCAACACAGCCTTAACTTATTTAATGTTTATTCATATAAACATTTCCATATGTCAAGTCTAAAACTTTATGATACCTCATCTGCCACTTTACGTTAATTCGTTAATGTACATTTAAACTAAACATTTCTTACCTAATAGAGTTTCTATGAAACCCTAAATTATTATAACAACATATATGAATAACAAAACCCTAAAAATACTAAAATACAACTTATTTGAGTAATGTACAAGTCACTAAAGCACAAAAACCCTAAAACCACTTTAACTCCTGATAAAAACCCGAATTTCACAAAACTATGATTCTATGTAATAAAATCACAAACCCTAAATAATATATATATGATTTTTATAAAATATAAATGTACAAGTCCTTTAAGCCAAGGTACAAGTCATTAATGCATAATAACTAATTATTCATAAAAATACTATATTAACCTTAAAAATATTTATTTTAAAGCACATTGTACAAGTAATCCATGCACTAACTTTTAAAATAAATTTATTAGACTTACTAAATATTAGTACAAGCCCTTAAACTCAATGTACAACCCTTCAATGCATAAAACCCTAAAAATCTCATTTATATATTTTAAAACCTAATAAAATTTACATATAAATAATATAACTTAACTTAATATTAAAAATACATTTTCTATATGATTTACACTCTAGTACAACCTTATTAAGCTAATAGTACAACCCTTTATAGTACAACATGACTTCCTTTTCCATTTCTATAAAATTCGACCTATACATATATATAAGTAAACTTTAACTATTTTCTACTTAGCAAATCTTTAAACTAAACCCTAAAACTAATCTAGTTAGACCCTTAAACCCTAGATACCACACAACATAGCCCAAAGTACCACCCTTTAAAGCCTTAGTCGATCCATATCATTTCTTTTCTTCTTGCCTAGTTCGAATCCAACAAAGTGCCAACTAAACCTTTTCTTTTCAAATCTCCAAGCAACATATACATCACATATTATCTTCCAAGGTCCCAAAACCCTCCACATCACATTGTCTCTCTAGGTAGTTAAAACACTTGGTTTTTAAACAAACCACATCACCACCATACGCCCTATATTTTTCCCTCCATACATGTGTTCCTTACCATGTCCCCTCCATCCCATAACATGGTGACTTAGCCCATCTAGAAACCCTAACCTCATTTCTTCTATAAAAATTAAACCAAACGCCACATTCTTTTTCATATCAATCGAACCAACCAAAATAAGCTCACACTTCATTTTCTACTAATCCTAGAGTCCACATAGAAGCTAAGGAGAGAGGAGTGGTGTTTAGGTTTCAAGTCTTTTCGACTAAAATTTTCCATAATCGAACATATAAGCAAGTAAGTTTATTCAGCCCATTTTATTATCTTTTGTAGAATTGAAAACTCTTAAAACATGCCATAAAACAAACTCTAATAGCTAGCCATGCTAAGAACCATGTATTCAATATTTTTCTTTTTCTTTCTTTTGTTCGAATAATACCAAACGCACCATAATAAAATTTTCTTTTAAGAAAAAAAAACAAATCGAGAAACTTTAAAACACTTTAGAGATAGGATAGATATGTTAATGATCATAATGTCATGCATTAAAAATGGATTAGAACCCTTAAAAACCAAAAACCGAACCACTTTTCTCTTTTTCTTTTCTGTCGCAAAAACTACCCAGCGCCCCATCTTTGAACCATAGTTTCGACCACTAAATGACTTCTAAAAATTCTGAATTTTTGCCACATTAAAGACCACCCAGCTGGCTAATTATAGGAAAAAGAAAGTCGTAAAAAGATGGATTTTTCACAAAGTTATTCGCGTCCTTTTTCTGCCCCTTTTCACTAATTTGAACGCAACAAATAAATTGATTCGAGCATTATAAGCTCGAATCATAAGCCCATAAGCTGTAAATAAGATGTTACTAAGTTAATAATAAAGTGTATACAGGATTCGTAGAAAGTCGTGCCTTTTCCCGTAACTTATAACGCGTTTAAATAAAATAAGGACGTCGGGTGTAACGCATAAAATGCTTTGGGGTTAATTTCTACCTAAACTCTAATTAGTTTTATTAGATTGGATTTAAATGGATGTCGATCTGCAGTTCAGGGGTAAAAAATGTCAGTTTTGAAACAATAGGGTAGAAACTGTCATTTGACCAAAGTTGAGGGGTAAAAATTGTAATTTTATAAAAGTTGAGGGGTAAAAATTGTCATTTTATAAAAATTCAGGGGTATAAACTGTCAATATGAGAAACTATATGGTAAAAAGCGTAACTTTATATATAATTATTATTATTAATATATTCTAAATATATTTATAATAAAAACTAATAAAAACTAGATTACGTTTATCTCGATAACAACGAACGGGAAATACTTAACGAACAAACGAAACAAAAACATAAAATACGAAAATAAGATAAAATCTTATCCAACTTTTGAAGAGAATTCATGTTTTCTCAATTAAACATTTAACTATCAACCAAAACCTGACGAAACGAATATTAAAACTTATATATAGTTGAATACGATTACTGAAATTTGACATAATGAACCAGGTTGCCTGCCGGAGACGTTTATCAACTCTATTTAACTTTGTTTTCCATCCAAACTGTCAAGGTGAGTTCATAGTCCCACTATTTTTATACGTTTTCCAAACTTGTGGGGAGATACATGCTTCTAAACCGAACACAAGTATTTTTCTGTATGCTTTCCTGATTTATATTGCTTAAGTTTAACTGTTGCCTATTTAAAGTCCCTCTATCATGAACCATTAATCACTTTCGGGTGAACGCGAATATAATGAATAGATCTATTGGGTTTGACAACCCCTTTGTGTTACAGTAACGTGACCCAATGCATTTTATTTGAAAACGTTTAATAAAGAGTTTTTTGCAGACTCCTACTCGAGGGCATAATTGCTACATTTAATTATGTAGTAATTTACATCAATAGTTCATTACTATGATGTCCATTGTGTTAACGTCTTGCGTATCATGAGACTTAGAGCAATATATAACGAACTGCGATATTACTGAATTACTTTTCTACTTAGTTTGTGTTCAACTGATTATAACTTTAAACGCTATGGATTCACTCAACCTTTTTGTTGACTTTTTAGCATGTTTTATCTCAGGTAACTAGAAGTACGATTTGGCACGGAGTGGCATGGGCTTTCTTCTTATAAAAAGAGTGTCCATTTTGTTATCATTCAACAAATAATGTAACTTTTATAACGTATTTCAAAACTTCCCGCTGGGACCTCTATATGTAACTCTGATTTAAATAAATGAATGATAACGATTTTATTTAAAACGTCTCTTTTCGAGTCGTTTTCTATTTTCATAACTGTGATGCTTGAAGTAACACCCCAACTTATATTCCGCTGCTATTATCGAAAACGGGGGTGTTACAGATTGGTATAAGAGCTCATGGTTATAGAGAACAAGGTTCAAACCTAGACTATAACCACTTTTCACAAAGTTAACCAAAGTCCTCCGTGCCACAACGATACTGAAATGCTACTTATACATGTTTATTTCTAATTATTTAGTTACATAGTGAAATATTTATAATTATCGTATGGTTACAGAATCATGACTTCCTCTACCCATTCTATACCTCTTATGTCGGACTCGGATATTAAAAATATCACGGCAGTACCGGACATCACGACAGTACCTACATCCTCATTACCACTACCACGTCCACATCCCTACATGTTACCTACTTATGTATCATCAGTTCCAACATTCTCACCTCCACCTCCACTATCATATACAAATTTCTATTCCCCCATCTGTCCCATTTTAAACTTAGTGAAGAAGCTAGGACCATTATCGCCCGATATCATACTTTACCCCAATCACCTACTCCCGACTTCATTACTTCACCGCGAGTCTTTGAGGTGAGTGAAAGCTTGCAGGCGGCACATGATTGATAGTTGATCATTTCCACCTTTCTGACGCGATTAGAACGGCAAGAAGAACAGAACGAGACTGCTTTAGGACATCTCGACGAGTTGCCACTAGAATACATCGAGGGTATAGAATATATAATTGAAGATTTAGTTACTGGTTAAGAGACCATGAAGCAGAAGATGGACGAGAATCGTGAGAAGGCAGATAACCGTCATGAGCAGCCGAGACAGGAAATATCTATGACGAATTGAGATTGATAGGAGAGATGAAGAAGAGAAATGAAGAACTGATGACAGCTCAGACGAAGATCAGTATTTTGGAAACAATAGTGGGAGACATGCAAGATAAATATCAGGAGTATATACAAATCCTCATCAGCATGATCGTCAAATGGGAAAGTCGACTAGGAGAAGCTTCTGGTAGCCACTAGATCAGATTGTTTTCTATCAGCTTTTGTACTATATCTTAGCCATGGGATATGTAGCATAAATATGACGCTTGTATTAATTTTGTTATATATAACAAATTAACAAGTTATTTATGACTATATGTGGTTGTGATTTGGTTGTATTTTACTGTGCATGATATCGATTGATGTGGGCCAGTGATAATCATTTTACATACATGTATGATAGAATTTGGACATGTTGTGACCTTACGATTATCATGGATCTTACCTTGTTAATTTAACATGGTCACTATACAAATTCTAAACATGTATTTTATTGTGGTATTAATAGAAATATGCCTCGCACTTCCCCAGAACCAGTCATGTCCCAAGCTGCTATCAAAAAGCTTGTCGCAGACAGTGTTGCTGTAGCACTAGAGACACAAGCAGCAGAAATGGCCCGTTCTGGAAGCACTAGCAGACCTAATGGAGAAAGTGAGATAGCAAATGCTCGCAAGTGCACTTACAAGGATTTCATAAACTGCAACCCAACTTTCTTCAAGGGAACCGAAGGAGCTACTGAATTGGCTCGTTGGTTTAAGCGTACGAAAATAGTCTTTGTAAGGAGCGGGTGTACCGATGACTGCAAAGTTGCTTTTGCTACAGGGACTTTATTGGATGATGCCCTGTCTTGGTGGTCTGCTACTTCCCAAACCATGGGTGTTGAAGCAGCTCATCAACTCACTTGGGATGATCTTAAAAAGAAAATGCTGAAAAAGTATTGTCCCCGTACCGAAATCAAAAAGATGGAAGATGAATTTCACCAACTAGTGGTGAAAGGAATGGATCTTAAGGCATACAATAGAAGGTTTCAGGAACTTACTCTCCTATGTCCAACTATTGTGCCTGACCTAGAGAAGGTGTTGGAAAAATATACTGAAGGATTACCTCGAAGCATCGAGGGAAATGTTACTGCTTCAAAGCCTCAGTCGCTAGAAGAAGCAATAACCATGGCCCATAAGCTGATGGATCGGGAAATCAAACGTAATTCCAACCAGGGAAATGGTGATCACAAGCGGAAGCTTGATGATAGAAGGATCACCCATCACCACAACAATTATCAACAAGACCGTAATAATCACCACCATCAACAGAATCGCCGGCAGGAAACTGTCAGAGCCTATACCGCCACACCTACGGAGAGGAATGGTTGTGTCAGAAGAAAACCGTCATGCAATCAATGCCCGTTGCACCACTATGGTCCATGCACTGTTAAGTGCACAAGGTGTCAGAGAATTGGACATCAGACCAAAGACTGTAAAGCAACAGGAGCCAACCTACAGCCAATAACCGTAAATTGCCACAGATGTGGTGAGAAGGGGCATTTCAAGAACCAGTGCCCGAAGCCGAATGCCAATCAGAACAACGGTGCCCGCCGAAGAGCGTATGTGCTAGGAGATGGGAACGTACAACCGAACCAAGGCTAGTGCAAGAGAATGAGAACTCGTTGAGATCCCGACAATGTCAAGGAATGAGATTCCTATTTAAACAGAAGAGAAATTCCTGATATAGCTAAATAAACCGTAGTTTAAAACTCTCTAAGTATATTTCCTATTGTACTCTACCTTAGTTACGATGGATGTAATCTAAGTGTATCAACTACCTTCCTACCGTATGAAATCTCAAGCTTATAATATTTCCGTAATAATCACAATCTACGTTTCTATTCCATTTGCCCTGTTCGTAGTCACTACGTAACAATACACTGCCATCTCATTAGAAATTTGATTAATACTAGTTTTGACAGAACAATAGACTATTATTATTCCATAAGATTTTCCCACAAACCCTAAGATTCATTTTAAGGATATCCTATTATTACCCTAGAAATTCCTGACTTATCACCGTAGTATGAACAATAATTTTCTTATTTTTGTGAAAAATAATTATGTTGTCATTTTACAAAAACAAAACGTTGAACACCATTTAAAACTTTTTGGAGAAACATAAGTATCACTATAACTCAACCAAACATCACATCATTTGGTCCTCAATTATACATAGCCTGATCAACTATGTATAATTTAGGAAGAATCATGTCATAAATGGAACATTTATCTTTTCAGATTTTCTAATAACAATTTTCATTCAAAAGTCAAATTTTGAGACAAAACAAACTGTTCATAAACATCCATTTTGACCACCCTCCTTAAATACCTACACCTACTACCCAGCACTTCCATGATAAGAAACCGACAAAATTAGAACCCTAGGATAGGACCAGAACTCGCTTGGAAATAAGAAAATTAAATACGAGCAGAGACACCCAAACCTTTTCCTCACTTCTCGACCAACATTGACTGAATCTTGGGACGAGATTCCCTCAACGGGGGGATACGGTAACCACTGTAAAAATCCCACATTATAATAAACTATCTTACAGAATACTTATCCTTTTTCTACGTATAATTTTTATTATTATTATCTGATCATAACTATTATCTAATGTGACGTAGCTCACATCCTCGATAAACGTGCTCACACGCAACCCAACCTTAACTTATTTAATGTTTATTCATATAAACAATTCCATATGTCAAGTCTACAACTTTATGATACCTCATCTGCCACTTTACGTTAATTCGTTAACGTACGTTTAAACTAAACATTTCTTACTTAATAGAGTTTCTATGAAACCCTAAATTATTATAACAACATATATGAATAACAAAACCCTAAAAATACTAAAATACAACTTATTTGAGTAATGTACAAGTCACTAAAGCACAAAAACCCTAAAACCACTTTAACTCCTGATAAAAACCCTAATTTCACAAAACTATGATTCTATGTAATAAAAAATCACAAACCCTAAATAATACATATATGATTTTTATAAAATATAAATGTACAAGTCCTTTAAGCCAAGGTACAAGTCATTAATGCATAATAACTAATTATTCATAAAAATACTATATTAACCTTAAAAATATTTATTTTAAAGCACATTGTACAAGTAATCCATGCACTAACTTTTAAAATAAATTTATTAGACTTACTAAATATTAGTACAAGCCCTTAAACTCAATGTACAACCCTTCAATGCATAAAACCCTAAAAATCTCATTTATATATTTTAAAACCAAATAAAATTTACATATAAATAATATAACTTAACTTAATATTAAAAATACATTTTCTATATGATTTACACTCTAGTACAACCTTATTAAACTAACAGTACATCCCTTTATAGCACAACATGACTTCCTTTTCCATTTCTATAAAATTCGACCTATACATATATATAAGTAAACTTTAACTATTTTCTACTTAGCAAATCTTTAAACTAAACCCTAAAACTAATCTAGTTAGACCCTTAAACCCTAGATACCACACAACATAGCCCAAAGTACCACCCTTTAAAGCCTTAGTCGATCCATATCATTTCTTTTCTTCTTGCCTAGTTCGAATCCAACAAAGAGCCAACTAAACCTTTTCTTTTCAAATCTCCAAGCAACATATACATCACATATTATCTTCCAAGGTCCCAAAACCCTCCACATCACCTTGTCTCTCTAGGTAGTTAAAACACTTGGTTTTTAAACAAACTACATCACCACCATACGCCCTATATTTTTCCCTCCATACATGTGTTCCTCACCATGTGTGCTCCTTCCCATAACATGGTAACTTAGCCCATCTGGAAACCCTAACCTCATTCTTCTATAAAAATTAAACCAAACGCCTCATTCTTTTTCATATCAATCGAACCAACCAAAATCAGCCCACACTTCATTTTCTACTAATCCTAGAGTCCACATAGAAGCTAAGGAGTGATCTTAAGAAGCCATAGAAGGAAGAGAACGAGTGGTGTTTAAGTTTCAAATCTTTTCGACTAAAATTTTCCATAATCGAACATATAAGCAAGTAAGTTTATTCAGCCCATTTTCTTATCTTTTGTAGAATTGAAAACTCTTAAAACATGCCATAAAACAAACTCTAATAGCTAGCCATGCTAAGAACCATGTATTCAATATTTTTCTTTTTCTTTCTTTTGTTCGAATAAAACCAAACGCACCATAATAAAATTTTCTTTTAAGAAAAAAAAAACAAATCGAGAAACCTTAAAACACTTTAGAGATAGGATAGATATGTTAATGATCATAATGTCATGCATTAAAAACGGATTAGAACCCTTAAAAACCAAAAACCGAACCCCTTTTCCCTTTTTTTTTTCTGTCGCAAACTACCCAGCGCCCCATCTTTGAACCATAGTTTCGACCACTAAATGAATTCTAAAAATTCTGAATTTTTGCCACATTAAAGACCACCCAGCTGGCTAATTATAGGAAAAAGAACGTCGTAAAAAGATGGATTTTTCACAAAGTTATTCGCGTCCTTTTTTTGCCCCATTTTCACTAATTTGAACGCAACAAATAAACTGATTTGAGCATTATAAGCTCGAATCATAAGCCCATAAGCTGTAAATAAGATGTTATTAAGTTAATAATAAAGTGTATAAAGGAGTCGTAGAAAGTCGTGCCTTTTCCCGTAACTTATAACGTGTTTAAATAAAATAAGGACGTCGGGTGTAACGCATAAAATGCTTTCTTTTGTAGCAAAGAGATCAAGCATCAAGGTTCAACACAGTGTTGTAAACCTTTAGTATAGTCACTGTGTGATTTAGTAGTAGTTCACATATCATTGTTATACCAAACATTCAGTAGTGAACGGTTAGTGTTTTAGTCCTCAAAACACATAGAGTGTCGGGAGTGGTTGTACCCTTGTAAAGAACTCGGTATCTAGCTTAGTACCAGAAAAAGGTTAAGCGACGTTGGGAGTGGTTGTACCCTTGTAAAGAACTTGGTATCTATCTTAGTACCGAAAAAAGAGTAAGCGACGTGTAGAGGTTTTCTCCGCCTAGAAGGGAGCTTGTTTCTTAGTGAAGAAAAACTCTCGAGTTAGAGGCTCGAGGAGTGGAGTAGGGCAATGAAGAGAGTCTTTGTAGACCGTACCATTATAGACATCCATGTTGTCGTTTGATTGTTCTTTCCTTACTTTCTTTACTTATATTGTTTGATTATTTTCGGTAGTTTGAAATCACGTTATGTACTCAAAGCGAATAAAAGTTAAAAACGGTAAAAACTATTCAACCCCCTTCTAGTTTTCCACAAATGTGTTTACTCTCTTGAAAACCTTGTCAAACACTTCCTTGACCTTTTCAAAACTCATATTCTTCAATTGACCAGGCTTCCAGTTATCCATATTCTTCAAATAAGTACGCATTATTGATCTTTGTTGAGCCTTGGTGGGTGGTTTGTTCCTTTTTGCTTCTACCCTCTTTTGTACAAAGAACTTTCTTTGTTTCTCTAAGAGCTCCATAAACAATTTAGCTTTTTCCTCCATGGATAACTCTTCCTGTTCTTCTTGCAACATCCTCTGAGCCAACAGATGATCAGCCTCACATTTAGCTTCAATATCATCCCATGTGTTTAGAAGCTCAATGTTGGCTTTTTCTTGTTCAGCTGCAAGCCTTGCTTCTTCAACATATTGTGCTTGCAATAACCTAGCAGCTTTTTGCTAAGAGTTGTTCTTTCTTGCTCAGAGGCTTTACCACAGGCTCTTCCATCAATACACTCTTTCCATTTCCTTGATATTGTTGTTGAACTGTTGTTGTTGTTGTTGTTGATTGAGCTGGTTCACTGATGACTACCTCTTTTGCCTTGGGTCTTGTGCTCTTTAACTCCTTAAGTGCCTGAGCTATTGTGATTTCTTCAACAATTGTTGTAGTTGTGGCAGCAGTAGTAACTTTTGGCTCAACAGTACTAACTTCAACACTGGCAGTATTAACTTGATCATCAACAGCTTTAACCTGAGCAGCATTAACATCAAACTTAGCAGCATTATCCAACTCAACATTCACATTTTCAGCATCATCTTCAACAAAAAATTCAACCCCTTCATCCATAACCATCTCTTCATCCTCCCCTGCATTCATCCTCCCCTGTTTGGAGGCATCCTCCCCCAAACTTTGTTCACCATAAGAGGATTCCACTCTTGCAGTAATACCAACTTTAAACAACGTCTTGAGTTTGTGAGTTCTTGACTTCTTTCCCTTTTCAAGCAGCCTTACCCTCTGCTTCAAATGTGTGATCTCCTTCTATTGTGAGGAAGTAAGTTTCTTCAAGTCAAGAACCTCTGTTTGCAAATTTGTACAAAGATCCATCAATTCCTTTAGTTGCTTTCTACCCTCATCACTTTGGAGTGTGTTACCTCTCCCGAGAGGTGAATCATTGGGTATGTTAGACACAGTCTCAAACCTAGTTTGAGCATCTGTGCCCCCCATGGTCTCTTGGCGCCAGGGAGCATCATCTGAATCAGTTCCTTGGGAACTTGATCCATTAGATGTTGCCTTGGATTGGTTCTTAGATATGTTACCACCATCCTGCTCTGCATCTAAGCTAGCAGCAGTAGTGGCAGCCCTCACCAAACTGTCATCCTCCTCCTCATTGACAGCCTCATCTTCAACCATACTAGGAACACCAGACTGAGGTATCTTAGTGCCCTTTTTCTTTGGCTTCCTAGGTTGTTTTTGGATCTTTTGTTGTTGGGAAGTTGATGGTAGCAAAATTGTGGGTGTGTGTTGGGTTTCAGATGGGTTTTCTAAACCTTCACACTGGTTTTGTTGTTGCTTCTGCGCAAGCATTGTTTGAAACAGTGGTGTGACAGTCCCTGAAAAACCTTTACCTATTATTTTCATGTTACTAAAAATATTTTTGGTGTGAGAAGGTGCATGATAAATTCTTTTATGAATGGCCTTCTCAGAAAATTGTTTGTCCATGAAAAGTTGCAAAAACCTTGGATACATATAAAATTTACCAGACAAATTATCCAAGTTCTTAACCATACTATCAAAAATCAATTTGGAAAAATTAAAATTTTGATTTGTAGCTAAGCAGATTATGGCAGAGGCCATATTGCTGCTAAACTCATTCCATCAAGTTGTCTTTGGACTTAGACACTGTAAGATAGTATGGATTAAGAATTTCCATTGATGGGAGAAGAGAGCTGTTAGACCCATTTCCCGAGTACTTGGACCCCACCCTAGATGAAAATGGATTAAAGACTTTACATGATTGGCCAGTCAACGAATGTTGCGTAGTGGTCATACGTGTTGGTACTATGTAGAATGCGAAATTGACCGGTATATGACTTTAAGTCATGATTAGTGCATTGGTGAATAATGTGAAAATAGTGCCGAAGTTTGACTTATATAAAGTCAAAATAGTAAATTTTCCATATGACAAGTCGTCATTGTTGGAAATTTTAGATAAGCTTGTGATGAGAAGTGTAGTTTATAGTGGATTATGAGTAATGATTATGTATAGTAAGTTTAGAATTTGCGAGATCATTTAGATCGTTGCAAGGTAATGGCTTAGAGAGCATGAGAATAAGGACAGGTATATGTTGTGAATTGGTTTTGGATAGTAATAGACGAGAGATTTCGGGGACGAAATCTAAATAAGGGGGATAGAATTGTTAGACCCGTTTCCCGGGTACTTGGACCCCACCCTAGATGAAAATGGATTAAGGACTTTACGTGATTGGCCAGTCAATGAATGTTGTGTAGTGGTCAAACCCGATAGTCAAAGTGATAGTCAAAGAATGTGTTATAAGGTTATGAAAGTGTTATGTGGCACAATTAGGAAGGGAATGGAATTCAAGGACCTAAATTGCCATTGTGGTAAATGTGTTATAAGTTATTGTGGCCAAAATGGAAGCAAAGAGACTTGAGGGGCTATTCTTGCCATAAGCCCAAACTTGTCACCAACAAATATCTAATTACCTAGAAACTTCTACACATTTCTCTTTTATTCAAGAGTGTGTGAGGGTGTCGGTTTAGAAAAGAAAAGGGAGGGAAAGGAGAAGACTTGGTGATCTTTTGATGAAGAGATTAGGCTTCCACTTCATGAGTTTAAGACTTATCAAGTATTTAAATGAGGTAAGTAACTCTAATCTTGGGTTGAAGTTAGTGATTTATGAGGTTAATCATTATATAATCATATCATGATTATATGATGATTAGAGGTGTTAGAGAAGAGATATGGTTAGAGTAACCATTATTATAGTTATCTGGTTATGTGTTCGAGTGTTTATGTTTATGGTGATTATGATTTAGAATGCTAGTGAGGATGATGATGATGATGATAAGGATGTTGATGATGGTGATATTGATCATATGGCTTAGCTTGGAGCTAAGGTAAGTAACTATAGTTAATACGTGTTAATATGGATATTTGCGAATATGTGATATGATTGATATATGAGGATTGAAGTAATGCATTGGAATTGTGTTATGATAGAGGAATCGCTTAGTTAGATGGCCGGAAGTTAGGTTAAGATTATGGAATGGCTAAGGTATGTTTGGAGGTGGTTTTGTTTTTATGGTTAATATGGCTTTGTGTGGTAAATGGTTTAAGTGTTCATAATGCATATATGTGGATTGATGTATTAGCATGTGTTAACTTGGTTACTTACTAAGCCTTTGTGCTTACGGTTTAGTTGTCTAACCATTTTGTAGGTTTGTATGCTATCATGGAAGGCTTGGAATAAGGATAAAGGTTTGGTTATGTGATATTAGAAGATTGGTAAGAAATTAGAGCTTAGGTAGATACCGAGCTCAACTGTAAAGTTTGTACCCCCGTGAGTCAAGTAATGTTTTGTAATGAGTAGACAAGCGTCAAATTGTGTGCCAAGAGTTGTATAATGAATTGGTAGTCATTTAGTATGTTAAAGTGTGTTTGAAGTGTTTATAGTCAAAGTAAAAAGGGGTGTTTGGATTAAGTATGAATGTACCCATTTTGGGTTGTATACGGGTCAAGTGTCTATGGAACATGTTTAGTATGTTAAAGTAATGATGTTGGTTAAGTTTGGTGTAATACGGATGTGGTATGGGTTGTATATCGCGAAAATGGGCTAAAAACGGATGTTAATGGGCATTGCAGACCCCCAGCCGGCGGCTGGGATCCCAACCTGGGCGGTTGGGACTTTCTGGGAAGCCCAACCGGCGGTTAGGAGGTATTTTCAGTTTTTGTCGATTTTCGGAAAATCATATCTTTTAAATCGTAAGTCGTCACGGGTCGCGCCACCCGGTGTTTCGAAGGTAATTGAGTCTAGTTTCATTTAAAAATAGTCTCAAGGTCTAAAAGTTTATAGATTTTTGTAAATGGGCAAAAGAGTAATAGGATGTCCGTAAAGTGGGTCGTTTCCGCGTAAAAAGTTTTAAGTTTTGGTCAAAGCGGGCACGGGGTGTAACAACTTGGTATCAGATCTAGGTTTAAGCGAATTAGGTTTCCACTATAGGTTGCCTAGTTTTAAACCACTCGTAGAAGCGTTGAGCGTAAATGCTAGTGATGCGGGAAGTAATTGTTAAGTATGAGATGGATTATGTTTTATGCTAGTTGAGCTTAATGATGATAAGTGATGGAAGTGTGTAATAGTATTGATGAGTATGAGACATAAGTCCGTGGAGGACTTGAAGTGTTTGAATGATTAGTTGGCCGTACACCTCGGTTGGTGCCGGTGATTGTATTGCGTTTATGTGAATGTGTGATAGAGTAAAGGTAATGGAATGCGAGTAGGAATGCTAAGCGGTATTAGAGATGGGATAGTAAGTAAATTAAAGTCTTATGATACCTTAGTTATAAGGTAGACTAGTGCTTGCGGCTAATTAGAATGTTGATGCTTAGACATAGATTGATTGTGCGATGTGATATATGAGCCATAGACTATGATTTGATTATGATTATGAATATTAGAACACTTTTTGGATAAAGTGTTAATTGATATCATTATGCGATGTAAGTCTATGGTAGTTGGTTATATGGCTAAGTAGAATGAGATTGTGCTTGATAGCATGAATACATAGAAGTGTTCGAGATATGATAGATGCATTGGAATGCATATTATGTAAGACTTATAGATATGTGCGAATAATGTTTATTGAGCGAATGTGGTTGATGATAGAAGTTGTTTGAAGCACGAATTAAGTCTAATGTAATTTATTACTTGCCACATTACGTGAGATGACCAAGTGGCGGAAAAGGTTGATAGACCACGTTGATATGTGAAAAGATAAGTATGGTAAGTGTTTGATAAAGCTTAGATGCTTTGAAAGCTTGAGATAAAGTAAGAAATGAATAATGAAGTACGTTTGTAGTTTGATGATTAGAAAGACACAATTGATATAATAACGATTAGATGCTTCAAGGAGCAAATTCTTATATGAGTAACTAAAATGAGAAAGTTAAAGTGTATAGTTAAGACGTGATGAGATCATGTTGCATATAAAACACGATAATTAAAATGTGTTAGTAATAAATGGTTAAGTGTGATGAGTAGAAGTGATGAATGAGATACAGATTGCGCTAGAAGTCATAGGTGATATGAAGTGCGCTAGAAAGAATTGTAAAACATGAATATAATCATGTTAATATATTGGAATGTGTATGATGAGATTAATGAAAGTATTATAGAATAAACCTATGTAAGGGTTATATGTGTAAAAGTTGAGTAGACTAAAATGAAGTGATAGTATAAGTTGAGAATATGGTCAACAAGGGGTTGACGGGTAATAGTAAAAGTGCGTTGTAAGAACACATAGAAAATGTGTAAATTGTAATGGACAAGCATCATACAGAACTTGTCTAAAATAAAGATGGCATATAGTGAATGTGTGAGTCAACTTGGGGTTGACGGATAAATGATAGATTGCATTGTGGAAATGCAAATATGATAAATCGACAAGTGTTATATAGAAACTTGTCAAGATGATAGTAAACGTGGAAGTGAATGTTGAAATTGCTTAAGGGAATGAGAATTGAGGAAATGATAGTGTGTCCTTAACGATAAAAGTACATGAAAGATAAAATGAGTAAAGATGATAAGGTAGATATAGCTTGGATCCAATGCTCTAGTTTTGGTATCCTTCGGGATAGCCCAGCTTGCCTTTTTGGCATGTGTTTTGGCATCCTTGGGATGGCCTAGCTTGCCTTCATGGCATGGTTGTTAGCTTACCTTCATGGCATGGTTGTTAGCTTGCCTTTATGGCATGGATGATTAGCTTGCCTTTATGGCATGGATGAAAGGTTAGTGAGATTGGATCCAAGGCTAGAAAAGATGGAAAGTAAAGTAAGTATGATTGTTGTGTCGGAGGTACGTAAGTAGGATGATGTATAATCTCCTTATTTAAATGGATTGGGACGCCTCTTCATTTAAATTAAGAAATTGTAAATCGCCGAACCATAAGTTTATAATTGCTTACTTACATAGATTGGGATTCCTTTTTATGTAACTAAAAAATTATAAATGAGTGGGCTTATGTGTAGTCGATATGACATGAATACGGGTAGAGAGATGAGAAAGTGAAAACTAAAACTAGTTAGACGTCATAAGAAGAGGCTATACATGAATAAAAACTTATAGCGGCGTTAAGATCATGTGTGAACCTTAATATAGACGCCAAAAATGTGTTTGTAGTTTAAGTTGAGAAGATGATGGGTAGCATTCCCAAAAATTTAACAAGAAGATTGCTTAAGTAATGCGAAGAAAAGATTTTGAAAGTGCCATTTAGATGGTACTTGATATAAAATTGAATTAAGTTACCGGTTTTTGACGTAGATACGTGTTGGTACTATGTAGAATGCGAAATTGACCGGTATATGACTTTAAGTCATGATTAGTGCATTGGTGAATAATGTGAAAATAGTGCCGAAGTTTGACTTATATAAAGTCAAAATAGTAAATTTTCCATATGACAAGTCGTCATTGTTGGAAATTTTAGATAAGCTTGTGATGAGAAGTGTAGTTTACAGTGGATTATGAGTAATGATTATGTATAGTAAGTTTAGAATTTGCGAGATCATTTAGATCGTTGCAAGGTAATGGCTTAGAGAGCATGAGAATAAGGACAGGTATATGTTGTGAATTGGTTTTGGATAGTAATAGACGAGAGATTTCGGGGACGAAATCTAAATAAGGGGGATAGAATTGTTAGACCCGTTTCCCGGGTACTTGGACCCCACCCTAGATGAAAATGGATTAAGGACTTTACGTGATTGGCTAGTCAATGAATGTTGTGTAGTGGTCAAACCCGATAGTCAAAGTGATAGTCAAAGAATGTGTTATAAGGTTATGAAAGTGTTATGTGGCACAGTTAGGAAGGGAATGGAATTCAAGGACCTAAATTGCCATTGTGGTAAATGTGTTATAAGTTATTGTGGCCAAAATGGAAGCAAAGAGACTTGAGGGGCTATTCCTGCCATAAGCCCAAACTTGTCACCAACAAATATCTAATTACCTAGAAACTTCTACACATTTCTCTTTTATTCAAGAGTGTGTGAGGGTGTCGGTTTAGAAAAGAAAAGGGAGGGAAAGGAGAAGACTTGGTGATCTTTTGATGAAGAGATTAGGCTTCCACTTCATGAGTTTAAGACTTATCAAGTATTTAAATGAGGTAAGTAACTCTAATCTTGGGTTGAAGTTAGTGATTTATGAGGTTAATCATTATATAATCATATCATGATTATATGATGATTAGAGGTGTTAGAGAAGAGATATGGTTAGAGTAACCATTATTATAGTTATTTGGTTATGAGTTCCGGTGTTTATGTTTATGGTGATTATGATTTAGGATGCTAGTGAGGATGATGATGATAAGGATGTTGATGATGGTGATATTGATCATATGGCTTAGCTTGGAGCTAAGGTAAGTAGCTATAGTTAATACGTGTTAATATGGATATTTGCGAATATGTGATATGATTGATATATGAGGATTGAAGTAATGCATTGGAAGTGTGTTATGAAAGAGGAATCGCTTAGTTAGATAGCTGGAAGTTAGGTTAAGATTATGGAATGGCTAAGGTATGTTTGGAGGTGGTTTTGTGTTTATGGTTAATATGGCTTTGTGTGGTAAATGGTTTAAGTGTTCATAATGCATATATGTGGATTGATGTATTAGCATGTGTTAACTTGGTTACTTACTAAGCCTTTGTGCTTACGGTTTAGTTGTCTAACCATTTTGTAGGTTTGTATGCTATCATGGAAGGCTTGGAATAAGGATAAAGGTTTGGTTATGTGATATTAGAAGATTGGTAAGAAATTAGAGCTTAGGTAGATACCGAGCTCAACTGTAAAGTTTGTACCCCCGTGAGTCAAGTAATGTTTTGTAATGAGTAGACAAGCGTCAAATTGTGTGCCAAGAGTTGTATAATGAATTGGTAGTCATTTAGTATGTTAAAGTGTGTTTGAAGTGTTTATAGTCAAAGTAAAAAGGGGCGTTTGGATTAAGTATGAATGTACCCATTTTGGGTTGTATACGGGTCAAGTGTCTATGGAACATGTTTAGTATGTTAAAGTAATGATGTTGGTTAAGTTTGGTGTAATACGGATGTGGTATGGGTTGTATATCGTGAAAATGGGCTAAAAACGGATGTTAATGGGCATTGCAGACCCCCAGCCGGCGGCTGGGATCCCAACCTGGGCGGTTGGGACTTTCTGGGAAGCCCAACCGGCGGTTAGGAGGTATTTTCAGTTTTTGTCGATTTTCGGAAAATCATATCTTTTAAATCGTAAGTCGTCACGGGTCGCGCCACCCGGTGTTTCGAAGGTAATTGAGTCTAGTTTCATTTAAAAATAGTCTCAAGGTCTAAAAGTTTATAGATTTTTGTAAATGGGCAAAAGAGTAATAGGATGTCCGTAAAGTGGGTCGTTTCCGCGTAAAAAGTTTTAAGTTTTGGTCAAAGCGGGCACGGGGTGTAACAACTTGGTATCAGATCTAGGTTTAAGCGAATTAGGTTTCCACTATAGGTTGCCTAGTTTTAAACCACTCGTAGAAGCGTTGAGCGTAAATGCTAGTGATGCGGGAAGTAATTGTTAAGTATGAGATGGATTATGTTTTATGCTAGTTGAGCTTAATGATGATAAGTGATGGAAGTGTGTAATAGTATTGATGAGTATGAGACATAAGTCCGTGGAGGACTTGAAGTGTTTGAATGATTAGTTGGCCGTACACCTCGGTTGGTGCCGGTGATTGTATTGCGTTTATGTGAATGTGTGATAGAGTAAAGGTAATGGAATGCGAGTAGGAATGCTAAGCGGTATTAGAGATGGGATAGTAAGTAAATTAAAGTCTTATGATACCTTAGTTATAAGGTAGACTAGTGCTTGCGGCTAATTAGAATGTTGATGCTTAGACATAGATTGATTGTGCGATGTGATATATGAGCCATAGACTATGATTTGATTATGATTATGAATATTAGAACACTTTTTGGATAAAGTGTTAATTGATATCATTATGCGATGTAAGTCTATGGTAGTTGGTTATATGGCTAAGTAGAATGAGATTGTGCTTGATAGCATGAATACATAGAAGTGTTCGAGATATGATAGATGCATTGGAATGCATATTATGTAAGACTTATAGATATGTGCGAATAATGTTTATTGAGCGAATGTGGTTGATGATAGAAGTTGTTTGAAGCACGAATTAAGTCTAATGTAATTTATTACTTGCCACATTACGTGAGATGACCAAGTGGCGGAAAAGGTTGATAGACCACGTTGATATGTGAAAAGATAAGTATGGTAAGTGTTTGATAAAGCTTAGATGCTTTGAAAGCTTGAGATAAAGTAAGAAATGAATAATGAAGTACGTTTGTAGTTTGATGATTAGAAAGACACAATTGATATAATAACGATTAGATGCTTCAAGGAGCAAATTCTTATATGAGTAACTAAAATGAGAAAGTTAAAGTGTATAGTTAAGACGTGATGAGATCATGTTGCATATAAAACACGATAATTAAAATGTGTTAGTAATAAATGGTTAAGTGTGATGAGTAGAAGTGATGAATGAGATACAGATTGCGCTAGAAGTCATAGGTGATATGAAGTGCGCTAGAAAGAATTGTAAAACATGAATATAATCATGTTACTATATTGGAATGTGTATGATGAGATTAATGAAAGTATTATAGAATAAACCTATGTAAGGGTTATATGTGTAAAAGTTGAGTAGACTAAAATGAAGTGATAGTATAAGTTAAGAATATGGTCAACAAGGGGTTGACGGGTAATAGTAAAAGTGCGTTGTAAGAACACATAGAAAATGTGTAAATTGTAATTGACAAGCATCATACAGAACTTGTCTAAAATAAAGATGGCATATAGTGAATGTGTGAGTCAACTTGGGGTTGACGGATAAATGATAGATTGCATTGTGGAAATGCAAATATGATATAAATCGACAAGTGTTATATAGAAACTTGTCAAGATGATAGTAAACGTGGAAGTGAATGTTGAAATTGCTTAAGGGAATGAGAATTGAGGAAATGATAGTGTGTCCTTAACGATAAAAGTACATGAAAGATAAAATGAGTAAAGATGATAAGGTAGATATAGCTTGGATCCAATGCTCTAGTTTTGGTATCCTTCGGGATAGCCCAGCTTGCCTTTTTGGCATGTGTTTTGGCATCCTTGGGATGGCCTAGCTTGCCTTCATGGCATGGTTGTTAGCTTACCTTCATGGCATGGTTGTTAGCTTGCCTTTATGGCGTGGATGATTAGCTTGCCTTTATGGCATGGATGAAAGGTTAGTGAGATTGGATCCAAGGCTAGAAAAGATGGAAAGTAAAGTAAGTATGATTGTTGTGTCGGAGGTACGTAAGTAGGATGATGTATAATCTCCTTATTTAAATGGATTGGGACGCCTCTTCATTTAAATTAAGAAATTGTAAATCGCCGAACCATAAGTTTATAATTGCTTACTTACATAGATTGGGATTCCTTTTTATGTAACTAAAAAATTATAAATGAGTGGGCTTATGTGTAGTCGATATGACATGAATACGGGTAGAGAGATGAGAAAGTGAAAACTAAAACTAGTTAGACGTCATAAGAAGAGGCTATACATGAATAAAAACTTATAGCGGCGTTAAGATCATGTGTGAACCTTAATATAGACGCCAAAAATGTGTTTGTAGTTTAAGTTGAGAAGATGATGGGTAGCATTCCCAAAAATTTAACAAGAAGATTGCTTAAGTAATGCGAAGAAAAGATTTTGAAAGTGCCATTTAGATGGTACTTGATATAAAATTGAATTAAGTTACCGGTTTTTGACGTAGATACGTGTTGGTACTATGTAGAATGCGAAATTGACCGGTATATGACTTTAAGTCATGATTAGTGCATTGGTGAATAATGTGAAAATAGTGCCGAAGTTTGACTTATATAAAGTCAAAATAGTAAATTTTCCATATGACAAGTCGTCATTGTTGGAAATTTTAGATAAGCTTGTGATGAGAAGTGTAGTTTACAGTGGATTATGAGTAATGATTATGTATAGTAAGTTTAGAATTTGCGAGATCATTTAGATCGTTGCAAGGTAATGGCTTAGAGAGCATGAGAATAAGGACAGGTATATGTTGTGAATTGGTTTTGGATAGTAATAGACGAGAGATTTCGGGGACGAAATCTAAATAAGGGGGATAGAATTGTTAGACCCGTTTCCCGGGTACTTGGACCCCACCCTAGATGAAAATGGATTAAGGACTTTACGTGATTGGCTAGTCAATGAATGTTGTGTAGTGGTCAAACCCGATAGTCAAAGTGATAGTCAAAGAATGTGTTATAAGGTTATGAAAGTGTTATGTGGCACAGTTAGGAAGGGAATGGAATTCAAGGACCTAAATTGCCATTGTGGTAAATGTGTTATAAGTTATTGTGGCCAAAATGGAAGCAAAGAGACTTGAGGGGCTATTCCTGCCATAAGCCCAAACTTGTCACCAACAAATATCTAATTACCTAGAAACTTCTACACATTTCTCTTTTATTCAAGAGTGTGTGAGGGTGTCGGTTTAGAAAAGAAAAGGGAGGGAAAGGAGAAGACTTGGTGATCTTTTGATGAAGAGATTAGGCTTCCACTTCACGAGTTTAAGACTTATCAAGTATTTAAATGAGGTAAGTAACTCTAATCTTGGGTTGAAGTTAGTGATTTATGAGGTTAATCATTATATAATCATATCATGATTATATGATGATTAGAGGTGTTAGAGAAGAGATATGGTTAGAGTAACCATTATTATAGTTATTTGGTTATGTGTTCAGGTGTTTATGTTTATGGTGATTATGATTTAGGATGCTAGTGAGGATGATGATGATAAGGATGTTGATGATGGTGATATTGATCATATGGCTTAGCTTGGAGCTAAGGTAAGTAGCTATAGTTAATACGTGTTAATATGGATATTTGCGAATATGTGATATGATTGATATATGAGGATTGAAGTAATGCATTGGAAGTGTGTTATGATAGAGGAATCGCTTAGTTAGATAGCTGGAAGTTAGGTTAAGATTATGGAATGGCTAAGGTATGTTTGGAGGTGGTTTTGTGTTTATGGTTAATATGGCTTTATGTGGTAAATGGTTTAAGTGTTCATAATGCATATATGTGGATTGATGTATTATCATGTGTTAACTTGGTTACTTACTAAGCCTTTGTGCTTACGGTTTAGTTGTCTAACCATTTTGTAGGTTTGTATGCTATCATGGAAGGCTTGGATTAAGGATAAAGGTTTGGTTATGTGATATTAGAAGATTGGTAAGAAATTAGAGCTTAGGTAGATACCGAGCTCAAGTGTAAAGTTTGTACCCCCGTGAGTCAAGTAATGTTTTGTAATGAGTAGACAAGCGTCAAATTGTGTGCCAAGAGTTGTATAATGAATTGGTTGTCATTTAGTATGTTAAAGTGTGTTTGAAGTGTTTATAGTCAAAGTAAAAAGGGGCGTTTGGATTAAGTATGAATATACCCATTTTGGGTTGTATACGGGTCAAGTGTCTATGGAACATGTTTAGTATGTTAAAGTAATGATGTTGGTTAAGTTTGGTGTAATACGGATGTGGTATGTGTTGTATATCGCAAAAATGGGCTAAAAACGGATGTTAATGGGCATTGCAGACCCCCAACCGGCGGTTGGGAGGTATTTTCAGTTTTTGTCGATTTTCGGAAAATCATATCTTTTAAACCGTAAGTCGTCACGGGTCGCGCCACCCGGCGTTTCGAAGGTAATTGAGTCTAGTTTTATTTAAAAATAGTCTCAAGGTCTAAAAGTTTATAGATTTTTGTAAATGGGCAAAAGAGTAACAGGATATCTGTAAAGTGGGTCGTTTCCGCGTAAAAAGTTTATAGTTTTGGTCAAAGCGGGCATGGCGTGTAACAAGAGCTTTGTAGAAAGTCAGTTTATCAGATTGCTTCTCATACCCCATCAATGCAAGGTTTTCAAAAATAGTAGAGTTGGAAAGATACTCAACACCTTCCTCATCTGCTAGTCGAAGAGATCTCCTAACAGATGTTTCGGTGATGATTATCTTCATGCCATCTACTAGGGCATGAATCTGTACTTCCTCTTTGACTATTTTGACCTTAGCAGTAGACCAAAACTATTCAATGTGGGAAACATATATAGTAGGATTTACAGTTAATGAATACCTTATAGGGTTTGCATTTAAGAAATCAACAATCTCTGTAAATCCTTCACTTTCGGCTGGTTTTTGTAAAAACGCGATCATATTATGAGTATCACCAAAAGTTAGGTTCAACATTGTTGTGATTGATGGTGGGTTTTTGCGATTAGATGATAATAAGAGAGTTAGGGTTTGTTTTGAGAGAGTATTATGCGAATGAAATCGATTAAACTGAATTATTGGTGAATATAAACCCTTAATCGAATAATTTATGAAACAATCCCTTGAACAAACCAGCAGTTGTAACCTCAACAGCACTAAGTTATGCCTAGCAGCAGTAATTCTGAGGCACCAGCATTAACTCCAATTCCCTTTCAATCAAACACTTTTCTTTGCTTTTCCTGCAAAATGTTAGTCCAAAAACTACAAAAACACAAGCAATAACCATATCCATAATGATCATAAGATTACAATTAACAGCAGTATTAAGTATAACCAACAGCAAAAACTTAGCAGTATTAAGTATAACTAGCAGTACTAATTGCACTTAACAGCAGAAACATTTAATAACTTGAATAACAGTACTATTCCATATAAAATTTTACAAAAATATAAAGAGATAAAAAAACTTTAAAGATTTAACATTCCAATACCAGCAATCAAATATTGAAATCTACTTACATCAAAAGCTTTTGTAAGCAAATCTGCAACATTCTTGTCAGTATGGATTTTAACCATTTGAATCAATTTCTTGTCATTGCAATCTATAATAAAATGATGTTTGATCTCTATATGCTTTGTTTTTGAATGAAAAACAAGATTTTTAATTATGCACATAGTACTGTTATTGTCAATAAAAATCTTGGTATGCATAAAATTGTACTCATAATCAAGTAGTTGATTCTGAATTCAAAGCACTTGTCCACAACAACTTGAAACAGCCACATATTCAGCTTCTTTTGTGGAATTGGCAATCATAGTCTATTTCTTTCTGACGAGTCTCGTATTATACATGTTTATACCCTCGATATTATGTAAATTATATAGCTAATTACTCTTATTTATAGAACTTTTGGTACTTAATATATGAATAAACATGTAGGGCTAACGATCTAAGGAAAGACACGATAAAGACAAGAAACTAATGATTCAAAAGACTTAAAGGAAATAACACATGGTTTGGCAAAAGCACGCCGACCTTATGGAGAAAGCGTGCCGCTTACAAGCACAATTGGTCAACAATGTACTTACGAATTAACACTGAAGTACGCCGGTTTTGTACTTAAAGAGCGCCGGATACGTGAAGTGAAGCCCGCCAGTTTTACGCTAATGAGCGGCTTACTTCCCCTGTCAGTTATACTTCTCCATTAATGAGATACATCAATGATGAGGCCGATCACTTGCCTATCATTACTCACCAGGCTTGTATTAGGGCTGCTCTTACACCTATAAATAGAGGCCAAATTCGAAGTGAAAGACACACCTCACTTACCAATCATCATCAACTAATCATAAGAAGTTTAGGAGTGGTTTACACCAAAACTACTTGCTAAGGAGCCTGGAAGCAGCAGTACTCCGAAGAGAAGAAGTTGTGAACATGGTTCAACCATTGTAATCTTGGTATAATCTTTGTTACACTTTGAGTTTGATAATCGTTTATTAGTGTGATACTTATTAATTTACTTTGAACATGGAGTAGTCGAATTATGTTTGTTTAAGGCACTATAGCCATGTGATATGAACCTGAGTTGTAATATATGTTCTGAATCTATGAATTATGTATTTGATATGTCTTTGTTAGGTCTACTATCTCTTGTTTGGATTGGTCATTACAACTGTCAAATGGTCGAAAGATGTAATTGTGTTGATTATATTATGAATCGTTTATCTATAACGAGTCATTACTATGCTTGTGAGAATTGGATAGTAAAACAATTGATAGCCCGGATTATGACATGTTTAAGGACTAAACTCACGTCTAACGACTTGATTAGAGGAAATACATTCTTTATAATTCATACACGGACCATACTTTATGCACTTTATGTATTAAGGATTAAAGGCCGAAAGGATTCCTTCTTATGTCGAGTAGATATAATAGTTCTCATGATTATCCGTCATGCATTACTCTTATGCTTTGTCTGTGTACTCATTACATTACATTCTCTTGTTTATCTCATGTTGCTTAGCCTTGAACAAACATATCTTTAATTAACTTGGTAAAACTTTCAAAAAACTTAAATCCAACAAAAAACAGTTTTAGTGATAAGTGACAATCATTGGAATCTAGTTTTGTTAACCAACACTGATATGAGAAACACTTTTGTTGGGAATTATCACAAGGTTCGAAGAAGACTTAATGAAGAACAGACTTAAGTTAAGTCTGGTAGTTATAATATTAAGTCTGGTGTTAGTTAAGTCTGGTTTTGTAATAGTTAAGTCTGGTAGTTATGTTAAGTCGGGTAAGTGAAAATAGGAAAGTTTGTTAGTATTAAGTTAGGAAAAGATATGTACGAGTTAGGTATCTTTATAGAAGATACGTGATATCTTTTCACACGGTTTTGTAATTAGGGTTTCCTTCAAGTATAAAAGGAACCCTAAGGATCATTATATGTATGTACGTGAATTGTGAGTTAGTAATATATATACGAAGTTAGTGATAACTCGGTGTTCTTCATTGTTCTTGTTAATATTCCGCGTTAACATTAACAAATTGTTAAGAGTTTCTCACTTGGATTGATTTGGATTTATTCAAGTCATCCACTAAGTAATCTAAGGCTACTTAGAGATCCATACAAATTGTGGACCTAAAAAGTGGTATCAGAGCGGGTTGCTCTCGATATCTAAGATCTACAAGGTTGTTTCTATCAATAAAGGAGCAGATTCAAAAAGACAGCAGCAGATCTGGAATAATGAAGAGGAAATCGTTATTATTGTTAAGGGTATCGATTCTTATATTTTTGGGGCTAAAATATCCTCGTACTACATTAAATGGGTCGACGTGCGATAGTGGCATCTCAGCCAACTCATTAATTGGTGTCGGTGGAAGAGTATTTGATATCCCTTGTCTGCTTTTTAACTGGCTGTTCTCGTATATATTAATTAGTTATGGCTTATCGTTCATCGGTGTGTGGGACTGAATTACCTCATATTAAAACGTTTCCGCTGGTATATTTATTGGATTTATGGGGTTGATTGGAAGACATGTGGGACCGATGGTGAATCGTTATTTAAAAGGTCAAATTCTATTAATTGATCAGTCTTTTTGTTTGTCTCTTATGATCTAATTCGTTTAAGTGGGGCTCATGACTGATAGCGACAAAGTGGATTATTAATTCGCGTACAGATTTAATGGTGTTGATTATTTTATTGCTGGTGGTGGGTCAATTCATTAAGTCTGGCTGTTGGTGAATTAATTCTGGTCGGTACCAGTTAAGTCTGGCGATAAGTCTGCTTTTGAAAATTAAGTCTGGTCACCAGACTTAATTAAATCTGGTCTTCGAATATTAATTCTGTTCATGGGTGTTTGTTAATTTTGCTTTTGGTTTTTGGCTAATACTGCTTGCTTAAGTTTTGGATCTCGAACGATGATGTTTTGTTTATGAAACGTATTATGGAAGATATTTGGTGCAATGGCTTTTTAATCAATTATGTGACAAGGGTATCCTTTTTGTTCGTAGATCGCCGAAATGAGGCAACGATACAAATAAGGTGCAAGTAGATCGCCGGCTGAGGCAACAGTCACATAAGAGAGGATGATGTTATTGTACTTAGATGTTTTTCATTTTGGTGATTATTTGAAGAAGATGATTGATCATAACTTAATTGATGTTGTAGTTGAGTTTCACAGTGTGCGTTCTTATCATATCTCAAAGTGGGTGTTACACTTTGGAGATAACTTGTTTGAGCGTTAATGCGGTGACAAAGACTTGATAAATCTAGCAAAAGTGTGTGATCTATTTTCTGCAATGTGCTTAATGCTCACATTTGCTAGGATTTATCAAGAGGTCCTAGTAGCCTACTTCTTAGTATAAGTTTAGAGTCACGTGGATAGTGCAAGAAATAAGACGCAAGATTGGAAAATTCAACTTCTTCATCAGGTTTGGTATATTCGGTTTTCTTCATCAAGTGATCGGTTCATAGAGTCTACAGAGTTTGTGATTCAAGAGATGGTAAAAATGCTTAGTTTCAGGGGAAGCTTGTTTAACCATCTAGATGCACCAGTTAAGGGGAAGCATTGAAGACAGTTTTGTAATATCATATAGGGAAAGATTGTTGGGAATTATAATTTGATCATTACAAAACAAGAAGGACCGAAGATGACAAATGAATAATCTTCATTTAAAAATGAAGATTACATGATATCTTTTATTAGTTTAAATATATTTGGTCTTATCTATTGTTAAGTCTTCTTGAAGAAGTCTTGTAACCCTAATCCTCTAGTTTATAAAGAGGATTGGGGCGTTTAGTTTGAGTATCTAGAACATGTAGATCGACAAGGAGAGTCAAGTATTAACGTGTGCTTGTACATGTTAATTGTTAGTTTGTAGTTTGTTTATTGTTCAATAAAATGGCCATTCGTTCTTAATAATCATCCTTGTTTATCATTATTGCTCTTGTTAAATCCGCTGCTATGTATCAACAATAATGATTGTAAAACACATCCTAGATGGGGCTAAAGATTCTTTAACAAGTAGGCAGACCCAAGCCTACTCAGGCCTGGGATGTTAAGAGAAATTGATTTCTCTTCTTATGTTTTGTAAAGTTTGTATACTTTTTGTCCTTGAAATTGTTTTTATGTCTTGAAGGTTTAAATTTTTTTTGTTTGTTCTTCTTAGTTTAAATGGTTTTCAACTTTACTAGTACGATTGTTTTCAACTTTACTAGTACGATTGTTTCTTTGTGTTTTGTGCTTAACTTTGTTTTGCAGTTGTCAACTCCTTATTGTTGCTAAACATTCATATATGGCAAAATAATACAAAAGGACCATGGAGTTTTTATTCATTACCATCAAGTTACATTCAAGGATGCAGCCTACAACACAAGATAAGATCAAAGCCTAAACATAAACAAGCCAAACGCCAACACCTACTTCTTCCTTTTCCCCTTGTCCTTCAAATCAGGCATGGTTTTCTTGGTCCCTTTCTCCCCAAGTAGATCTCTCACTTTTGGGCTTAAGAGTCCTAGAACCTGCTTGTTTGGATTTGGATGAGGCAACACAATGCTTTTCTTAGAAGAAACATCTTTTGAAGTCTCTGCTGCTTCATCCTCTGGCTCTTTTGCAGTAACATCATAAGCAGCTAGCCAACGTTTAAGCATTGTCTTCTTTGATAACTTGTTTCTTAGACGTGAGGTGTAACCAGGTGGAAAATAGCCTTCGCATCCTCCATCAGATGACTCAGAAGATGAGTCGGATGAAATCTCCATGATGTTTGTTGGGGAAGAATCCATTATGTTACACAAGTTTTTCTTTTTGATAATAAGATGGTTTGGTGTTGACTATAAGAGGCCGTTTATAGAAAATATCAAGGTTTAAGGCTC
Source organism: Artemisia tridentata subsp. tridentata (assembly GCA_021014915.2). NCBI lineage: Eukaryota > Viridiplantae > Streptophyta > Magnoliopsida > Asterales > Asteraceae > Artemisia > Artemisia tridentata. The sequence goes on along the minus strand of CP139501.1, from coordinate 68,193,718 downwards.
TTAAATGCTCGGTTGGTATATGAATTAACTCCTTGCAGGCATTGAGTTAATTATGGTTCTTTTGGAAAGTTGACCAAAGTTTAATTTTTTTAAAGTTAAGTATCGTTTTTAGTTATGGTATAATATTAATATATATATATTATATTAATAATATTATTTATATATATATATATATAAATCATTTTTGGTGTCTACACTTAAGGGGAGGTAATGTACATTTAAGGGGAGGTTAAATGTAAAATTACTAGGATCTTTCTTTAAAAGTCGGGTAGCCTTAAGTGTTAAATCTGGTTGCTACTTGATTGCAATTTTGCTTGCTTTGTCTCTTCTTCTTGCTGTTGGGACTAACATTTGCAGAGAATCATGGATTGGGGATGGATCGAAGCCTCTTTGTTACTTCATAAAGTGTGTAAGTCAACATCTTTGGTAAAGTCTGGTAGGTGAGTGATTAAGTCGGGTTGACCAATTTTAAGTCTTGTAGTGTAAACAGAGTAATAAAATATTACCGTTAGGTCTGGTCTGTCAGACTAACGCATTTTTATATAAAATATTACCGTTAAAGATTTTTCGAGGCTAAGAAGTATATAAGGGTAAAATTGATCAATTTTTCTCACTTTTATCTTTATTTACTTCCAAATTTAAATTACAATATTTTCGGTAACTACTCTGCGTCTCAACTACAACTTAGTCAAATAACTAACTTAATTCAACCCGAATTATCTCATTCTCTCATCCATGGATGCCCTAAAGTTTGTTGACAAACACAATCAAGTTGGATATTTAAAGAAACCAACTCAAAGTGCCGGCTTTGAAGAAATTGTGGATTTTATGCGTGGCTCGTACATTCGGTATGCTTTACTTCATAATCCCACCATTTATGCGTCCCTTGTCAGGCAGTTTTGGGGGTCGGTTACCTCTGATATTCTTGATGATGGGACACCATGCTTAAGAGCTACTATTGATACCATTGAGTTTACTGTTTCTGAGGCATCCATAAGGAGTAGTCTTCAAATGGATGATGCTTCAGGGGAATTTGATATGTCGCGTGAGGATGTTTTAGAAGGATTGCAAAACATAGGTTATCCCACTGATGGTTCTTTTACTTTTTGGAAAAACTATTTTACACCACAGTGGAGGTTTTTAGTCCATCATCTACTCCAATGCCTAAGTTCCAAAAGTGGTGGATGGGATCAGTTTGGTAGCAAAATTGCTGCTGCATTGGTCTGTCTATCCACTGGAAGGACTTTTAATTTCTCAAAACTTATTTTTGTAGGCATGGAGTCAAATGTTAAAAAGCCAAAGTTTTTGATGTATCCAAGATTTTTGCAAATGATTCTCAACTTTGAAACAGCAAATAAAGTGCAAACATATGAATGTGTGGCTTTCACAGCCAAATTATTTGCTAACATGAAGAGAAATTTCAAATGGGCCCATAGGCCTTTACTTCCTTCTATGCTTGTTGGTACTAACAATGCAGGTACATCTGATGAGGAGCAATCTCAGGAACAACCAAGATCCACAACTCCCACACCCATTCATACACCAACATCTTCACCACAACACCGTCCTTCATCTGCTGAGAGACACCCTACACCTATTCCACAGTCCCCTCCATCACATGTTCCAAGTCCTGCACAGGAGGAGGAACGTGCCTCAATGTCTGTGGAAGAGCTTCAAACCTTAGTTCCAACTTTGCTTAAGAAGGTGACTACTTTGGAGAAGTCAAACAAAGCACTCAGTGAAGCTGTCATCACTTTGGTGAGGAAAGTGAAGAAACTGGAAAAGGCTATGGAGGATAAGGGTGTTCAATTTGATGATCAAGAAGGAGAAGCTGAAAATTCTTCCAAACAGGGGAGGACTTTAGATGCAGAACATAGATTTCAAACACCAGTTCAAGAGAAAGGCATAAATTTTAGCCCAGAAGCAATGGAGGTAGCAGAGACTTTGGCTCAATCCTTAGGTAAGATCAAAGAGAAGAAAAAGGGAAGAAAACTAATTCTAAATGACAAGGATTCTGCTGAGGAAGGAGTTGATAAGTCTGATGTAAAGTCTGGTGAAAAGTCTGGTTCTTTTGGGTCTGGTAATGAAATTAAGTCTGGTCAGGATAAGTCTGGTGAAGAAAGTTCTGAGGCTGTTGCTGGTAATAAAAGAAAAGGGAAGGAGATTGTTCTTGAAAATCCTCAACCTAAGAAAAAGAAAAGTCAAGAAAGGGAAGAACAAGCTAGCTTGGCTGAGATTGAGAGGATTAAAGCACAAGATCTTGCTGAGAAAGAAAGACAGGAACAACAAAAGAAGGAAGATGCACTTTATGCAAGAAGATTGGCTGAAGAGTCTGATGATCCATTTACACACCTGATAAATGTTGATGATGAAGTAAGAGCTAAGTATGAGGAGATCAAAGCTGTTGAAGGATTGACTGCTGAAGAAAAGTCCAAAAAGTTAGCAGAGTTTATAAATTCAAGAGCTTCTGATGATACTTTAGGTGGATTTTTGGAAAAGATCAGACAAACTCAGAAGAAAACAAAAGTTCCTAAGAAAAAGACTATGGCAGAAAAGAGGCATGACATGAAAATGTATCTAAAGAATCAAATGCATCTATCTTGGGAAAAGATGAAAGGAAAGTCATATGAAGAGATTCAAATTGCATATCTCAATGCATTTGAAAGAGATCAAGGTTATAAAGCTGTTGATTATGAGGATGTACAAAGATTTTGTTTTCAGAATAAAAAGGTGAAAGAAAGTGATCATGTTATTGAAGCAGATAAGATGATTGAGAAAGTAACAGAGGTTGAGGTTGAAATGGCTTCAACTGAAGAAAGAAAAGAAGAAGAGGTGAAAAAGTCTATCTCAGTGTTTACAAGAAGAAAAATTATGGCAAGGAAAAGTAAACACAAGAAGGTGATTGAAGAAGATGAATTAGAGGACGAACCTTCATCTGAAGGAGCCACCATGGGGACTATTGAAAGCACAAAGGAACCAACTAAGGTGGTCAAGTATAAATTTATCATGACTGGTGAAAAAGCTGCATATCAGATTATAAGGGAGGATAATTCTGACATTGTTTATATAAATTTTGCTGGAATCCTAAATGATGTGAATAGGGAGGATCTTCAAGCACTTTATCAGTTGGTGAACATTAAATTTGGAGATAATCCACCTGAAGATGAATTTGAAAGAGTCTTTTGGGGTAATTTGAAGGTGATGTTTGAGCCACCAACTGAGTCAAATATAGTGTGGAAATTTCCTGAAGAACAAAATATAGTCAGCTGGAGATACTTTCATACTTGCAAGGTACATTGTGTTTCATTAAAGAATGCTGATATTTATATGCTTGCAGAAGTGGAATATCCTTTATCATCAAGTGTTTGCAAGGAAATGATGAGCAAAAAGTTGTATGCTGGTAAGAAGGATGAAGGATATGAGATGTTATTGGATTTGATAAAGAGGCAATCTTTGAAGGATGTAGCTTAAGGGTGTTTGAAAGAATTTTCAAGATGATAAGTGAGACTATTGGAACTTCTCACTTGGTGGAGGTGCATAGCACTAACACAACAAAAGGTTATCAGTCTACCTTGTCTGACCCACACAAGGACTGGCTAATCCTGAGCAAACGGCTACAGGTAAAGATAGCTCAAATCCGTTTATGGCCGACAATTTGCCAAAAATTGTATGGTATTCAACTCACCATATCTGTGTTTGTGAAGAGTTGACTAGCCCACAAGATTATGGCTTGTGGTAAAGGCTGTGGAAAACCATAAATGGTACTCAATTCACCATGATTAGGTGCATTCCATCAAAAGAATTGGCTAGTCCAAAAGGGTACAGCTTTTGGTAAAGACATAACAAATCTGTTGATAGTTGATGATTTACTAAAAATCATATGGTTATCAATGTACCATGGTCTTACACACCAAAACATTTGGCTACTCCAGTAGTGATGGCTATTGGTAAAGAGACATCAAATCCATTAATTTTCAATGATTCACCTCTCACAGGAGTTAATACACCTGGAAGTGATGAGAATAGATATGAAACTTAATATGAATTGATGTACAACATGTCATGGTTGCTGGAAAGATCAAGTGAAATGCATATCAGATGCTGAGAAGATCAAGTTGCTGCACAAATACTCAAATTTGCAGATTTCAAGTGTTTTGAAGATCAAGATAATTCCAATCCTCATGAGCTTACTTAGAAGGAACTTGAAGTTCATGGAACATGAAGATCAAGTTAGGGGAGGATTGTTGGGAATTATCACAAGGTTCGAAGAAGACTTAATGAAGAACAGACTTAAGTTAAGTCTGGTAGTTATAATATTAAGTCTGGTGTTAGTTAAGTCTGGTTTTGTAATAGTTAAGTCTGGTAGTTATGTTAAGTCGGGTCAGTGAAAATAGGAAAGTTTGTTAGTATTAAGTTAGGAAAAGATATGTACGAGTTAGGTATCTTTATAGAAGATACGTGATATCTTTTCACACGGTTTTGTAATTAGGGTTTTCTTCAAGCATAAAAGGAACCCTAAGGATCATTATATGTATGTACGTGAATTGTGAGTTAGTAATATATATACCAAGTTAGTGATAACTCGGTGTTCTTCATTGTTCTTGTTAATATTCCGCGTTAACATTAACAAATTGTTAAGAGTTTCTCACTTGGATTGATTTGGATTTATTCAAGTCATCCACTAAGTAATCAAAGGCTACTTAGAGATCCATACAAATCGTGGACCTACAACTTTCCTCCCTTGGGACGACCTGGTCTTACCTAAACCTTTACTATAAACGGGGGTTATACTTTACCCGTGTGTTTTATGTATTATGGAATCGGTAGAACTAGTATTATAAATTTAAAGCTTTCAAAACACATCAAAGTTTTTGGCGCCGTTTTCGGGGAGGTTATTTTAGTTTATTTTATCAGTTTTGGTAAAAATGGTCGTTTGTTACTAAGTTTTCTTGCAACCATTTGGAAAAAATTCGTTTCTAAGAACAGAAGCATGCCGGTTTTACACCATAAGACCGCCATACTTTCAGTTCAGTTAAAAAGGTCCAGTTGGATTTAACTTTAAAAACCCAAAACAAACTTGTAAAATGCTTTTTCTAGGTTTTGAGAACATGAGATTGATGTTTTTCTTGTTTTTATTACCAGAATTATTGCATATGTATAAATTTCACATTAAAATAAAAAACACAAAAATATTTTGCTTTCGTTTGTTATCTATTTGCCTATAATTACTATATTGGATTGCTCTAATGAATGATATGTTAATTATAATATGTTTTCAACTGTTATCAGAACTCATGAGCTGTTATATCACTTATGATCAACTCTTAAAACCCAGAAGGACGCCGGTGTTACTATTAAGACCGCCGCCCTTCTGAAAAATTTTAAACAAAACGGCTAGAAAAACACGTAACCGCCGTACTTTTCTTAAAGTACGCCGAACATTTCTGCAAAAATCTTCACAGAGGACTAAAATCTCTTTTGTTATGATAAAAAAAATCCGTATCTTAACTTATACAAGTTATATGAGATTGTTGGTGTACAATTATTTGCTTATAACTTATTTGACTAACCTATTAATGTTTCACTTGATGTTTGTGCACATTTTAGCTATTTTAGCCATGGATCAAAATAATAGGCTAAGGAAGAAGTTAGCTAAGGAGAAAAACTGTGGTTGGCTGGATGAATCATTGGAAAGTGTAGGAGAGAGTAATGATTCTTCTGAATCTTATACTGCAGACAGTAGACTTAAAAATGAACAAAGGGTTCACACCTTTAGTAAAATGGAAACAAAGGATTGTTACTTGAAATTCATTACCCCTTGCTTTGTGGAAGAATTATATGCCTTTGATGCTGTCGCTGACCTGGGCTATAGCTAGAATTTGCTATCTCATGAGTTCTTCAAAAGGTTAGGAGTAAGAAGTGAAGAGAAAGAAGATGGAAGTAAGGTTGTTACAAAGAAATTGTTAGTGCATTTGAATGGAGAATTGTTTTTGGTTGAATTTTATATCAATCCTAATGAAAGTGAATGGGAGCCTAATGTAATTCCTGGGAGGCGTTTTCTTGCATTTGCTAGGAGTATTGTGGACTTCGCTAATGGTTTGCTAACCATTTGTCAGAATGTAACTGTAATACATGAAGACTTGGGAAACTTGGATGCCTTACTTGTTGAAATTAGTGAGGAAGACTTACCACCACCCTTAAACCTTGAAAATGAAACCACAACAGATGTACCTCAGTTTGTGTGCGAAATGGGAAAAAGCAAACGCCTCAAAAACAAACCACAACCCCTTTACCAAATGAAGTATGGGGATGAAGGACCATCACTAACCATAAACCGCCCTATAACTCGTGATGAACTTACTAAAGAAGAGATGGAAGCAGATGTTTATGCTAGGATTATGTTGTTATATGAGAAGAGGCCCATAATTGAGACCCTTAAAAATGCAGACAAACACAAAAAGATCCTGGATAGCATTCTCATGGATAGACTTAAGATGGATGGAGAAGTTGAGGATGAGGATGAAGAAGCAGTGGCTTCACATGTAGTGAGAGGGCATAAGGTACTAAGAGAAAAGGAGGATCCTGGATGTTTTGTTCTACCTATTCGCTTAGAAGGTAATCTCACTTACTATGCTCTAGCGGATACGGGTTCTAATATCAACATGATGCCTTATAAAATTTATGAGCTACTTGAAAGAGGAAGAGTGAAGCCAAAGATTGATAAGATTCGAATGCTTGATAGCTATAATGCTGAAACCATGGGAAGGTTGTTGGATGTCCTTTGTCAAGTGAGCACCTACACCATATTGGCAAATTTTCTGTTACTAGATGTTCCTATTGACAAAGATGTTGCCTTAGTTGTAGGAAGGAGTTTCATCTATACCTTAGGATCCATAATTGACACAAGAAGGAAGAGAATTTCAACCATTGATGGAGATGTTCACCACCACTTTGAAGTTGCTAAAATAAAGAGAAACAAAGAGGATGATAGTGATAGTGAGAGTGAAGAGAAGTACTATGCAAAAAGGGATGAGAGTGGCAAACCAATCTATGGTCCTATTCGTCCTTAGTATTATGACTATGAAGACCCAATGGAAAGGGCGTTGGCAGAACAAGAATATCTTAACCCCTTCCATAATGTTTGTGTTTGGAAAAAAGTGAATGCTTTACTTGGTTCTCTACCATTTTCAATCAAGAACACTAATTGGACACCCAACTACTCAGGGGAATTACAAAAGGAGATGGAGATAGGAAGGGGAATGTTAACATCAAGATTGTTGACCCATATGGGAATTGGTATGAAAAAGGCTTTGAAACTAAGAACACCAAAAGGAAACCCTCAGGATCATACAAACTGAGTGACATAATGTCACAAGACCATTTCAGTGCTTGAAAAAACCAATGACATGGAAAATGGAGTTGAAACAATACTCCTTTCTTAAAATTTTGTTTCTATTTTTATTTTGTCCTTTTTGAATAAAATTGTATCTCAAGCTGATGTTTGATGATTATACCTGTTAATGAGATGAATGAATCTTTATTATGATGTTTATGTGTTTGGAATAGTTTATAGTTTTTTCTACCATTTTATATGATTTTATAGCAGGATGTTAAGAAAATTGCAGAGAAAACCACCGACCTTATAACTAAGGTCGCCGTTTTTTTTAGCGAGGGAATGCTTATATAACTTAAACATACATCATTTTCACAAAAAACACAAAAAGAGGAAACACTCACAAACATAAAAAACCGACGGTTTTTCAAACTATAAAATTTTTGCAATCAAGTTTTCATAGCAAAATCCAATTTCTAAACACAATGAGGGTAAGTATTTACACTTGTGTCTAATCTTTCTAAATTTTTAGGGTTTTTAATAATCATAAACCTAGGGTTTGCTATGAATGACTGAATTATGGTATATGGTGCTTGATTACTTGCTTATATATAAGCATTTAATGTTTCCCCTATGCTTATTAACACTTTTCTATGATCATTAGAATTTAGGGTTTGTAACCCAAATTTAGGAAACTGTCCTAGTGTAGTATGTTGATCAATAACTGTTATATTAGCCTAAGATGTTTAGGAAGCTTTTTCACTACATTTGGAATGATCTTATAACACTTTTTAAGATTTTCTAAAAATTTATAAAAACTTTGGCGAAACTAGTTCTAGTAATGTTTAACCACTTTTGTAACACCCCGTAAATTTTTGTGTAGCAGTAGAAGACTAAACGGGGTATTACTTCATAGATCACAGTCATAAGTATAGAAAACGACTCAAAGAGACATTTTGAAAGGCGTTATCATTCATAGAAAAACTTTAATATTTTAGAGTACAAAACATAGTTTCGAATAGCTTGGTGTTCCACAAAAGGTATGAAAAAGTTTGTAAAGAATGATAACTTCATTTAACAACATCAAGGGGCCCAACGCCAACTCCGTGCAATATGCTCTTTAATTTCCTGAGATAAAACATGCTAAAAAGTCAACACAAAGGTTTAGTGAATTCATAGGTTTAGTAGTAAAATAGTTGATCACAAGATTTCAAGTTTAAGAAATGGTGGGTTCCGTTGTTACACCCATAAATTGAAAGTAGTCATTATTGCACTAAGCTCGTGAAACCAAAGAGTTAACAGAGTACCAACAGTAATTGGTAGTATCTACAGAAATCGATATAATATTAGCATCAACAGTAATTGATAGTATCGACAGTAATCGATATAATAATAGTATCAACAGTAATTGATAGTATCGACAGTAATTGATATAATAATAGTATCAACAGTAATTGATAGTATCGACAGAAATCGATATAATAATAGTTGTACTTAGGCAATAACACATTTAGATAAACACATAGTTTTCAAGCAATTGTGATCATAAAAAGTAGTAGCATGTATCTCCACCAAGGAGTTTATAAAACAGTTAAACGAGTTAAAGTGGGGCTATGAACTCACCTTAGTAGTGTAGATTTCGATTAGTGCTCAAATGTAGAACAATGAATAGCTCCGGACTTGCGACCTAAATTAATGTGATTTGTTTAGATTATTATCGGCTTTTCAGTTTCGGTGAGTGAAATGACGAGTGTGGAAATCTTCGAGTGTGATAGTGTCGGATTTGTGTGTTTTAAAATGTTTAAAGTTCAAAAATAACTTATTACAGTTATTGTTGTTACTTTTGAAAAATGTTATCGACTAGAGTCTAGTTGCATTTTTATTGTTAGTCGATATATATATATATATATATATATATATAATATATATATATATATATATATATATATATATATATATATATATATATTAGTAAAAATATTTATTTTAAATATTTTTAAGTTATTGTAAGTTCAATATCATTTATTTATAAAAGAAAGTATATAAAAACTAAATAAGTAAAGTTTGTCAAAAATTATAATATAGTTACAAAATTTACCATTAACTTCATATAAGTTACACTTTTAACCCTTACGTTAAAATATTTGCACCTTTAGTCCAAAAACCTTGTTTTACACTTTTTACCCTCATTTTTCGTTAATTACAGTTTTGGTCCTCAGTTTTATTTTAAATTTTCTATAATTTCAGTTTTTTAACACTTTATTTCCAAATTTACACTTTTGACCCTAGAAGTCGCGATATTTACATTTATGGTCCAAAGTTCAAAACTTATAAATTTTTATATCTTCTTTTTACCATTTGACTTAAAAAAGCTTATTTTTGAGCTTATAACCAACTGCTTATTTGAAGGGACAAAATAGGGGTTGAATGGGCTTTAAGACCCAACATTAAATTAGATGAGATTTAAAAAAAAAAAATCTTGGTCACTCTTGGGCTTGGAAGCCCATCAAGGGTCTGTGTTTGGTTTGTAGTAAAAAAAATACGATGCATGGTTTTTAAACAAAGCTGCTAAAAATTATATCCATTTGTGACACCATAGGTTCGAACCTAGGTTAGTCAATAAACCACTAGGCGACTTAGCCATCGAACCAAGGGCTCTCTTGTGTTATAATTTGTATTTCTTATATATACTACAGTTTCGAAACTGAGTTGCTATATATATATATACATTTCGATCACAGTAGGGTATGCATAGGACTCTTATAAGGATGTATATATATATATATATATATATAGGGGCACTTTCATTTCAGAACCATCTTATCTGCGAGAACTGACAGAACCACCAAAAACATACATGCACGCCTTCAATAATTGTATTTTTGCACATATGTTCTAAAAACAACATATATGTTTTAAAAAAAACATGGTTGTTCTAAAGAATTTGATAAGAAATTTGAAATACAAAATTTTTCTTTGAAGGTGTGCATGTATGTTCTTATAAGGCGTGCAATGACAATATTGCGGCCGTGTGTAAGGTTTTTGTGAACAAAGAGGATGAGTTCATGATGATATTTAAGAACATAGGTGGATACTTACGATTATTGATGATTTGCATGTATTTATATTTTATTTTAAAAGGCGTGCATGTATGTTTTTGGTGGTTCTGTCAGTTCTCGCAGATAAGATGGTTCTGAAATGAAAGTTCCACTATATATATATATATATATATATATATATATATATATATATATATATATATGTTTCTCTTCGACACAGTGTATATATATGAGAGTACATATATGTGGGTTTCGACAAAAAACGCATTTCCTTGTCCTAGTATTAATGGGTTGGTCTTGCTTGAATTATTTTGAAAAAAATGGTCTCGAATGGTCGATATATATATTCTTTTACAACACAGCGAGATATGCATGAAAATATATATATATGATGTTCGACTATTTTGTTCAAGTGGGTTAGTAGAGTTGCTGTGATTTTTCTTACTACATGTTAGTATATATAATCAGTACTTGCATGCACGTTTTAGATTTTAAAGCATGTACATGATTCTTGTTGGTTCGTGTGGGTTTGGAGTTAAAATACACATGTTATGTCGAATGGTCTTTATGAATGCAACAAGAACTAATGTTATCCTATATTTATATATATGAAATAAGTTTGTATACTTACGACGTCGAGGGTGGTGATGAGGTACGTGCGAGGATATGAACGAGAACAAAGGGAACCCGAGCCAAATCCAACTCCTTAGCTAACCCAAACAACTTCTATACGCTAGAGAGCTTAAGAACTTAGACCAATCTTTCTTCCCTTTTTCCTTGGCTCGACTGTTGGAACAAAAGGAAGAAAAAGAGATTGTTTTGAAGCATTTTTGTTAGGTGTTTGTGAGTTTTTAGGGTGTGAGCAAGATGTGAGATATTGAGGGTTTATATAGGCGTATTAGGCATGGCTTTTGGATTAATTTAATCTCTCTTGCATGGTTTCAAGGTGAGGGAAAGGATGGTGCATGCCTTGTCCCTGTCGAATGGAAGAAAAAGGAGTCAAAGGTTGTATTGTCTCGTCGACTTGGAGGTTTAGAGTGAAGGTAGTTTGCATGCCTTTTGTGATATACGATGGGATAAGAGAAAGAAGATTAACATGTGACTCGTACCAAATGGATTATTATAAAGAAAAGAGAAGTGAAAAAGAGAGTGTGTTGGGGGTTTAGGAGCACATGAACCATTGGTTATCAAGGATTAATATTGTTTATGCTTTAGGCTAGGACTTAGGGGGAAACATTAGGGCGGCTTTGCTCTTGCACGCAAGAAAAAAAGAAGAAAAGCGCAGTGTGTGTCGAGTATAAGCAAAAGAAAAAGAATATGTAACTTGTGTTAGAAAAGAAATGCATTTGGTAAGTTGGTTGGGCTTTGGGGTCTCGGCCCACACGAAAAGAAAGAAGAAAAGAGATATGAGTTGAGCTTGTGTGGTGAGGTTGTGGAGTTGTGTTGCTTCGGCCCAAGAGAAAGAAAGAAAGAAAAAAAATATATACATAATATATATATATATAAGTATGATATATAGATTAGATCTATCTCGGGTTTGTTTTTAGATGTCGATACGCAAGTGAGAGCTATTCGAGTCAAGTCTCTTATTCGATCAAAGAGTGACTGGTGATTGAGCCGGGTGATATATGTTAAAAAAATTGGCTTGTAAAAATGGTGAATTGACTTTAGTTTAGAATTACTCGGTGATTAGCATTAATAAATGACAAGGGAAATTACAAGGTATTACAACTTTAAATTGCTTATATATGAACTTGAAGATGCCTACTAGCTATTTAATAACTTTGTGCTAAGTGTTTGATGTTTAGTTGTGATAAAAATGGTTCTCGAACAACAAAAAAGAGCACTCTTGTGCAGGGTACAGAAAACCGCCAGTTTTTCCGTCGCTTTTCTTGAAAATTTTGTTCACAAAATGCATGAAACTTGCTTAACTACTTACATATGATATGTTTATGCTTTCTAACAACTAATCTTACTTGTTTGTGAATGTTTAAGACCAAGAATGCAAGTTATGATGATGAAGCTGGATCGTCTGGACCAAGTCAGATCAAGAGAAAGAGGGACAATATCACTATTGATGAAATGCTAATGCCACAAGTTACACACCCTCATTTGTTATGGCTTACCTGCAATACAAAGACAAGAAGGGATTACAATAAGGTTTTGAGTAGATTGCACCAGAAGAGTCCATATGCTCCATATTTGCTAGAATGGGAGGTTTTGAACAGAGCTGGTATTGCAGAGGAGAAAGTTGGTGAATGCTTCCTGCTGATGAGCTTTTTGTTTCTGAAGCTTGGAGGAATGTGTTTGATATCAGGGAGAATGTATACAAGGAGTTGTGCTTGGAATTTTACTCAACCTTTAGTTTTGATGAGACAGTAACTGATGAGAACTTGATGACAGAGAAAAGCATTTTCTTTAGGCTTGGAGGTACGAAGCATTCTCTAACTCTTGCTAGATTTGTTGTGGCTCTAGGGTTGTATAAGGAACTTGAGTTAGAGGAGGATTACTTTGAGGAGTAGTTTAAAATGGGAGTGAGAAATGAGATAATGATCACCAACACAGCCTTGAATGACTTTTGGTCAAGGGTAAGCACAGAGGAAAGCTTGATTCTTTCTAGGAGCAGAGTAGCCACGATTAAGAGGAATATTCTCAAAGTTCTACACAAGATGATTGCTTATCTACTTTGCCAAAGAACAACAGGATTTGATAAAATGAAAAAGATGGAGTGTTGGCTGTTGTGTTTGTTTGAAAAGAACAATGAGGGAGAGTATGCAAATGTTGCTTGGGTTGTTGCACACTGGTTGAAGAAGAAGGGGAGTGGCAGTCAAGGGGACAATCACCTGATGTGTGGGCATTTGATAAACAGATTGGCTAAAGGGTTGAAGGTTTTTACTGAAGAAAACATGGCTACTTACTCTGCTCCCAAAGCTTACAAAGCTTTTGACAATGTTACTTTAAGAGACTTGTTGGATGAGAGAGGCAAGTTGAAGTCTGATACACCAGGGCCAAGAGTGGCCAGAGCCCACAACCACCCAGACAAAGGACAAACACCACTGATGAGAGGTTAGGAGGTCTTGAGGCAAGGTTAGGTGTAGTTGAGAGAACGATTGATAGGATCTTATACAATTGTGATAGGTATGCTATTGTGTGGGAGGAGTTGGGGAAAGCACATAACAACTTATTAACTATTATTAATATTAATACTAATATGTGATGTGTAAGGTGCACATCACCATTTTGTGATAACTTGTGTTGCATGATGTGTATGTGCAGGGATAAGAAAATGGTCTAAAAGATGAACAAGTACAAGGAGATCTTTTGTGACATATCAAAGCATACCCGGGAAGTACCGTTATCCTTTATTTTTCCCGTTATACTTTGTTTTCAAATTTATAGCATTAGGGACAATGCTAAATTTAAGTATTGGGGGGGGGGGTGGAGGGGGGGGAGATAAACTTCAAAAATTAAGTTAGTGCCTGCATTAGTATGCAAAATTTTGAAAATTTGGTTGAACCGTTACTGTAAAACCGCCGTTCTTTTATCAAGAGCGCCGATCTTTTGAATAAAAACCGACGCACATTCTAGTGATGTACGCCGCTTACGGGGTAAAATAAGTTGGAGAAATTACTGTTATTTTAAAATTAAGTTTTATAAAAACGTATCCAAAACGATCGTAAATCAATCTGAATCGGGATTGATAACATTATTTGCACATTTTATAACCATTACCACTGAAAATGTGAGGATTTCGAGCCTATATCGGCATATACCTTTTATGCTTGATTTCTTTGTTTATGAGTGTGCCGATAATTTATTTGATTCTAGAACTTGTGCATGAAATCATTATGAGACCGCAGTGAGATCACATTCGTGTGATATAAGTTTTTTTTATGTGATAAGAGGCAAAAATCAGGATTTACACCAAATATAAACCATCTATTTACTAATCTAAAAATAAACCCGTTATAGCACATTAGTTACACCCATTGAGCCAAACTTTTTCGTTTCTATTATCCACCAAAAAAATAACAAAAAATATGTTACTTAGTCGGGAATCCAGAAAATTGAGGATGAAAGTACGTGAAATAATGGTTGTATACCAATTATAATGAAGATAAAGAGTGCACGCTTTGTGTTTTTTATGATGTGGAAAAGAAAAAGAAAAAAAAATATGAAAAGATATGGAAGAAAAATAATGAATAAAAGTGTTATTTGATAGATTTCTCGACGTAAGTTTTTCTTTTTACACTAATTCCAAATAAAGAATCTCATTACTTATTCCTACCTTATAAACCTTAAGCCTATCAATATAACTCGAATAAAAGTCCTCTTTGATATTTATACTTGGTGCTTACGCCACGTCGGTGCAGTTTTGTTTTTTGTACAAGCTTATGGTAAACTTATGAATTATGACTGAGCTATGAGAGTGAATTTTTCAAAAACAGCATCAACTACAATCAATATGAGTGCTTGAGTGAATTCTAAAACGTACATATTTGTGAGGAGCATGTCATGTTATTTTAGCTCAATGATTGTCTTGGATACAGAAAAATAATCTATGGAATTTATACGAGACTCGATTTTAAATCATTTTTCTTTTTATGCTTGAGGACAAACATTAGTTTAAGCATGGGGGGATTTGATGAGTCTCGTATTATACATGTTTATACCCTCGATATTATGTAAATTATATAGCTAATTACTCTTATTTATTGAACTTTTGGTACTTAATATATGAATAAACATGTAGGGCTAACGATCTAAGAAAAGACACGATAAAGATGAGAAACTAATGATTCAAAAGACTTAAAGGAAATAACACATGGTTTGGCAAAAGCACGCCGACCTTATGGAGAAAGAGCACCGCCTACGGGCATCATTGGTCAACAATGTACTTACGAGTCAACACTGAAGTACGCCGGTTTTGTACTTAAAGAGCGTCGGATACGTGAAGTGAAGGCCTCCGGTTTTACGCTAATGAGCGGCGTACTTCCCCTGTCAGTTATAGTTCTTCATTAATGAGATACATCAATGATGAGGCTGATCACTTGCCTATCATTAGTTACCAGGCTAGTATTAGGGCTGCTCTTACACCTGTAAATAGAGGCCAAAGTCAGAGTGAAAGACACACCTCACTTACCAATCATCATCAACTAATCATAAGAAGTTTAGTAGTAGTTTACACCAAAACCACTTGCTAAGGAGCCTGGAAGTAGTAGTACTTTGAAGAGAAGAAGTTGTGAACGTGGTTCAACCATTGTAATCTCGGTATAATCTTTGTTACACTATGAGTTTGATAATCGTTTATTCGTATGATACTTATTACTTTACTTTGAACATGGAGTAGTCAAATTATGTTTGTTTAAGGCACTATAGCCATGTGATATGAACCTGAGTTGCAATATATGTTCTGAATCTATAAATTATGTATTTTACATGTCTTTGTTTGGTCTACTATCTCTTGTTTAGATTGGTCATTACAACTGTCAAAAAGGTCGAAAGATGTAATTGTATTGATTATATTATGAATAGTCTTTCTATAACGAGTCATTACTATGCTTGTGAGAATTGGATAGTAAAATAATTGATAGCCCGGATTATGACATGTTTAAGGACTAATCTCACATCTAACGACTTGATTAGAGGAACTACATTATTTATAATTCATACACGGACCATACTTTATGCACTTTATGTATTAAGGATTAAAGGCCAAAAGGATTCCTTCTTATGTTGAGTAGATATAATAGTTCTCATGATTATCCATCATGCATTACTCTTATGCTTTATCTGTGTACTCATTACATTACATTCTCTTGTTTATCTCATGTTGCTTAGCCTTGAACAAACATATCTTTAATTAACTTGGTAAAACTTTCAAAAATCTTAAATCCAACAAAAAACGGTTTTAGTGATAAGTGAAAATCATTGGAATCTAATTTTGTTAACCAACACTGATATGAGACACACTTTCCTCCCTTGGGACGACCTTGTCTTACCTAAACCTTTACTACCAATGGGGGTTATACTTTACCCGTGTGTTTTGTGTATTAAGGAATCGGTAGAACTAGTTTTATAAATTTAAAGCTTTCGAAACACATCACTTTCACTGCCATGAGATCAATCTACACCCAAGGAATTGGCAACCTCCTATTGTAGACTTCCTATCCAAGCTTGCTCCAGCATAATCACTATCCGTGTATGCAACCAAATTGTTAGGAATTAAATGATTGAAGACTTAGTACTGCTAGAAATAACACTAACAGTGCAAACTGCTAGTGTATGCTCAAGACTGCTTAAGACAACTAACAGTACAAACTGGTAAGTTAGTACTGCTAGTATGAATGAAGGTACTGCTGCATGATACTACTTTAGAAGACGTGTAGAAGATAAGTATGGAATAGATTGTATGTATATCACAATTAGTTAGAATTATATGGGTATATACTTATCTTGTAAAAGACTCATTGTGCTATAAAAGGAGGTCCTAGGTTAATTATTCCTATATGTTTTTGTTAAGATTCAAGGTCTTGTAACCTTAGTGATATTGAGATCGCTCGTATTATTGCTTAATAATATTGAATCGTTTGGAGTTACATTTTATGTTCATTGTTCATCAAAACTGAGTTACTGTTACATCAAAACCAATCTTCTAAATGTTATCGAGTAGATTCCGCATACTTGGTAATATTAACTCAAAGTATCCTTAACACATTCTAAAGGTGTTTTGATCGTCTCAAGTGATATCAAAGCCAGGCTGATACTTTGATTTAGAAGAAAAAGATAATGGACATGGAAACCACACAGACCAACATGGCTGCTAAGTTGCCTATGCTGAAGCAAAACAATTTTGAGATGTGGAGGCTTCGAATCGAACAGTACTTCCAAGTGCAGGACTATGCACTCTAGGAGATCATTGAAGATGGAAACTCTTTTAAACCATCAACATCTGTAACAACAGTTGATGGTGAGGAAAAGATTACTGTGAATACATCTCCAGTTACTACAGAAGAGAAGCTGTAAAAGAATAATGATGTCAAAGCTAGGAGCTTGCTGATGATGACCATCCCCAATGATCAGCTCCTAAACTTTAGCAAATACAAGGATGCAAAATCCTTGTTTGAAGCAATCACTACTCGGTATGGTGGTAATGAAGGCACCAAGAAGACCCAAAAGACTCTGTTGAAGCAGAACTTTGAAAATTTTAGTGCTACCAGTAATGAGTCTTTAGATCATATGTTTAATAGATTGTAGAAGATTGTTAGCCAACTGGCTGTACTTGGAGTTGAAATCCCTTAGGAAGACCTAAACTCTAAGTTCTTAAGGAGTTTACCTGCGGAATGGGTTATGCATGTGGTGGTCTGAAAGAATAAATTAGATATTGACATTATGAGTCTCAATGATCTATACAACAACTTTAAGATTGTTGAACAAGAAGTGAAGAAATCTGGAGGTACAAGCTCAAGGTCAAGCTCTGGGAATATGGCTTTTGGGTCATCCCCCAGTACTGCAAGTCCAGATGAGGTGAAAATGGCTGCAGGAGTTAATACTGTTGTTCCCTTAACACGCTTAGAGTTAACTAGAAAGTTAATCTATTTGTGTTTATGACTAATACAATGTATTGATTAATTCTAACAGTTAATGAAACGTAAATATAAAAACACAAAGTATTTTCAACGTTTAAATTCTTATTAGAAATGAATCAAAGAATCTATTACCCAAGTGTTTTATGGAACAAATACTTGGGATTGAATAGACAAGGTATGGTGTCTGCTATCTAAACTTAAGCAATGCTTTAAGTGGTAACAATTTGACCCACTGAGCTATCTCAGGGATACGTTACTCTTTGTAGGAGAAAAGGGGTATTGTGAAAGTCGAAGCTTTAATTGCACAAAAATACCTAACACACTTTTCTCCATCTGTTTGCTATTTATAGGCAAAACATGTTAAGAGTACTGAAGATTTAAACAACATAAACAAATAAGAAGCGTGTCTGACAACTACAACAGTAGTTGTCATTTCCTAGAACCAATAGGATTGAGCAAAAAAAGTCTTCGAGTGTCAGACCTGACACTTCTTCGACTTTTAGCCACTTGAGGGATGGTTTGTTCAGACCCCGATAAGACTTGTTCATATCTTGTTCAAACCTTCCCGCTCAATCCAGCCTTTCTTTCAGGCGACATGGTTCTTCAGTCATTTGCCTTCAGTCTTCAGTTATTGTTGTTGAGGAGACTTGGGGGTCAGTGAGCTCTTGTCTAACGCTCACTGATCCCATTACCTTCTTCTTCGTCTCAAGTAACATTTCAGGGAGAACTGCCTTCCTGAATTGGTGAGTCTTTCTTCTTAGACTCATCCTGAGCATCTTGAAGGTAACTCACTGAGTGACTATTCACTCAATGACTTAGAATGTTTTCGGTTTAATTAACACTTAGCTTAATTTGTATTCAAATCATGTTTTAATGACTCTTGGGTAATGAAGGACCCAACAATCTCCCCCTATTTGGATATAAGTTATGCTTAAGTGTTTTTGACCAGTAATGAGTGAGCTAATGACTTCTGTTCATACTGAATGTACTAGAAAGTAAATAAGGACACTGAAATAACAAAACAAAGGAACATCATTTTATTAATTTCATTACAAGGGTCCTAACTACTAAATGTACATGATAGAGGTGCTGCAGATTTTCAGTCCAGTTTGTATCCAAGGGCTTCAAGCTTGGGTCTCTTGGATTCCTGCTCATGTTGATCAGGATGAAGTTGAATCTTGATTCTCAGGTCTTGGCAGAACCTCACATTTTCAGGACTCTGGATTGGTGAGGCCATCATGAGAAAACCAAGCATGGCTTTAATTCCCGCCCGATCAATATCACTCCATCTTTGGAAGGCTGGATCTCCAAACTCATCAATGAAGAATATCCCTCTCTCAGGTTGTTCTATGAACCTGTTGTTTACGAATGTAACTCCTTCAGGGAGAGCTCTGTTGCATTCAAGGCCAGGGACTCTGATCTCAGGCTTAGATCCAATTATCTTCCTCTTTCTTCTAGAGGTCTGAGAGGGGGCAGGCTGACTGACTGGAGCAAGGAGAAGTGAGGGAATACCAAGTTCCTCAGGTGTTGCATTCAGCTTTTCATATCTAACTTTCAGGGACTTCATTAGTTCCCTAACAGCAACATTTGAATTCTTGAATATGATTGGACCCATTTCATCTAATTCAGTGATCCCAAAGTCAGCGAACCTTAAGGGCTCATGAATTTCAAAGTTCCTCTTATCAGGACCTATGAAAATAGTAATGACAGCAGGCTTGGTGTTCTGATGATTCTTTACATCAGTAATGGGTTCAGGTCTCAGTATGCTTGTCATGACCCATTGGTACTTCTCAATTCTCTTTTGTCTTATCTCCTCAGTCCTTTTCAGCCTTTCTTCTCTTTTCTTCCTGAGAGCCGACATTTCAGCATCCTGATCTTTTACAAAGCTCTCACCACCCTTTCTTCCAGCAAGTTCTTTTGGCTTAAGACCAATCTTCTCAGCCTCTTCTGTGACAACCTAAATGAGGGAAGACTTGTTTTGCCTTTCTTCTACAGCAGCTTTCTTCAACCCTTCTTCCTTTTCTAAATGAGCCGTAATTTGTTCCTCAGTGAGGTGATACATAACTCCATTTATTTCATAAGGGACCCTGACTGGCTCTGAGGGGTCTGGCCTTCTTTCAGAGGAAGCAGGCACCAAGATTGTAGGCTCAGGCTCAGTGGTTGTGAGAATGCCTTTACCTTTGTCTTGGTAAGATGAAAATGGGGTTGTATCAGGAATCTCTCCCTCAGTGTGAGAAGGAGGTTGTTCTTCAGTGACCTTCTCCCCCTCAACTATTGCTTGAGTCATGGTGAGAGCAAGAGTTGGAGCACTCACTGAAGTTGAGGGAGCAGCCTGACCTTTGAAGGCTTGATAAATCTCAGTCATCATTGATTTGATGTCTGAGGTGTCCTGCTGAAGAGTTGAGACTTTAGCCTCAAGAGAAGCCTGAGAAGCCTCTATTGCTGTAATCCTTGGCCCAAGATTCTAAGCCAAGGAAGAAGAAGATGTAGCCCAAGATGCCAAGTGTGACTCTATAAGACCCAGGGAAGACTTGATGGAGTCCACTATAGAGCTGAGACCCTAAAGATTGGAGGATTTCAGCATGTTTATCAGCTCAGTTAACTGAGTTGACTATTGATGGTAGTCCTCAGAAGTCTGAGGAATTTTCTTGTTAAGCTCAGGGTCATCTTTCACTAACTCTTGAATAGTTGCAACGCTCTTGTGTATGTTGGTGAGAGCTTGGTTGAACAATTTAAGATTCTCATCAAGATTTGTCAGGGAGAATGAGATAGATGACTTGTGCTCATTAACATCACCATGATTGGATTCCACTGATTCCTTCAGGTTGACATAATGAACAGCAGCTTCACAGTGTTGGTCAAAATTTTTTTCAGTTAGCCCAGTAAAGAGAGCATTGTTGGCCTTTTGTAGAAACTTGACCAATTGTCTTTCAGTGAGAGGAAGAATGCTGTCATACTTCCTGAGTTCTGGAGGGCAGGATGATTCAGAGTCTGAAGAATGATCAGGCTGAGAATCTGATTCTTCACCATGTGGAGAGGACTGATGCGATTGTTCAGCGGGTTGAGCATCAATCTCTATATCATCACCTGCCTCATAAACTTCTTCCTCACTCTCTATACTGAGCTCTTCATCAGACATAAGAACAGCATGAAGATCCACCATCGACTGAATCTGCAACGGGTTTTGGCCAGGTCCTGACCCTTCCATAATAACTGAGTTGGTTTGCTCAGCCTGGTGTTTGGGGTCAGTTCCCGAGAGACTGGATTGGGTGATGGGTTTTGTATCAGCAGGTGGTTTAAATCCCTCTGAGTCTTTATCCCCCTTTGCGCCTTCAAGTACTGACGAGTGTTTTCCAGTACTATCATGAGGCACAGTTTGTGATTGTTGATGGACCCCATTCCCATCAGGGTTGTACTGCCCTTTTGGGGATTCAGGATCCTTGACTCCATCAGGCACTGATTTTGATTTATCAGTTCCTTCATCGGGATGTGAATGGGTGTGGGTCCCCTTCCCAGTTGAGTAGGGCTGCCCAACCGAGGATTCAAGACCCTTTTCTCCCTCAGGCGCTGATTGTGATTTGTTAGTGCCTTCATCGGGATGTGAGAGGTTGAAGGTTCCTGACCCTACCAACTTGTGTATGACAGTAGAGCCATGAGGAAACTGAGGTTTGCCCGAGGACACTGAGGATGATTTATCATTGACCTCCGTTGGCGTTTGGTTTTAGGGTCAAGAGGGTCTCAATGATGGGTGTCTCTGAGGTCTTGGCCGTTGTTTCCCCTTCTGAGGGTTTTGAGGAAGAAGATCCAAGGGCGAGTGATTTGGGTTTAACCACCTTCTTGGTCCCTGCCTTCTTCTTCTTCTTCTCCTGCTTTTCAAGAGAAGGAATGGGTGAGACCGCTTTGTCACCCTGAATGACTACCAGCATGTAGTTGGTCAGGGCGATTGGTTGTACCTCAGTAACACCACTAGTATAATTGGCCTTGTGTAGGACGTCAGGTTTAGAACCTTGAGCGTCAGGCCTCATATAATCAGTGCGAAGTAGGTCCTGAAGTACGCAGGAAATGAATCTAGGATAGGACATGTGTCTTTGCCTAGACTTTCCTGAGAGCTTGGACACGAGGTCTCGGAAGATTATTCCTCCGATGTCTATTTTTCTACCCTCCAGGAGACTGAACACCATCAATTGTTGTGATGAGTTCAACTGTTCCGTGGAGGATTTGTTGCCTCCCAGGACCTGAATGACAAAAGTCATCAGGATCCTCCAGGCTGGGGGAAACCAAGTTTTGATTATTGGTGCCTTAGCCAACAATGAACCTGGGGCCACCTCAGGTTGTCTAGGGTCTTGTGGCCCTAGAAAAAGCAACTCTGCTTTAACTTCTTGTTCAGTGGGGTTGGGCTCAAAATTCACAGCGAAATCAAGGCCAGTGGCTTTGATAAAGGTTTTGTAATCAAGGGAGAGGGTCCTTCTCCCATTCATCACTGTGAATGTTATGATTGAGTCCTTGGTGTCTTCAGGGCTTGTTGCCACTGCCGTACACCAAAATTCCCTCAAGTAGTCATGATATATGACTGAGGGGGTCTTTGTAAATGCCGTAGCAAGAAAGCAGTTTTGTAGATACTTAACTACATTCTTGTACGCCCAAAACTTTTGGGGATAGGCAAAATTACCTACCACATTGTGCTTGGTTAAGTCTACACCCTCCATTGTGAATTCCACACTTGGGGCATATGTAATAGCCATAGAAGAAGCCACTTTTGTTGGGAAGGTCTGGGTAATCAATAAATGGTCTGGGTTTCTAATAGCTTAAGAACACACACACAAAATTTTTAGTTTTGAAAGAAAAGGGCAGAATTTTGCTTAAGATTTCTAAAAAACGTGTGTGTGATTCTTGTTGATGGGGTATTTATAGGGAAGTGAAGTGGAGGGTATTTTAGGCATTTAAGCGGTTAATTTTTCAAAAGATATTATTTTGAAAATCATTTTGAATAAAAACGTTTGAGATCTGCATTTAATGCCTAACCACCCCACTATCCTTGTTTGGCACAACTGTCTAGGCAAACAGTTGAGCCATCTGCAAAAAGTAAAACTTACAGAGCTGAGTCATCACATATCTGTTATGTGATTGGAGAGACATTAAATGCCAAGTGGGAATGTGATGGCCCATGAGGTGCATGCCAGAAAGGCAAAAGAACAAATATTCTTATATTGCACAACTGTCTAGGCAAACAGTTGAGCCATCTGCAAAAAGTAAAACTTACAGAGCTGAGTCATCACATATCTGTTATGTGATTGGAGAGACATTAAATGCCAAGTGGGAATGTGATGGCCCATGAGGTGCATGCCAGAAAGGCAAAAGAACAAATATTCTTATATTAAATAAGAATTCAGTTACCAACCTCGGAGATGTACTAACTAGATACTTAGAAAATTTAAGTTAGCATTGAATGTCATCTAAGGGCCCTGAATGACTTTTCATTCAGTGAACCTGTTCATTCAGTGATAGCAATCTCTCCCGATTTAAATATACAAATAGCCTGGGTTCAAACCTGCTTGTTCAGGGACTTGGGTTTAGTTCCTGAGGTTCAGGAGACTTGGGTTTAGTTCCTGAGGTTCAGGGGTTCAGGAGACTTGGGTTTAGTTCCTGAGGTTCAAGGGGTTCAGGAGACTTGGGTTTAGTTCCTGAGGTTTAGGGGTTCAATGACCGGTTCAGTGATAGGGTTCAGGGTTCATGGGGTCCTGAGGGTTCACTTTGACAGGTTCATTGTTTGTCTCACTGAAAGGGTTCAGGGACTTGAGGGTTCAATCACCAAAGATGGTTCAGGGACTTGGTTTGAGGTTCAGTGACCTGGGTTTTAGTCACTGAGTTCAGGGACTTGGGTTAAGTTCAGTGACCTGGGTTTTAGTCACTAAGGGTTCAGTCACCTGGTGGGGTTAGTTTTCCGTGACCTGATGTACTGATATTCACCCCCAGTATTCTCAAACTCTATAACACCCTGAGGCATATTCCAGTTCCCTGATGAGAACTTTTTTCTCTACCACCTCCTGAGTTACAAATAACACCCTCTGATGTTGCCACCTCTCAGTTTGAGAACTAACACTCTGAACTGATTCTGTCACTATTTAACAGTGACTATCAACTCCTGGTTTTTTTTTGTTTCTCAGTCCCTAATTGTTTTTCAGGGTTTCTGATTCTAACCCAATTCACACAACCCATTTAACATCACAACACTGCTCCACCTTTCTTAATCACTCCCTGAAACACGACCCATAGTACCTGATCATTTCAGCTATTTCTCTTATTTTCAGAGATTCGTCTTCATTTCAGGGACACAACAGGTATACTGACTTTTTGTCAGTTTTAATATCCCTGATCCTCAAACCACATTAACACTCCCTGATCAGGCTCAGTCCGAAACAACAACAAAACAGCCCCCTGATTATTGAGGCTCTCACCTTATTCGTGTCACATCCTGATAACCAAAAGCTTAATAAGCTTTCCAACTACCTATTTCAACCTTATCGGGTCAGTCCAAAAGAAATATACATCAACCTTTCATCAGTCTCCCTCCTTTTTATTTTGTCAGTCTTATCACAAAATCTATGGCAAACACACTGTCTGTACACTTCACCACATCCTATTTTTCAACCCACACTTCCTGAGTCGACCTTAATTAAAAGATTCGTTTCACATCCCTATTTCCTGAAAAACCGAGAACACCCTGTAATACCCATACCATCACCCAAGTTTGCGACAGTAACTTGGTGTTCATTGGTGACGGTTTTTATGGTCATGATTTTTGATGTGAGTTACTGTATGAAGATCGATTTACATTTTTCTGAAAGAATCTGTGATTCTCTTTTGTAGATCGATTGGGTTTACTTATTTGATTTTGGATGTGTGTTGCTGTGTGAAGATCGATGTACATTTTTTGAAGAATCTGTGATTCTCTTTTGTAGATCGATTGGGTTTATCTTTTTGATTCCAGAAATGGCAATAGAGAGGAAAAAGTTGAGAGTTTTTTTTTATGATAGATCGATTTGGATTTGGTAGTTCTGGGTTTATTGAGTGGTGTTGGATTTTGATTGATTATAAAGAAATCAGTAGTGGTTTTTTGTTGTGAGAATAGATCGATTATTTTATTGTTTGTGTTTGATGAAGTTTTGTTTTTTTTGAGGTGATGGATAGGATAAGGTTTTGATGATCTAATTGTAGATCTGTTTTTTATTTTTTTTATTTATTTTTTTTTTGTGGTGGGGTTTTTGTGTCGGGTTTTGTGTGTGGATAAGATTTGTGTGGTGGGTGTATGTTTTGTGGGGTTCAAGGAGGGTTTTGGTGTTTGTCAGTCACCAATAAATGTGTTTCTCCCCCTAAAAAATTGTTATATCAGTAGCAGTTTTTGAAGATCACATTTATTTATTTTTTAAAGAATGTTATCAGCAATCATGAACAGATCTGGATCATAAGAATAATCCACCCGCTCTGAAACCACTTGTTGTTCCCTTAACACGCTTAGAGTTAACTAGAAAGTTAATCTATTTGTGTTTATGACTAATACAATGTATTGATTAATTCTAACAGTTAATGAAACGTAAATATAAAAACACAAAGTATTTTCAACGTTTAAATTCTTATTAGAAATGAATCAAAGAATCTATTACCCAAGTGTTTTGCGGAACAAACACTTGGGATTGAATAGACAAGGTATGGTGTCTCTTATCTAAACTTAAGCAATGCTTTAAGTGGTAACAATTCGACCCACTGAGCTATCTCAGGGATACGCTACTCTTTGTAGGAGAAAAGGGGTATTATGAAAGTCGAAGCTTTAATTGCACAAAAATACCTAACCCATTTTTCTCCATCTGTTTGCTATTTATAGGCAAAATATGTTAAGAATACTGAAGATTAAAACAACATAAACAAATAGGAAGCGTGTCTGACAACTGCAACAGTAGTTGTCATTTCCAAGAACCAATAGGATTGAGCAAAAAAAGTCTTCGAGTGTCAGACCTGACACTTCTTCGACTTTTAGCCACTTGAGGGATGGTTTGTTCTGACCCCGATAAGACTTGTTCTTATCTTCTTCAAACCATCCCGCTCAATCCAACCTTTCTTTCAGGCTACATGGTTCTTCAGTCATTTGCCTTCAGTCTTCAGTTATTGTTGTTGAGGAGACTTGGGGGTCAGTGAGCTCTTGTCTAACGCTCACTGATCCCATTACCTTCTTCTTCGTCTCAAGTAACATTTCTGGGAGAACCGCCTTCTTGAATCGGTGAGTCTTTCTTCTTAGACTCATCCTGAGCATCTTGATGGTAACTCACTGAGTGACTGTTCACTCAGTGACTTAGAATATTTTCGGTTTAATTAACACTTAGCTTAATTTGTATTCAAATCCTGTTTTAACGAATCTTGGGTTCTAAAGGACCCAACTATTGTTGGGTCAAGAATTTGACCCAAGTACCCTGACAAGATTTGAACATAAAATAGCCTAGTGGGTTTACTCACTGATAAAATAGTGGGTTACTCACTGATAAAGAAATCTGTGAGTGTTGTAAAAAGTTCGTTGTTGATGAAACACTTTACTTACTGATACGGTGTCAGTGAGTAAAGTACACGAGCTACAAACAACACCAGTATCACTGAGAATTGACAAATGTCTCAGTGACCCTGAAGATACTATCTCTACAATCAGACTGATAAATATGGGCGCGAACTTCTACAAGAAAAGATATAAGTCAGACAAAGACAAAAAAGGAAGAAGAAGAGGGACCACTTGTGGATGACAACTCACACCAACTGGATGACAACTCACAACAAGTGGATGTCTACTCATACCTACCCCACATGTCTTGTTTAGTTACCTGTATATATTGTATCTGTTGTAATAGAGATAGCATGTTTTCCTAAACAAACAAAAGAATACACAAAGTGTATTAGTTGATAGGATCATCCTCTCATTGAATCATCAAGCATAGGTTGGATCAATGAGAGTTTATTTGTCACCCAAAGGGGATATTTACCGAAAGTATCCCCTTTAAGAAGTTGAAGATGTTATCATGTAGTCTAGTGGGTTTTGAGTAATATTTGTAACAATTGTTTATTATTAATGATGTTGTTCTTTGTTTACTCAATTTCATGGACCAACAAGTACTGCCTGACCATCCAAAACAATGGGTCTATGCTGTCACATGAAGATCTGGAATAGATTGATGATGATGACTTGGAAGAGATGGATCTCAAGTGGCAGATTTCACTTCTCAGCATGAGGGCTAAGAAGTTCTTACAAAGGACTGGCAAGAAGATCAACATCAGTAGTAATGATACTGCTGGTTTTGACAAGTCTAAGGTGGAGTGCTTTAACTATCACAAGTTGGGGCATTTTTCAGATAGTGTAGAAGACCCAGACAACAGGATAGCATGAATAAGGGGTATGGAAGCAAGCCAAAGGCAGTGGAAGAGGCAGAGACATCTTCAAATGCTATGGTGGCAATGGATGGTCTAGGCTATGACTGGAGCTTCATGGCAGATGAAGAGGAAGCACCAGCTGAGATGACACTTATGGCCTTCTCTGACTCAGAGGTACTCTTAGCTAAAAATTGTTCTAAAACTTTTTCTACTCTTAAAGAATATGAAACTTTAAAGAAACATTATGATGAGCAGAGAATTGAGCTAAACCAAAAAAACTATAATTTTTCTAATCATAAAAGAGGTTTAGCAGTTTTAGAGGAACAAATTTTGCATTATAAGAAGAATGAGTCAGTTTTTACATAAGATGTAGTTGTTCTTATGAGAGATTTGACACTTAAAAATGATGAGATTAGTTTGTTAAAAACAGAGTTAGATAAAATCAAAAAGGCAAAATATAATATTCAATTGAGTGTAGACACTTTAGAGTTTGCTTCTAAGGGAGTAAATAAAATTATAGAGTGTCAATTGATTAATAATGCTAAATCTGGGTTAGGCTACAACACATGTCCACCTCCTCATAGAAGACTACCTGCACGCCCAGAAATAGACTTAAAACACACAGGTCTAGCTTAGTTTCAAGAGCCAAAACTAGAATATGGTTATAAGGCTAAAGAAAATATTAAAGTAGATAAACCTGATGTGTTGAATGAGCCTTTTGAGAGTGCTAGTGACACCTCTCTTGCTGAGGACAAGGTTTCAACTGATAGGAACTCAGATTCTCCCATCATTGAAGATTGGGAATCTGATGATGAAGATCAGGTTGTAGCTAAACCTGAAGTAGTAAAGCAAGAAGGAACTAATGTTCCTAAGGTGGTTAGTGATGAAACTGTTAAACCTAGAAAAAATGACAAACCAGCTAGGAAAACAGTTAGATATTCTGAGATACATAGGTCCACAAGCAAGCCTAGAGGTAACCAGAGGAACTGGAATGACCTCAAGTCCCATCAACTAGGTAGTGACTTTGTCATGTAGAACAAGGCTTGTTTCTCTTGTGGTAGCTTTGACCACCTTCAGGCTTATTGTCATAACCATCAAGGGAGAAAGATGGTTACAGGGAATTATAGGGTAATTGGGAACACAAGTGATAGGGTGAACTCAAACAGGTCTCAAACTCACCCTAATGCTAATAGAATGACTCCCAGGGCACTTTTAATGAAGTCTGGCCTCAAACCAATTAGTACTACTCGACCAGCAGTTAGTACTGCCAGACCATTTAAGACTGTTTACCTAAAACCAACAGTTTCAAGTGCAAAATTAACTTTTAAATATGCACAACAAACTGTTAAAAGGCCTTTTCACAAGAAAGCAGTGTTTCAAAATAAACTTTGGAACTCAAAAGTTAAAACTGCTAGGCCAGCAGTTAGTACTGGTAAGCCTAACAACACTGCTAGGGATAAAAGGGCAAATGTTGTTAAGGCCTCAGCATGTTGGGTATGGAGACCAATCAAACCCAATGGTGCATCAATTGTACTAAAGAGATTTGACTATATTGATGCACGAGGCAAACCCAAGTCAGTGATGGCTTGGGTACCCCAAGGAAACTAATTTCCTTCTTTTATGTGCAGGGAAATCCACAAGATGATGAAGAAGATCAAGGTTATGCAGACAGTGGATTCTCTAGGCACATGACAGGCAACATGTCATATCTTTCAAACTTTCAACCAATGGATGGAGGATATGTTACCTTTGGGGGAGGAATAGGTGGAAGGATTACTAGTAAAGGCACATTGAAAACCGGTAAATTAGACTTTGAAGATGTTTATTTTGTGCAGGAGCTTAAGTATAACCTTTTTAGTGTCTCACAATTGTTTGAAAAAAAGAACAAAGTTCTTTTTACTGACACTGAATTTCTTGTGCTTTCCCCATACTTTAAGTTACCTGATGAAAGTCAGGTGCTACTTAAAGTTCAAAGAAAGGGCAACATGTACAGTGTTGATATGAAGAAAATTGTTCCTAAAAAGGATCTCACTTGTCTTGTTGCAAAAACCACATTAGATAAGCCAATGCTATGGCATAGAAGACTTAGTCATGTCAACTTTAAAACCATAAATAAAATTGTTAAAGATGGTTTAGTAAGAGGCTTGCCTCAAAAACGTTTTGAAAATGACTAAACTTGTGTTGCCTGTCTCAAAGGCAAACAAAACAAGGCTTCTTGTAAGCTCAAGACCCAAAACTCTATTACTCAACCTTTGTTTATGTTTCATATGGACTTGTTTGGTCCAACATCTGTGAGTAGTATTATACATAAGAAGTACTGTCTTGTAGTTTCTGATGACTATAGTAGATTCACATGGGTTTTCTTTTTAGGATCTAAGGATGAGACACCTAGCATTCTTAAGACATTTATAAATGAAATCGAAAACTTAGTGGATAAGAAAGTGAAAGTCATCAGGTGTGATAATGGGATAGAGTTTAAGAATAGAGTTATGGATGATTTCTGTAGGGAAAAAGGTATTAAGAGAGAGTTTAGTGTAGCTTGAACTCCTCAGCAGAATGGGGTTGCTGAAAGGAGGAATAGGACACTAATAGAAGCTGCTAGAACCATGTTAGCTGACTCTAAGCTGCCCATCACTTTTTGGGTTGAAGCAGTTAATATTGCTTGTTATGTTCATAACAGAGTTTTGGTAGTTAAACCTCACAACAAGACACCATGTGAACTGTTTAGGGGTAGAACACTTGCTTTAGGTTTTCTAAGACCATTTGGTTGTCATGTCACTATTCTCAATACCTTAGACCATCTAGGCAAATTTGATGGTAAATCTGTTGAGGGTTTCTTGGTTGGGTACTCACTAAATAGCAAAGCCTTTAGGGTATACAACACAAGAACTAGGAAAGTTGAAGAAAACCTGCATGTTCAGTTTCTAGAGAATAAATCTAATGTTGCAGGTGAAGGGACAAAATTGCTATTTGATCTTGATACTCTAACCCAATCTATGAACTATGTACAAGTTGTTGCAAGAACATTTTCTAATGATTTTGCAGGTTCAGAAGATAATATTGCAACAGATGAACCAAGCTTGGGAAAGGAGAAAGATCAAGATCATATATTGATGCCCATATGGAATAGTGTGGATACATCTTCAAAGAATGTTGAGCCTTCTTCTGAAACTATAAAAGAAGGTTTCGAAGATGAAAATAATGAAGATGGAGTTCAAGAACCAGAGAATCAAGAAAGCAGTACAAATGAAGATTGTACTGATGAGCCTCCAGTTAGTACTGTTAGGCAAAATTGTGACAACTGGTAAAAATTTCCCTAATATTTACATTATTGACAATTCATTTCTCTGACTAGGACACCTGACTTGACCATTATGTGTTAAAACGGATAACAGACCTGCACACATTAACACCCAGAAATCTCACCAAGGAACAGTGAAATTATCACTATTAATAATTTACACATGATTATTGTATTGAAATCGGGACGTTATCCCAGTTTCACACGGATTGACACCACACGCAAATCAGGGATAAAAACAGAGATTCAGGAAATATTAGAAAATAATTAAGGACTCAGAAATAAATTCAAATACTTCATAACGACTCTAGGAATATAATCTCTCGAACTAGAAATGGTTCAGGACGAATCCGGATTTGACACAGTTTAACGGGACTCGGGTATTAAATTAACCCACCATAGCTAAAAACCCACTTATATACTTGAAATAAAATCCACCCTCCCACTAACACATTATCCCAAATGTCTGTAACCCTACCTTCACCTTTGTCGCCTCCCTCTCTTCCCCATAGAAACACCGAACCATCACCATCCCAAATTCAGACACCATTAATACCTTTGACTTAGAAAGCCTTGTCTCCATTATAGTTCACGAGGCAAAATAGGAGATGAAGCCTTAGGTATAGAGATAACACACCGAAAAGGGTAGAGTATTCACCCAAAAATCTGAAAGATCAAATGGAATTACTCTCCGGTATTCTCCTTAAATCCGCGCCTCCAAGATGGATCCGAATCACACAATCATCAATACACACCAAAAATTTGAGAAGTTCTCAAGAAAAGGGTTGAGCTGTGAATCGATTGGAGGTCGTGGTGGGATAATATTGGAGCAGTTGGGTCTCGGATTGGAGGGTTCATCCTAGTATTCATTCACCAAGAATCCTTGTCAGGTTAATCTTTATATTAGATTCAATTAGTTATTATTATTTTTAGAATCGTTCATAATGAGGAAAATTTTAGATTGAATGGTTAAGAAAATTGGTGTTGTAGTTAGTATATATCGGCCCAAAATTAACACCTAGCCACACCCTTATTTGATCTTGTGGAAAGATTTTGAGTTTTGGTTATTGTTTCTGTCGAGATAATGCTTAGAAACGCCATTAGGTTGATGAGAGGACTTGGTGTTATTCATAGCTAAGCCGAATAAAAGTCCCAAGATTAGAGTATTTTGAGTTAGTTAGCCATGAATGTGTTATCGTTAAAGTGATGAGGAAAGAACTAGGTTGGTCATGGTTGAGTTGAGTTCGAACCCACCAAGGGAAATGGATTCATGAGGCTGAACATATTGTGACTTCAAATAGGTCACTAGATCCATGTTTAAGACGTATTCGAGAAGCCTAGGAACCAAAGGATCATGGATTCGAACCTGTGGTGAATTTGTGGCTGAGATAGTATAGCTAAGTAGTCAGCTAGATTTGCTAAGTCATGACGAAGTGGTTAACGACCCCTAGGCATACCATGTGGATTGTGTCTCGATTCAAGGAAGGAAACGAGTTACCTTAGCATGGGAACCCAAACCAAAACACAAGGGCAACAAAACACCCTCAACGAGCCTCGTATAGGATAGGAAATATTAGAACGGGGATAACCCTTATAGCAAACCAGAAAGTAGAAAGGTTGAGAACAACTAAGTTTTTGAGGTCACTAGTGTCCCTATGTCGACCCCAAAATGGGTCAAGAGCTTAGCATACAACCATCACCTAAACACCAAAAGCTTAGAATCGAGTAGTACTTGAATGTTGGTCACGAGGTGAGACCAAAGCCATGATTTGTGGCACATTACATTCGCAAAATAAAAGTCCCAGAAAGACTTCGCCAAGAATTGGTAACTTGGCGCAAAAACTGTATTCCACCATAATGCAATTACCAGGCAAACAAAACCCAATTAACAGCCCAACAAAAAGCCCACTAGGAGCCCACTTGACAACTATGGACCGGCCTGTAAATATGGGCCAGTGTATAGCCCATTTAGCCCACCAGGATTAGTTTTAAAGACAGCCCACTAGCACTAGCCTTTCCCCCCCCCTCTTCGAACCTCATGGGCCGCAGCCCATTAGTACCATTAGTATTAATAACCAAGAATGAATCACAGTTATACAAAAGTAGTCGAAAACAACTAAAATAAATCAATAGCCGTATAAACTAGTTATATCGAATAGCCTTAAAAGATGAAATAGTCGTAAAATAAAAGAGATACAAAAATTCATTTACTTATAAAATTGGGATAGGCAACTAAAAATACTTGACAAAAATTATTCAACTCAAGGTTATGTTAAAACAAGTATAGCCGAGAATCAAAAATGTAATTTTAATTATACTAACATATAGGAACTCAAAAGTTTGACTAACCGAAATAATACACACGACGTAGAAGACTAGACTAATCTGCTACATATATATATAACAAGATGCGTATGACGTCATCAAATGCAGGATTGCCCAGTAAGCAGCCTGATTGATGAATAAGCAGGCTGGATTTCCCAGTAAGCAGCCTTTAATTCCACCTAAGCAGTGTTTTAATGTTAATAAAACTCGAAATGTTAAATTCAAAAATTATGTAAAAATTGTGCATTAATGGGTTCGAACTTGGGTTGATTATAAGGTTTACATATATGTTAGCATTACCATTGGACCAAATTATTTTTTGAGTTATATCATCCAAAACATTATATATAATCTTCCTTCTCAATTTCTATTTCGAATTTTTAAAAGATATGTTTGTTTTATGGAATATATAGTATATATGGTATTTAAAATTTAGAATATATACCGGATTTTTAAGTATTTTTTGGAGTTTTGAGATATGTCATACAAAATTTAAAATCTATATATATCTGATTTTTTATAGAGTATACAAAATTTAAAATCTATATATATTGTATTCAAAATTTATAGTATATATATGGTACTCAAAATTTAGAGTATATACCCGGTTTTTTAAGAATTTTTTGGAGGTTTGAGATATGTCATGCAAAATTTAAAATCCAAAAAATTATATATAATCTTCTTTTTCAATGTTTATTCCGAATTTTTAAAAGATATGTTTATTTTATAGAATATATATAGTATTCAAAGTTTAGATAAGTATAGAATGTATTTTACATAAATCTTTAGTTCCTATATTTAAGAAAAGTTTTAAAAAATTTTTTTTGTTAATATCATCGATCTAATTTGACACTATATATACTTATCAATATAGAACGATTCTTCTCAACTAAAAAAAAAACGCATAGCTTTATTCATAAAAAATATATTGCATTATGAACCGTCAAAGGCACTCTGCAAGGCTCGCACGAGGGTCGGGGAAGAAAAACACAAACATCCCTTCAGAAGGTATAGTTTTAGCGCGTAATTGATTCATTGGGTCGTTATATTCTTAATGGTATTGTTGTGTAATTAATCTAATGTTTTATGACATAATCGTTTTTTAATAAGCAATTTATTTGTAGTGTTGTTGTATTCTTAATGGTGTTATTGTATAATGAATCTAATGTTTTAATGTACAATCGTTTTGTAATTGACTAAAGCTGTTAAAGCAAGCAAGAGTAGTACCATGCAGAAGAAAAATTCTAAAACTTCTTCACAAGGTATGTTGTTGTTTTATATGTTTACATGCATCGTACATTAGTTTGGTTTGTTTTAACATATAACTCTATGATTCCGTGTCAGGTAATCCTCCACAACATGATTCATATACACCAGACACACAAACTGGCAATCATGATTCAGATGTTGTTATAACGGGTATTAACTTGCTTAATGTCATATTATAACTTCTGTATCAGTATAACATTGTTATATGGTTTTACATGTATTGTGCATTAATCTTAAAAATTATACTATATTTGAATATATCAGGCATAAGATCTGGGCATAATGTTTCTGATGTTATTACAGAACCAACAGGTATTACATTTACCTGTGTTTTATGATGTATTATTATACATGGTGTTTATACTCTGTTACTTAATTTACAACTTTTAAATCATGTTTGGTTCAGCAATGTTTTTTCATCTGCGATATATTTTTGTATGACTTTTTATATAACAACAATCTAATATTGGTGTTTAAACTGTGTTACTTAATCTATAACTTCTAAATCATCAGCAAATATATGTATGGACCAACAAACTTCATCATCTGTGTACGAAAATTCCATATTTGAAAGTGATACACCTGGTCGGAGATCTCAGACAGCAATTTCCAATGTTGTTGCTCAATCTAAAGGTAGTGTTTTTAATTATGCATTAAATGTAACAATAATACACTGTGTTTGTATATTTTTTAATTATGCATTAAATGTAACAATAATACACTGTGTTTGTATATCCTTAATTGTTATGTTGTTGCTTATTTCAGTGTTTAAACCATCAACAAAGAGAAGTTTTTGAAATAGCTCATCATCTTCTGAGTCACATCTACTCCATGAAGGTCACATGTTTCGGGATTATTTAATAGTATAGAGTGTGGTTATAATATATTGATTATCCATTTTTGTATATTTTAAATCGTGTTTAATATGTATTCATTAAATAACAGTATCTGATAAACGTTTAAAAAGAAAAGCCGTTAATCAGTCAGTCCATGTTGAAGCACGTTCCGCGTGTGAAAATTCTAATATCGATTCTTCCAACATTGAGTATCGGTCAGGTATAAATATTTGTTTTTAAGACCTCTATCTCTTATTAATGCATGCTGTACAACAATTTATTTTATGATTGTTGTTAGGGAAAACAATGTCAACTTTTGAATCTAAAGGATTAGCATACATTAGACATCAACAAGGTGATTTGAGACACCGAACGGCATCTTTGGCTGCACCCTCACGTATGAACAAAAAATCTCTGATGCATACGTCATCTTCTGGAAAATTTTCAACAGGTTTTGTATTAACGTTATGAATAGCGACCATTTTGAATTATTTGCTTTATATAAATTACATGGTAATGATTTCTTTATGTATTTGTAGGATGCAATTCTCATCCAAAAAAAGACAGTGGGAGGAAGATGTCCACTATTAAAAGTTCTACAACAGGTTTGTTTAAAATGGTTGTTCAATTGTAAGATGTAATTTTGATGCAGTAAAAAATAATTTGTTTTTGATTTTCATGTTTAGTAATGAGAGAACGTAATATGACTCTCATTAAAGATGTCAGTCCGATGAATGTAAACATGGCAATCAAAGGAAGGTGTATATCCGTATGGCATTCACACAAACTTAATGAAGAATATGATCCTTACAGTCTCGATTGTGTTTTCCAGGATGATGAGGTAACTTCTATCGAGTTATTAGATATTTATATTCGAGTATGTTTTGTATATATCATTGATATTTGGATTGTATAAACAGTCGAACCGTATCCAAATTTACATCAAGAAGGAGTTTATGTTTAAATTTGAGCCTCTTTTACAAGAGGGTCAATGTTACATAATCTCTAATTTTGGGGTAGCTGAGAATGCTGGAAGGTTGCCTTTGTTACCAAACCAGTGGAAAATATGTTTTTACAAAGGAACCGAGGTTACCCGGATTGATCATATTGATGACAACTTTGTTGGGTTCGTTAATGAGCCATTCTCGAGTATTCTGGACACAGAAAATGAGTACCACGAACATGATTGTGTTGGTATGTGTTTGTATA
The DNA here is from genome assembly GCA_021014915.2 of Artemisia tridentata subsp. tridentata. Lineage (NCBI taxonomy): Eukaryota > Viridiplantae > Streptophyta > Magnoliopsida > Asterales > Asteraceae > Artemisia > Artemisia tridentata. Next base: position 68,157,392 of record CP139501.1, on the reverse strand, counting down.
AACAGTAAAAATAACATTTGACATTATTGAAACTTTTAGTTGTGAACCTTTATAACTAATTTTTGTTTTCAGATATTGTTGGTACAGTCGTAGCTATCGGTAAAATAGTGACCGTGAACAGCTCCGGTGGTCATAAGTTACGCAGGACAATTGTTGTTGAAGACGCCGAGTAATTATATTTTACACACTCTTGGTTAATTAAAATAATGTATATAGAATAGTATGCAAATGTAACCATATATTGATTGTATACTGTGTTGTGCAGGTCTTTGAGACTTGATTGTACGTTTTGGGATAGTTGGGCATTGATGTGGAATGACTACGACAACAAGCGTGATGAGCTTGGTCATATAGACATCCTCTTGATGTTATGAAAAGTGAAATATTGGGATAGTAAGTTTTACAAATGTGTATTAAAAATTTGGTCACAAAAGTAAAATATTTAATTCATATTAATAGCTTTTTAAATTGTCTCTCTTTGTTGTGCAACACAGACAAGCCGTCCATACACAATGCTTTGTTTGGCACAAGAATATTTATAAACAGAGATGTGCCACAATTGTTGGCTTTCCGTAAAAGGTAATTACATTGATGTTCTGGCATATGTATTTTGGTTTGTTGATCGAGCACGCGTTGAATTTATTAGGAATCTTATTTATACAAAACACAGGTATGAGGAGCAGGAGGGATACAATGCGGGTGAATTTAAAATTGGGGATTATTCAATCGATAGTCGTGTTGTTACACCTGCGGAGTTCATGCACGGTTGTGTAAATAGATTTGTTGGAACCATTTGAACTATTGAATCGGTAAGAAAAAATTTGTTATTGTAGATATAAGATAAATTTGTATACATGATTATTCAATTGATAGTCGTGTTGTTACACCTATGGAGTTCATGCATGGTTGTGTAAAGAGATTTGTTGGAACCATTGGAATCATTAGTAATGTTTATATATGGTTTTGTATTTGAATACAGGAATCACATTGTGTGGTTTATGCTACAGTTCATAGTATACAATATGAGGATGGATGGGTATACACGGGTTGCAAGACGTGCAGTACTAAAGTGACACCAATTGTTTCAAAAGGCAACTCAGGAACAAAGAATAAGAAACAGTTGTGGCATTGTAAAAAACACGGGGAAACATATACAGTTGCGTCTAGGTATGTAAAAGAACCTCTATATAAAATTATTTGAATATGTCCCTGAACGTAGAATAAATAATGCAAAAATGTTTGAATAGTTTACATTTAATGATAAATTTGTGTATTTGTAGGATGAAAATCATTGTGCGAATATTTGATCATAGTGGTACAACACAGGTTGTGATTTTTGACAAGAGTTTGCATAAAATGACACATACAACAGCATGGGAGATCATGGAACGAGAGGGCATGGACACAGAAGAGTACTTTCCAGATGTCCTAAATCAAATTATTGGGAGGAAGTATCTTTTCAAAGTATTTTTTTCTGAATTTAACCACAACAATAACAGTTACATATATCTAACGGAAAAAGTGACTGAAGATGTTGATACAATCAACTATTTCAAAAATGGTTTCATGGAAGAACAGGTTTGATTTATTAGTTATTTTAGAATATTTAGTAATGGTGCATGTTTAAAGACAAGTATATACTAATCGTTGTGCATAATTCAAAATAGGACGACGATGAGGAAGACCAAGGTTTAGAGTATGACTCCGTGTGTTCGGATGATGAATCAGAATCACAATCTGATTATATAAATGAGGTAGTGTGCATTGTATTTTTGAGTATCAGTTAACACCGTTAAAATTTAAGCATCAATGCAATATAAACATTTATTTCTTGTGACAAAATGTAACAGGAACCTCCAAGTGAGACTATAATTCCATCTGTAGACACGGTGGATGATAATCCAGTAGCATGCCGCGATGCCACGGACGATACTCTAATCCGACTTGATGATGCAGACAAAGACATGTCATGCCATAGTAATGGTGTCCCTGCAAGGTTTGATGATGCATCACCAGCCAGTGAACCTGATGAACAAGAAAAGCATGAAGGTGATTGATGTCCATTTCTATTTTTTTAAATAATTTTTGATCAATTTATCTACAGTTCACATGTTATTGTGTGTTTATGGTTATTCCTTTTGAACAAATTATCTAAAGTTCACATGTTATTGTGTGATTATGGTTATTTCTTTTGAACAATTTATCTACAGATCACAAATTGTTGTGTGTTTATGGTTATTCCTACTAAGTTTTGCTCTTATGTTTTCAATTTACATGAACAAAATTGATTTTAAAAAGCATATATACCATTTCTAGTAGTTTTAGGGTATTGAATGTTTTGGTTATGTGAACTTTTTTTTTTATTTATAGTTATTAATATAAACGAATGATTTTCCATGTTACATGTAATTAACAAGCGAGACTCTTGAAAATATTTAAAAAGAGTGTTTCAATGTTAAAAAAAATACTAAGACTACGTATAACTTTAACATATATTTGTCCATATTGATTGTCATATATAACTTAAACCTATTAAAAGTTTATACTCATAATTTACAAAAATATAACACTATTTTTTTTAAAAGATATGTATATCTCATAATAAATTTCAGCTTAAGTTTATATTTGAAGCATAATATACAGCATATAAAATCTAAAAATATGCTTAAAATCTAAATGTAATCTCTATCTATAATAGTATAATATACAACATGTAAAGTCAAAAAATATGTTTAAAATCTATATGTAGTCTTTATCTATAATAAAACTATAATAGTTAATTAATCAGTTTCTATTATATAGTCATCTTCAAAGTCTATAAATAAAGCTACATATTAACCTGTTAAACATATATCATCAATAGTTGATATAGAAAAATACAATCAATGTCGGGCAGACAATCAAACAAGGTATATATTATCACGTTAAGGATTTTTTATTGATTATTATATAAGCTGTAATCATTTTAATCCTTAAACTTTTGGCAGGGTATTTCAAAAACAGGGCATAATTCTCCATCTCCAACCAGTGTTTCACTGAATAAGGATATACCAACCATTGTTATCTCGGATGATGAAGAGGTACAATAGCTAACTTAACTGTTTATTTAAATTATTTGTGGAACATAATATCTGATCATATTTAGCATGAATACATCCCATACACGCTGATTTGTTCAAAAAAGATGTATTAATTGTTCATATATCAGACAATGAAGGGATATCCTTAATAACATGTCTGAGTTGTTGTTTCCTTCTCAACTTGATATATAATTGGTTAGCAGTTATCTTTAACAATATTAGATAGACATTTGTTTCAATTTTTTTTAACCTGCTTTGCAAGCATACAGACGATATAAATTGTTTACAATAAACGAAACCATGAATACCACCTTTGTGCAAGCTACATCACCAGATGATGAACAGCCACATCCATTTGAAGTACTAAAACAAAAAAATAGTGACATAGCCACATCCATTTGAAGTACTAAAAAAAAAATAATGGTGACATCCAAGTGGAGTATAGGATGCTGTGAATTAGGATATGATTATCATAGACTGTCTTCTCACATAAATTCGTATTATGACACATTCATTAATCAAGAAATCTAATTGCCTTTTTAATACCTGCAGGTTGTTCCATCGGACGACGAGGTATTATAACATTAACGTGTTTATTATTATTGACATTTATTTATGTTGGATATGCAAAATTAATTATTAACATAATATATGCAGATTTATGCTGCTGGTGTTAGTGGTTATCCAACTATTCCAAGATGGAATACACAAGAACAAAACAATTCATATGTATGCAAAATAATTAACGATGATGTTGATTTGCATGATACTGATGATGAGGTATTATGTAGAATTTTAATTATGTGTTATTTTTGCATCATATTAAACGTAAAACATTTGTTAAAACTTAATTTTTTTGTGCACTTTTTAGGTTGTCTGTTTGACACACAACAGTCGACGATTGTTAAAGGCGAAATCCGAAACCGGTGAAAACATGTGCAAGTTTGATTATTATGAGTGTCAATCTGATAAGGAGGTATTTTTATTAAATTTATGTAATATTTTGTTAGGTCAAATTAATCTTTGGGATAAAACTAAATAGCCTTCTCATACTTGCAGTCTCTTCCATTTACACACAAGCCGTGTAGAACAACTAAGGACGGTAGTTTGGCCAACAACAAAATCTATGATGATGTCTCAGCAGATGATGAAAAGGCAAGATAAAGGGGTGACAGTGGAGAGGTATAAAAAAAATTGTAATTCATATTATGTAATACTTATCAATCTGAAAAACTAACTACTTTTGCAATAATTGCAGCCTCTCTCAATTATACACAAACGCCGTAAATTGGCTAGAGATGGCAAGTTAGTCAACAACATTGTTGTTGATCTGGTCTCATCAGACGATGAAAAACCACGAACAAAACAAGTTGTAGATCTAACTTCATCTGATGATAAAAAGTCACAAACAACAAATTTGGATATTATGGCTGGTGATGAAGAACCAAATACGTTTACGTGTTCAAAAACAACAGAATATTCTACAGTATCGAACCGACAAAGGTATATGCTCTATGATGAAGATACTGAAGATGAACATGAGACAAACAACAGCGTATCTGAAGAAGGTATGTGGGTTAATATAGATGATCTTGATGAGCCCTTCTATCCTATAGAAGATTATAAACCTAAATACACTATCCCTGACGAAGTTATCGTTGAAGACTCTTCGACAGGTTGTTTGTTGAAAAAATAATTGTATAATTATATTTTATTGGTAAATTATCGAATATGTTTAAATTAAAAGATACATTTTACTTATATGATTTTACACATGACATTTTCGTAGGGGATTCAAAATATACGTACATTGATGAGGACTATGACAAAGATTATGAGGCTTATGATAGAGGGATTATCGAGAAATCTAACATGGTTGAAAATGACATGTTGGATGAGATGCCCGATATTGACGAAAAAGTGCACGGTGAAAATTTTAACACCAGCAACGTTGACGAAGAAGTATGGGAGGTCGATTCAAACGCGTATAGTGTCAGTTATGATTCTAATGATGATGATATAAACAGTTTTATTAACGACGACTCTACTGATTATGAAACAAGTGGGGATGATGATAGCGAAGATGAAATATGATGGAACGTAACATGATCTCCCATAGCTTTTGTTTTTTTGGTTTTTTAAATTAATTTCTCTAAAACTATTGTTATTTGATAAATAATACCTTTTTATTACGAGTATTTGTTAAGATTTTTAAAATTTGTTATTATGTAGAGTGATTTTTTTTTTGTTTTTTTTCTTTTTTTTCTATAGGTTTACATAATCTCATTGCGTAACAATATGTTTATACTACATGTATGCAGCAATTGGAAATAAGATCATAGCTATTTATGAATCAATTAGTAAAACCATATATCTATTTTAATAGATGTATAACACATTCTGGCCCAAAAAAAAGAGTGAAAAAAGGCCCGATAATAACAATTTCGAATCAATTAAGAACTATATAATGGGTAAAACAATAATGTCGATCAACATATATTTATCTCGTGGAATCATCAAACCCTAAAACCTGTCAGGATGAAAGCCGACGCCTGCCTCACAATGATTCAGATCCTCGAACTGATTCAAATAGAGAAGCTCAGTCCAATCCTGGAAAAAAAGGTATGGCACAAGCAAAAATGGAAGATGGAGTGCATGAGGGACACAATAAACAGCCAAATACTAAGGTGGACGATGCATTGAGATTTCTTGCATCACTTTTTGAAGAAGGTGGACCTTCTCAAAGTAATAAAGGTATCCCATATAGATTTTTTAATATATTCTCAAATAAATTATGTTCCCATAATAGGCTTATTAGTCCATGTACTTTTGATTCAATAGATGAGTTACCTGAATCTATTCTCCTCGATTGGCTTAAACTAAATGTTGGAGATCCTCAAGAGTCTCTGTAAGTTCTTAACAACGTTCAATCGAAGGTCTTAAAAGCAGAAGCTATGATCAACGAATTACAAGAGATGGGTCATGAGGTAACTGGTGACTATTTCGTGGATCTAAACTTCTTCAGCGATGAAGATTCAAAGTACACGGTCTTATTAGTAATTGTTGTTTACCAATTAATTTACTTTCAATTTAAATAATAAATTAGTTATTTTTGGTGCTTTAGAATCTCGGCTCTTTTGAATATTGAATAGTTGATTACCTTTATCACTTTGTCTACAAAAATTTGATTAACTCATGATTGTGAATTATGTTATGTTAATACAATAAGATTAAACATCATCCATAAAATTTATGGGAACGCCATTAGAGAATTGATGCTCGGAATACAACGATAGCAAAAACACAACAAAAAATTGTTGATGTTTACAAAGATATTGAAAACAGTCCGTTTATTTCTTAGCATTTTATTTACTCTAAGTTCTATGATGTTAGTTGGAGTGTTGTTTTGGTTATTCCAATAATAAAGCTGCGTTTTTAAATTTTATTGAGTATTCGTATTACCATAACTATTAACCGTGATTGAGAATATGTGTGGAAGCATTGATGTAAAGATACGAGAAAAAATAAAAATAAAACAACAACAAAATAAATAGGAAAAACACGAGTATATCTTAAAAAAACGTTAACAAGATAATTTAGTCATGTGATAAATTTGTGTAGAAAATATACCAATCAAATATACTAATCAAACATTGAATAGGTAAAACTAATGAACCAACTTAATTGAAATCATTCATCTTCATGGCATTAGCTTCTTCCTCGCGAGTAGCAGCTTTGGCTTGAGCACATAAATCTACCAACAATTCAAGCAACACCCGATGCCTCTCCTAAGTTTTCTTCAAAGCATCAAGCGAATCCAATGCGACCCCACGAGGTCCTAATGCTTCCATGTCAACAATCATGACTCGGTTCTTCGCCATCACCCTCCTTAGACGCTCACAACAAGCGTGGAGCAATTTTGCGCAAGCTGACTCTTCACCTGCCTGCTGGACAAACCACACACGCATACAGTCGTGCAATTTAGAAGATCCAGCAAGATTCATTAGCTCATCCAAGATCTGGAATTGTGCCATTGATAACGATTTTCCAAATGATGTTTATCCTTCATTATATGTTTGTATATTTAAAGACTCGATTGTATCTAAATAGATTCAAAGTTTGGAAATTATCTTATACTATAGATATACGATATGCACAAATATTTCCCGGACATAAAATTATATTTAAAACGAGAGAATAAAATATTGTTAACTTATAAGCGTATATTTTGTTATCATATTATGCTATTGTATAGTAATAGATAAATATGGTATACCAAATTTTGATCAATTTTAAAATATATTCATTATAGATTATACAACTTTTGTACAAATTACGCATGTACAACCCTTTTCTACAACCGTTTAGTATGATATACATTGTATTACAATTTAAATAACAACTTAAAATTTAATATTTGTATTTAAAAATCATTCCCAAATATAATCATATATTTAAATCAATATGCGTTAACAGTATTAATTTTTATTTAACTATGATGTTAGTTGAATTTTTGTTTTGATTATTCGAATAATAGAGTTACGATTTTAATTTTTTTGATTATTCGTACTTATTTTATAAAATATACAATATTCAAAATTTAGAGTATATACCGGACTCTAAATCTATGATATGCGCAAATCATTCCCAAATAAAGATTATATTTAAATAAATCACACATACATGTATTGTTTCATCAATAGAAATTCGTTTATCATTTATCTAATGATAATATTTTTTTGACATAAATGCTATTATATAGTGTTGGATAAATATAGCATACGGGATATTCTCTAGATTTAAGATATCCTCGATATAAATTATAGAACTTTTCACCATCTATAAATGATGATACGATATCAAAGGCCATTAAACATCTACCATCCTGTTATACTTTCGCCCAGAAAAAAAAGAAAAATAAAAAAAAAATCTAATGGGTCGTGAGTTTATTCTCCCATCAAAATCGTCTACCAAACGTGCAAGAAGTGTTTCCCCACCAAAAGAATGCTCATCGGATTCAAGACAATCCCAATCAACTGTGAGGTATTTTCTACCAATGCGATCCATTGCTCAGCTTAGACGACTAATAAAAGATATGGAAGAAAAAATCATGAACGACGAACAAACAATACTGGAATGTGAAGAAGCTATTGGTCAGCGGAGGAAAAAAATAATAGAATATCAGGGGAGGATACACGATATTATGAAACAAGTGGATAACTATAATTATTTGTAGTTTCTTTCATATACGATATTGTTACTTAGTTTTTTATTTTTATTTTTATTTTTTTCATTCTATGTTTGTGGACTTCTGATAGCATCCATGAATTTACTCAGTTTTTTATTTTTATTTTTATTTTTTTCATTCTATGTTTGTGGACTTCTGATAGCATCCATGGATTTTTCATAAGATTGGCACTGTTAATATCCAATGGAAGCAAAACTAACTTATTGCATAATCAATGCAAACATCAAACAATACTAAGAACATCGATATACCAAAAACATCGATATACCAGTAACAATTATAGGGAACAGTACTAATAGAACATGATGTTGGTAATCATATGTATTTTTAAAAAGTTCGCAATTTAGGGAGAAGAGCTTATCGCAATTGGGGAATAGATTTTATCGCAATTGGGTAAAAGGTCCTTATCGCAATTAGGGAAAAAAATTATCGCAATTGAGGGAAGAGTTCTTATCGCAGTTGTGGCTATTGGGGGATAGATTTTATCGCAATTGGGTAAAGGGTCCTTATCGCAATTAGGGAAAAAAAATTATCGCAATTAAGTGAAGAGTTCTTATCGCAATTATGGCTTAGATTCTATCATGAAATTAAAAAATAACATAATAATAATAATAATAATAATAATAATAATAATAATAATAATAATAATAATAATAATAATAATAATAATAATAATAATAATAATAATAACAAAACAAAAAAAAAGAAGAGAAAAACACGACTATATTCTAAAAAAAATGTTACCAACACGCGCATGTCCTAAGAAATCGTTACCAATATAATTTAGTCGTGTGATTAATTTGTCCAAACGATGTTTATCTTTCATTATATGTTCCTATGTTTAAAGACTCAATTATATCTAAATACACTCAAATTTTGGTAGTTATCTTATACTATAGATGTATGATATGCACAGTACATTCAAACTTTGGTAATTATCTTATAGTATAAATATATGATATATACAAATCATTCCCATACATAAAATTATATTTAAAATAAATTAATAAAATATCGTTATCAAATAAGCTTATATTTTGCTATCATATATGCTATTATATAGTAATAGATAATTATGGTATAGCAAATATTGATCAACTTTGAAATGTATTCATTTTATAGAATATACGACTTTTATACAAATTAAAAATAGACAACATTTTTCTACAACCATTTAGTATGATATACAGCAAACACATGTTTACAATATCAAATAAGCTTATATTTTGCTATCATATATGCTATTATATAGTAATAGATAATTATGGTATAGCAAATATTAATCAACTTTGAAATGTATTCATTTTATAGAATATACAACTTTTATACAAATTAAAAATATACAACATTTTTCTACAACCATTTAGTATGATACACAGCAAACACATGTTTACAATATAGTTGTTCTATTAGCAACATGACAACTATAACAAATGAATTTGCAATCCAACCTAGAGGAAAAAAGAAGCAAGAGCAACGAAAAACAAGCACACACATAGGCCGACCACCAGTGTATCAAATCCAAAAAGGTTGTTCAATTAGTTGAAATTACGTACCCTGATATTTACAACCTATATGTGCTTACAATTACAATTGTTTAACTATATTAGTGCAAATTCAATTTACGACAGATACCAATGATTTCAGTATACGGCCAACTCGCATGCCCTCTCAAACCAGAACAACAGCATCTGAAAGCATAGGCCGCCCAAGGATATACCCAATACATCCAGGTAATTCAATTATTATAACTACCCAACATGATATTTACAACATATGCTTGCTTACAATTTTAATTGTTTAAATATATTAATGCAATTTCAATCTACAGCGGATACCATAGATTTGAGCATACGGCCAACTCGCACACCCTCTCAAAACAAAACAACAACACCTGGACGCATAGGCCGACCACTGATATACCCAATCCAAGCAGGTAATTCACTTAGTTAAATATTATATTTGTTTAGAATGACAATTTTTTGAATGTATTAATTCACTTCCAATTTACGGCAGATACAAGTGATTTCAACATACGTCCAACTCGCACACCTTCTCAAACCAAAACAACACTAAAAGGAACCAACGAACAAACAAATTCTGAATATCCAACACCGACAAAGAGACCAAGGGGACGGCCATTCAAAGACGCGACCAAAACACGTAATAAAGTTATCATTCCCTCATCAAATAGTTAAGAAATATTTTTCTCAATATATTTTTTATTCATTCACATTTTTATTCAATCTGGTATGCACATTTCAAAACGCAAGTCACAAAGGCTACAGTACAACGTAAAAACAAGTGCACAAAAAATACCAAGACGTGAGGGATTAAATAATACAGACTGGGCAAACAATCAAGAAGAACAAAAAAATCTATCTAAAGGCATATCCAATGGTACAGCCATTAGACAAATCCCTATAAAAACAACATTCGATTCCAGCAAAAAATACCATTAAATTTTAAAAAAAAATCTTCATTGTTTGTTTACAGATTATTTTGACCACGGGGATCCTATTTTCACATGTCAATCATGTGACGCACTGTTATGGCATGCTGAGGCTATGGTAGGGTCGGCGTCTACAAGCGAAGAGTCATACTCTATATGCTGTGGAAGAGGCAAAGTAAAAATAGGAAATGAAGTTAAGAATCCACCTGAATTGTTAAGACAGCTTATGATTGGTGAACATCCAAAAAGCAAGGATTTCGTTGATAACATTAGACGATACAATTCGATGTTTGCAGTTACATCCATGGGTGCAAAGCAGGACACACCTGTTAATCAAGGGTATGGAGCATATTGTTACAGGATACAGGGGGAAAACTACCACATAATGGGAAGTTTGTTGCCAGAAGGAGATAAAACTCTTGTTTTTGCGCAGCTATATATTTACGACTCAAAGAATGAAATACAAAATAGAATCAATAATGTCAGGTATGACACCCTTAATTGATAATGCATTCATCACATAATCAACAAAATGTTAATATAATTATATTCATTTTACACAGCACTATTGACAGCACGTCAACATCAAGCAACTATATCGTAGACCACCAATTGACTGTTGATTTACGCGACATGCTGGATACTATCAACCCATTAGTAGGTCAGTTCAGAATGGCAGGAGAACGGTTGGTCAGGAGAAATGACGAAAAAAAATACAGAATGCGCCTTATCGGTACAAGACAGCGAGATGGTAGAAATTACAACCTACCTACAGCTGATGAAATTGGAGGTCTAATAGTAGGAGATTTTGACGCAACAGCTAATAAAAGAGACATTATTTTACACTTACATGAGGGAGGTCTTAAAAGAATTAGTGAATTGCACCCGTCATATTTGGCGTTACAATACCCATTGTTGTTCCCATATGCAGAAGATGGTTACTGGACAGATATATACCATGTTGGTATTACTGATCATACACCAACAAACAAGAAAACACGGGTAACAATGAGAGAGTATTTTGCGTATCGACTCCAAGAAAGGGTAGGTGTTTTTTCAATGATACTCAATTCAAGGAGGCTGTGCCAACAATTTATTGTTGACGCGTACACTATGGTGGAATCTGAAAGGATGTAGTATGTTAAAAATCAACAAAAAGATTTGAGGAGTGAAACATATTCTAAACTTGCAAAATTGGCGGAACAAGAAGATTCTGGGGTCACGTTACGAGGGAAAAAGGTTATATTACCATCGTCATTTACCAGAAGCCCAAGATATATGATGCAGAATTATTTAGATGCCATGACAATATGCAAGGTTTATGGATATCCCGACCTTTTTATCACATTTACGTGCAATCCAAATTGGCCAGAAATTGCACGTTTTGTTGCAGATAGGGGCTTGAAGTCTGAAGACAGACCAGATGCGATAACCAGAGTCTTTAAGCAAAAGCTAGACAGCCTAATGAAAGATTTTAAAGACCGGCATTATTTTGTACATTTGAAAGCAGGTATCATCATTACATCTTTATTAGTTGCATCAACCATCATTGATTATATACCATAGTTAAAATTATCACCTTACTACAGCTGTTTATACCGTTGAGTTCCAGAAAAGAGGCTTACCACATGCCCATATATTGCTTTTCCTGGAGGAAAATGATAAAATCAAGACAACGAGACAAATTGATCGCTTTATTTCAGCAGAAATACCTGATAAAAACGACGATCCCGAGCTGTACGAGATCGTTACTGATCATATGATTCATGGCCCGTGTGGCCCCCAACGTCCAACTTGCCCGTGTACTGTAAACAAAAAATGCACAAAGAGATTCCCTAAAGAATTTAACGATGCAACGGTCATAGATGATAGTGGTTATGCACTTTACAAAAGGAGGAACGACGGTTGTTCTGTAACAAAGAGTGGGGCAGAGTTACACGACGGATACGTGGTGCCTTACAATCCAGGGTTGCTTAGACGTTACCAATCGCATATTAACGTGGAATGCTGCAACCAGCTGGGTTCCATAAAATATCTCTTCAAATATGTAAACAAAGGTCCAGACAGGGCGACAGCGGCTGTGGAAGACCATGAGATAGATGAAATCAAAGATTATTACGATTGTCGATACCTTTCAGCATGTGAAGCGGCATGGAGGATTTACAAATTTGACATCCATTACAGATTCCCTCCCGTTGAGCGCTTGCCATTTCATTTAGAAGGTGAGCAGTCGGTTATATTTGATTCGTCAGAAAGCATTGACTGTACGTTGGATAAAGCATCCGTAAATGACACGAAATTTGTCCAATGGATGCAAACAAACAAAACGGATGTACAAGCAAGGAGATTACTTTACCACGAGTTTCCACAGCACTATGTATGGAAATAGGAAGATAGGGTCTGGGTAAAAAGGCAAAAAGGAACGTCCATAGGACGTGTACATCACGTGTCGCCATCAACTGGGGAGCTGTTCTACTTACGAGTTTTAATTAACAAAGTTCCAGGCGCACAAGATTGGATCGACTTTAAAAGATTCGATGGTGTTACATACAGTACATACAAAGAAGCTTGCCAGGCACGCGGTTTACTGCAAGATGATAAAGAATATATCGATGGGTTATTAGAAGCCAGTCTGTGGGGATCTGGAAACTACCTGCGGAAGTTTTATGTCATACTAATTATGACGGATTGCATGTCTAGACTAGAATATGTTTATGAAAAGACGAGGGAAGTAATGGCTACTGATGTACTACATGCAGAGCGAATAAAACGGAATGATCCAGGTGCGTCATTTTGAATATAATAAAATATATTAATTATCTGCAAGGCGCATAAAAAATATACAGTACATTTGTTATGTGCAACAAAATTTACATTAAAGATTGCACACTGTAGCAACAAAGCTTACAGTAAAGGTTGTAATTTTGGTTTTATGTAAATGATTTGTTAGACTAAAATAAAAATATAAATTTTAATTTTGCAGATTTGGAACTCTCTGAAGAACAAAAAAAGAACATATGCCTTACATACATCGAGCACATGCTTCGCTGTAACAATAAAAGTTTAAGGAACATCCCTAACATGCCTTTCCCAAACGAAATGTTCTTTATGGCGAATTATAACAGGCTGATAGCGGACGAGTTAAAATACAACCCAGACGAATTACGCGAACAACACATCAGGTTATTTAGTACATTAACAGACGAGCAGAAAAGTATATATAATACTTTAATGGACGCTGTTAATGGCCAAACAGGGGGGATGTTCTTCGTATACGGGTATGGAGGCACGGGTAAAACTTATCTTTACAAGACATTATCCGCAGAAATTAGATCAAAAGAAGATATAGTATTAAATGTCGCATCGAGTGGTATAGCCGCACTTTTGTTGGAAGGGGGAAGAACAGCTCATTCTAGATTTGCAATTCTTATCAACGTAGTCGATGATTCCATGTGCCATATCCTAGCAGATAGTGAAGTGGCCGAATTAATAAGGGTGTGTAAGCTAATCATATGGGGTGAAGCTCCAATGACACATAGACATTGTTACGAAGCATTCGATAGGACACTAAGAGACATATGCAGGACACACCCGTTAATCCCGTCTGAAGAAGTGTTCGGAGGAAAGGTGGTTTTGTTTGGAGGTGACTTTCGTCAAATCCTACCAGTCATCACGGACGGTTCAAGACACAATGTTGTACATGCAGCAATAAACTCTTCGTATCTTTGGGAGCATTGTAAAGTCCTACGATTGACTATTAACATGAGGCTCGGAACAAGCTCAAATAATTCCGAACGCAAAGAAATACAAGACTTAGCAGACTGGATATTATCAATTGGAAATGGAACAATCGGAGGTAAAAACAATGGAGAAGCAAAGTTTGAATTCACGGACGATATGTTGATTCCTGATTTCGAAGATCATGTTGGTACAATAATAGACGAAACTTACCCGGATTTAATCAGGAATCTTTATAATCCGACCTTTTTCCAGGAAAGGGCCATTCTCGCACCGACTCATGATCTCGTGGACATGATCAATGACAGAATGCTTAGCTTGCTTCAGGGAGATCAGAAGACATATCTAAGTTCTGACTCAATTGGTATTGATGATGAAGACACCACATTCAATCCGGACTTATACACGTGTGACTTTCTCAACAGCATTAAAATATCCGGACTTCCGCGTCATTCCTTGACGCTAAAAATAGGCACACCTGTTATGTGCATGAGAAACATTGATCAAACAGCTGGTTTGTGCAATGGAACTAGGCTCCAAGTTCGGAGGCTCGATACTAACATTATTGAAGCAACAATCATATCGGGTGGAAGTATCGGTAGTATTTGCGCTATACCACATATGGTTTTAAGTCCTTCAGATACCAAAATACCTTTTAAATTTAACTGAAGACAGTTCCCGGTAGCACCATGCTTCGCAATGACTATTAATAAAAGCCAAGGTCAAACATTGACACAGGTAGGATTGTTTCTCCAACGCCCAGTGTTCTCACACGGACAACTTTATGTGGCAGTGTCTCGGGTCAGGAGCAAGAAAGGTTTAAAGATACTTTGTTGTGATGAGGATGGGAAATACGCAAAAGCAACAACGAACGTTGTGTATAAAGAAGTGTTGTTTCGCATTTAAAAGGGTGTTGTAAGTATACAGATTAGCAATATCAAACTTTAATTTAAATTGAATTATAACTAAACGTTACCTTGATCCACGGTAACTCAAAACAAACTTCAATTACCTCCTTACTCTGTCTCGATTCCTTTCTATTTCCTTGCTTCTGACCCTCTCGGTTCTTCTTCACACGAACATGAAGCATTTTGTAAAATATCTCTATTCTCAAACATATTTGCCCCACAAAACTTTCCAAGAGGAAGAACAAATACCATAACTAAAGAAACATTAGTATTAGTTAGTAAAGGCACTTCATGCTTAAGTTGGAGACGATTTTGTGCTTCTTGCATGAAAAAGGATAAAGTGCTTCATATTCGAGTGAATAAAAAAGGAGAAAATAGTGACGACTAAAAAAACCGAAGGGAAACAAAACTTGCTGAACCAAAAAAATGATATAATTAGGTAATACAATTCATGGACATAGTTCGTTAATAAATAAAGCTTATTGGTAACAACAAAATGTCGTAAGTAAAATTATAAGTTAAAGATTGTAGCTTTACATTTTCTTTACCCGGGTACCCAATTTTATATCAAATATAATTTTGTATATCTATATTCATTAAATGTATCACACTCAGATAATATTAGAATACAGAAATGTATTTTCATAAATGAATTCAATATCGGTTACTAATACAAAAGCATGACAGATATTGAAATCAAGGTAAACTAAACTTTCCATATACTCTATCATATCCGTACACTAACTGTTAGTGGGAAATTATACTTCACAACATTTTGTAAAAAAATTTGCAAGATTGTGTGTACCACCATGCACTAACTCTTCGCAAGATCAGAAGCTGTCAAAACAGTTGCCCGTGTAGTTCAATCCTGATCGGGAGTACAGAGTACATCCGCCGTGGCTTAATCACAAGCAGGATAGATAATCTGAGGCCCGATATCTGAGCCCAACTCTACAGAGTTAAGTAAACCGATCATTTATGGTTCAAGGATGCCCGGATCTACACGCCGATCCGTTCCCCCCCAAAGATTCCCATAAATAGCCGATCACCACCGGAATGATACAACACTTTGATCGATTGCAAAGACAAAAGCAAAAGGTTTCCAACGCTCGCATTTGCAAATTATTTTGTAAAATTTTGTGAAGTTTGATTACCTAAAACAATCATCTAGCTATGTAACAGTCCCCCTTCCTAATAGACATTTTCACAAGATAAACAGTCACATTAATCAGAACTTAAACTAAATCACAACAAAAACCATGCAAGCACGAAACTATATTTGACCTTAGACTACTTTAGTTTCAACAATAATAGCGACCTTAAGACCTGTAATGGCAACTATAAACTAAAATCAATGTAAACTAAACTTTCCAAATACTTTATCATATCCGTACACTAACTGTTAGTGGGAAATTATACTTCACAACATTTTGTAAAAGAATTTGCAAGATTGTGTGTACCGCCATGCACTAAGTCTTCGCAAGATCAGAAGATGTCAAAACAATTGCCCGTGTAGTTCGAACCTGATCGGGAGTACAGACTACATCCGTCGTGGCTTAATCACAAGCAGGATAGATAATCTGAGGCCTGATATCTGAGCCCAACTCTACAGGGTTAAGTAAACTGACTATTTATGGTTCAAGGATGCCCGGATCTACACGCCGATCCGTTCCCCCCCAAAGATTCCTGTAAATAGCCGATCACCACCAGAATGATACAACACTTTGATCGATTGCAAAGACGAAAGCAAAAGGTGTTGGTCCACGAATTGTATGTGCATCTTTAAGTAGCCTTGAATACTTAGTAGATGGTTGGGATAAATCCAAACCAGTCTAAGTGAGAAACCCTTAACGATTATTAATGTTAATGCGGAAACTTAACAAGAACAATGAAGAACATACACAGAGTTAACACTAACTTCGTATAATTCTATTAATCACAATTGTGAAACTCGTACAACTCTCTTGTTAAACTAACAATCTTAGGGATCCTTTTATACACCAAGGAAACCCTAATACTAACCGACTAAGAAGATATTCACGAATCTTCTAAAAAGATACTTACACGTTTTGTATCTTTTCCTAACTTATCTCTAACAAACTTTCCTTACTTCACGACCAGACTTAACATAATACGTCAACCAGACTTAATACAGACTACCAGACTTAACATGTATTACCAGACCTAATACGAAAACAGACCTAACTCTGACATATTACCAGACCTAAGTTTGTCTTCTCTTGAACCGTGTGATAATTCCCAACAATCCTCCCCTAACTTGATCTTCATGCTCCATGAACTTCAAGTTCTTCTGATTTAGATTGCTGAGGATTGAATCTTGAATGCTTTGAATTATCTTTAGGTCTTGAACCTTTCTAGTAGCTTGAATCTTGATAAGCTCTTCTGATATGGTCTTTGCAACAACATTGACTATATGTACATCAAATTCATTTAAGTTTCAGACTATTCTCATCACTTCCAGATGTGTTACCATCTGTGAGAGGTGAATCATTGAAAATGTAATGGATTTGAAATCTCTTTACCAATAGCCATTACCACTGGAGTAGCCAATGTTTTGGTGTGTAAGACCATGGTACATTAATAACCATATGATTTTTAGCAAATCATCAGCTTATCAACAGATTTTTTAACTCTTTACCAAAAGCCGTTTGCTTCTGGACTAGCCAATTCTTTGATGGAAAAGCACCTCATTATGGTGAATTGATTACCATTTATGGTTTTTCACAACCTTTACCACAAGCCATAACCTTGTGGGCTAGTCAACTCTTCACTTAGATTAGATATGGTGAGTTGAATACCATACAATTTTTGGCAAATTGTCAGCCATAAACGGATTTGAGCTATCTTTACCTGTAGCCGTTTGCTCAGGATTAGCCAGTCCTTGTGTTGATAAGACAAGGTGGACTGATTACCTTTTGTTGTGTTAGTGCTATGCACCTCCACTAAGTGAGAAGTTCCAATAATCTCACTTAACAACTTGAAAGCATACTTAATCCAGCATTGTCTATAAAAGAAATAAAAGACACAAATTTTTTATTTATTTTTTTATTTTTTTTATTTTTTATTTTTTAACAATAACAGAACTAAAAACAAAACTAAAAGACTTAAAGATAACCTAAATGCTGGTAAGTACTCATACTTTACATACTTTACAGTTTGACCTCCCCTTAAGTCAAACTAGGGATTCATCATACCAATGTTAACTACCAGATAATTGAACCTAGGGTCATCAAATGCTTTAGTTAACAGGTCAGCAACAGTAAAATCTGTATGTATTTTCTCCACTCTAATCAACTTCTTTTCAAAGCAATCTCTAATAAAGTGATGCCTGATTTCTATATGCTTAGTTTTAGAGTGATATACTGGGTTCTTAACAATACAGATAGTACTCTCATTATCTATGTGGATAACAGTATTCATAAAATTCAAACCATAGTCCAGCATCTGATTCTGAATCCACAAGACTTGTCCACAGCAGTTAGCAGCTGCAACATACTCAGCTTCAGTGGTTGAGTTGGCCACAATTGTCTGCTTCTTGCATTGCCAAGATATCAATCTCCTTCCAAGGAATTGACAACCTCCTGTTGTGGTTTTCCTATCAAGGATTGCACCAGCATAGTCACTGTCTGAATAAGCTGTCAGGTCAAAAGATGACTCCTTAGGGTACCAAAGGCCCAAATTTGGTTTGCCCTTTAAGTACCTAAAGATTCTCTTCACAGCATGAAAATGTGAAGTCTTTGGTTGTACCTGAAAACGTGAACAAATACAAACTGCATACATAATGTCAGGTCTAGAAGCAGTAAGATACATGAGGGAACCTATCATGGATCTGTAAAGATGCACATCCATATCAGCAGCATCTTCATCCTTTGTCAAAGGCACCTTGTTTTCCATGGGAGTGACTGCAGTCTTCACATTAGTGAACTCAAACTTCCTCAAAATTTCTGCAACATACTTGTCTTGAGAAATAAAAAGTCCATCATCCTTTTGTTTTACTTGCAGTCCCAAGAAAAATGTAAGTTCTCCCATTGAGCTCATCTCAAACCTGCCTTTCATTAAACCTTCAAATTCATCACACCAAGACTTTCTTGTTGATCCAAAAATGATATCATCCACATAAATTTGGACAAGAATGATATCCTTCTGGTCTCTCTTAATGAATAAAGTCTTGTCAATTACACCCCTGATGTACCCATGTTCTTCTAGAAACTTTGAAAGAGTTGCATACCAAGCTCTAGGAGCTTGATGAAGACCATACAAAGCTTTAATAACCTTGTACACTTGATTGGGGTTAGCAGGATCCTCAAAACCAGGAGGCTGATGTACGTACACATCTTCTTCAATAGTGCCATATAGAAAGGCACTTTTGACATCCATCTGATATACCTTGAATCCCATGTATGATGCAAAGGCCAAAAATAACCTGATAGCCTCAATTCTTGCTACAGGAGCAAAAACCTCATCATAATCTATGCCCTCCTCCTGTTTGTATCCTTGTGCTACCAGTCTTGCTTTGTTCCTTACAACTACCCCTCTTTCATCCCTTTTATTCCTGAAGACCCACTTTGTACCAATGATTTTAGCTCCATAAGGTAGGTCTACAAGAACCCATACTTTCTGTAGCTTGAACTGCAACAACTCTTCTTGCATAGCTTCTACCCAACTTTCCTCCCCCAAAGCTTCAGAAACAGTAGTGGGTTCTCTTTTAGAAAGGAAGCAAGCAAATAAACAATGTTGCTGGTCCTTATGATTTACCCGTTGTTGTTGTTTGATCAGGCTGATGAGTGCAAGTGAGTTAGATTGATGTTGCACTCTACTTCAGGTTTGAACAGCAGACTTTGGATCACCAATTATTTGGCTCTTGGGATGAATGGTGTGGACCCGGAGAGTGGGAGTAGGACTTACATCCACTTCTGTGGGTAAGTTGTTGAAGTCAGTTATGACACCTCCTTCATCATAGGAAGCTCCTTCAAAGATACTTTCGTTTGGATTTGAGAACACTTCAAGTTCTGGCATCTCTGAATCAATACAAACAGCACTTGAAGAAAGGTTTGGTTGAGCATCACAACCAGACTTAAAATTGGAAGTACTGGTAATGTTAGGAATTGCTTATTTGCCAGTATCTTGAGACTTGAAGTCAGAATCCTTTGCTTCCTCCAAAAGTAACAGAACCTCCATTGAATTCTTGAAAATCATTCAGATAGTTCTTGTTACCAGACATGTTCCTAGAGCATCCACTGTCAAAGGTTCCTCTATCTCCCATATAGCAAAGTGGATGATCCTGCACAAAAAGAAGAGAAATTAGTTTCTCTTAGGAACCCAGGCCTGAGTAGGCTTGGGTCCGCCTTGTGGATCAACATACTTAAATTTGTTATTTGAACCTGATCCACTGTTGTATTGGGATCTATATTTGTTTGAATCCCAAGACAAACATGCTGAGGTCTTAACAGCAGAACCCCCATTCCCCTTTTCAACATTGGTTTTTAAAGGTTTTGCTGTTTGCTTCACAACTGGTCTCCTCATAGGTGAATGAGGTTTGTAAAAATGATTTCTTTGATTGTTTGCATTCACCTGAGGCTTATAGAATGGTTGCCTGGAATTCACATAACAAGTGTTCACTTTGGATCTCACAGAATTAACATTTTGCCTATTCACATTAGAGTTCCTAAAGCCAGACCTAAAATTTTGTCTACCAGTATTAACATAAGAGTTAGGTCGGGTAGAGTAAAACTGTTGGGCTGGTCTGGGATTAAACTGGTTGGCATGATTAATCCTGTTAGCATTATTCCAAACTGGTTTATTTGAACCATGACCAATATTAGCATTCATTCTCTTTTGCTCAGCCTCTCTCTTCATTCTCTTTTCATGAAAATCACAGTCCCTAATCAAATGACCTAGACTTCCACAAACAAAATATCTTTTAGGAGCATAATTGTAACTACTCCTAGATTCTCTGTGAACACTATTGCTTCTTGGTGACTCATTCATTTTAACAGATTCCCTAGGAGTTTTTATGTGCTGGGCACAACTAGGTTTGACTGTCTCAGGCTTTGGTTTAGTCACTACAGGTTTAGTTACAACAGGTTCACACTTCTTAACAACCTTAGGTTCAGGATTCTCTTTTACCTCACTTTTTGACTCAGACTTAGAGTGATCAGAGGAACCATCAATAGATCCTTCAGAGTCATTGGATTGACAAGAAGAATACTTACTGGTTTTGTCCTCTGAGGTGGTTGACTCAGGTGTTTGAGGACCTTTCTTTCCATACACAAAAAGTGAATCATCTAACTCTTCTTTTTCAAGAGGAGTATAGTCATCACTCAGTGGTGGTGGTACTCCCTTAAAGTCACCAGTCTTAACAAACCTATTATACAATGGTTTGCCTGCATAATCATCTTCTCTAGACTTAAGGATTGCCTTTTTCTCATCTTCCTCATATCCTAAGCCACATTTTTTATTGGACTTTATTTGAGAATCCCAACATTTGAATAGGTTATTATTTGAATTGTTCCACTGATCTACCCGTTTTCTTAACTCATCCCTCTCCTTTTGAATTCTAAGGCCCATTTGTCTATACCTTTTAAGCTTTTCATCTTGTTCATATATTTTATTAGCTTGAAAGTATAGTTTTTCATTTAAAGCAGTATGTTGGTTTTGAAGGGTGACCTTTTGTGCCTCTAGTGTTTTTACAGTATTTTTATGTGCTAAAAGATTTACTTCTAGGTCACCTATTTGTCCTAACTGCTCATCACATAAAGCCTTAATATGATTATATGAATCAGTGCATAATTTAGAGCATAATGATACCTCATTACCAATGGCCATGAGAGCATGATCAGACTCCTCATTCACTCTTGGATGCTCACCCCAGTTGACTCCTCCAGCTTCCAGTGTCAGTAAGCTCATCTGATTCTTTTCCAGCTTCCCTTCTTCATCTCTTTTCCCATCAGCAGGCTTCTTCTCTGGACAGTCTCTTGAAAAATGTCCATGCTTGTGACAGTTGTAGCATTCAACTGTCCTCTTTGTGTATCCCACTGGTGATTTGTTGTTGAAGTTGATGGTCCTTCCATATTGCTTCTGAAATCGTTTGACCCTTAAAGCAACCATGGCAATGTGCCATTTTATGTCCATTTCTTCAACTTCAGCATCATTAATCTGTTCTAAATCTTCACTAATAAAGCTTTCATCTTCCGTTTGGTTGGCAAAGAAAGAATGGATCACCTCATAAGTAAAATTTGAAGCAGATCTTTCACTTGAAGGAGTCTCATAGATACCAGACCTAACACTACCAGGTTTAACCTTGTTAGTGCTGCTTTTGTTCTGTGACACAAAAGCAATGTTTGATGAACTGGTAGATGCCTGAGTGTTGTTACCGATGTCCCTTTCAAACATCCTAAGATTATTGTATAGGTCATCAGGTGTCATTGAATCTACTTCCTCCTTTATCCTCATCGCCACAGATACATTACCCCATTCTGATGGTAAAGATCTAAGGAACTTGTGGTTTGCATCCTCATTCGAAACTGCTGCACCATGAACTTCTAGCTGTGTTAACAGATGTTGAAATCTGTCATAGCCTTTCTCCAATCCTTCAGTCTTTGAAACACTGAATGCCTCAAATTGCTGTTTAAGAATAGCCTTTTACATCTTCTTGGAGTTTGCATTGCCTCCAAATCGTTTCTTGATAGCCTCCCACATCTCTTTAGCATCAACCATGCCATGGAACCTTTGTAGATGCTCCTTAGTAATAGCCATAAGAAGCAAGGTTCTTGCCTTCTTTTCCTTCTCCACAGCCCTAATCTCCTCAGCAGACACTGGTGGCATTATTCTTAGTTGCCCATCAGTCCCTTGTGTGACTCTTTTCCTAGAGTTTTCTCTTTGGATAACCTTCCATACATCACTGTCAATATACTCCAGATCATGTTCCATTTCCATGGCCCATATATCATACATACTCTTCTCTTTTTAGTAATGGAAGTTTTATGTTTGAGATTGTGGTTGTAGAAGGGATGGGTTGTTGTTGTGTTTGGGAGTTACTGGATTCAGGTTTTCCTTCATCTTCATGATTTGAACTCTCATCCTCACTGTTATGGATTGAAAAAGTTTCAGTGTTGATAGGCTTTTCGGTCTCAGACATTGTGTAGAGTGAATTGAGTGAGAATAGGTTTTTGAGGTTAAGTGTTCTTCGAACTCAGAGTCTCTCGCCTTGCTCTGATACCACTTGTTGGTCCACGAATTGTATGTGGATCTCTAAGTAGCCTTGAATACTTAGTAGATGGTTGGGATAAATCCAAACCAGTCTAAGTGAGAAACCCTTAACGATTGTTAATGTTAATGCGGAAACTTAACAAGAACAATGAAGAACACACACAGAGTTAACACTAACTTCGTATAATTCTATTAATCATAATTTTGAAACTCGTACAACTCTCTTGTTAAACTAACAATCTTAGGGATCCTTTTATACACCAAGGAAACCCTAATACTAATCGACTAAGAAGATATTCACAAATCTTCTAAAAAGATACTTACACGTTTTGTATCTTTTCCTAACTTATCTCTAACAAACTTTCCTTACTTCACGACCAGACTTAACATAATACGTCAACCATACTTAATACAGACTACCAGACTTAACATGTATTACCAGACCTAATATGAAAACAGACCTAACTCTGACATATTACCAGACCTAAGTTTGTCTTCTCTTGAACCGTGTGATAATTCCCAACAAAAGGTTTCCAACGCTCGCACATGCAAATTTTTTTGTAAAACTATGTGAAGTTTGATTTCCTGAAACAACTATCTAACTATGTAACAGTCTCCCTTCCTAATAAACGTATTCAAAAGGTTTCCAACGCTTTCACTTGAAAATTGTTTTATAAAATTGTATGAAGTTTGATTAACTAAAACAACTATCAAATTAATCAAAAGGTTTCCTAATAAATGTATTCAAAAGATGAGCAGTCAAATTAATCAGGTCTTAAGCTAATTCACAACAAAAACCACACTAGCACGGAACTATTTTCGACCTTAGACTACTTTAGCTCTAACATCAATAGGGACCTACAAAATTCGCCAAAGACTGCAATTCCCGTGATCTATAGCCATGGCAGCCTATAACAACATGAAATGCAATATTGCTAATAACAAACACCAGCATACTACAATAACGAGTTGCGCATATCAAACTACATATGTCAAGAGTAACAACAACGGAAATCATACTATTAAGAATCGTGTGAAATAACAACGCAACAAGCTTTCTCATCAATACCAAACCAAATACACCTACCTACAACCTGTTTAAATTTATGTCATGCATCTATAATTTTTATTGCCGTGTTCTAAAAAAAGATAATCACAGTCTAATCAATAAAATTAATAAAGAAGTAAGCTAAAACACGGGAAAAAGCATACAACCACATAACTATCTCCGACGCCAGATTACTTAGTTTGCCTTCAACAAAATTCAAAACCCATAAAACTCCCAAAAGTTTACACCCCCCTGATCTATAACCATTACAGACTATAACATATAACAGATGGTGTATAAAAAATTAGCGACTACCAGTATAATAATAACGATCTTAGGAAACAATACAACAATATCAGGTTTCATCAAGATCCAACAAAAATTTACCTACCTACCAATTGTATTCTCTTATTATGCTCCTAAAAAACTAATTCATAAGATGATTAATCAAACTAATCGAAAGATAAGATCATATATATATATATATATATATATATATATATATATATATATATATATATATATATATATATATATATATATATATATATATCAAGAAATTAGATAATTTAGGGCTTCATGTTATTGGTGAGTAAGCCATGTAGCACGGATTAGCAGAACGTAAACAAAATTATACAATCACGATTGTATCGATCACCTTTTAATTTAGCCGGGCACAAGTATTTTGATCGGTGAAGGTTTGGTATTTTCTATGATGTGTTTATCTGATAAGAGA
Source organism: Artemisia tridentata subsp. tridentata (assembly GCA_021014915.2). NCBI lineage: Eukaryota > Viridiplantae > Streptophyta > Magnoliopsida > Asterales > Asteraceae > Artemisia > Artemisia tridentata. The sequence goes on along the minus strand of CP139501.1, from coordinate 68,131,953 downwards.
CCAAAAATAAGGCAAGTTGATTGCTTTGACTTCAACTCATCTTTATTTTCACTTATAGTCTCAAAAAGTTTATTGAATTAATTATTTACATAAAAATACACTTACATAATACACTTCATGGATGCAATTTCTTTTCTTTTTTAAATTCGAATTTTATTTGTGTAAAAAATGTACGTTGTACAAGTTAGGTAACCCTAATAAAAAAATATACTCAAAACGTATACGTAAAATAAGTCACACCTCATTCATAATATCATTTTTCTCAAAAACCCTAATGTTCTTTTCTGATTTGATGTATAGGTTTTCGTTTTCTTTGTTGGTAAAAACTATTTTCAACTTTTTTTTTTAGCTATGGGTGATTGAGGTATCCTTTGATCAAGTGTGTATTTGTTTTTTCTTTTTTTTACAACACCAATTTCTCACCCACCCTTCCTAACCAGTCATCGTTAACAATTCATCAACACTTGCAAATCCGATCCGTCTGTTCTCAGTGATCCTTCACTATCTTTCTTATTTACATAAATATACACTTCATGGATGCAATTTCTTAAAATTACACTTACATAATACACTTCTTGGATGCAATTTATTAATATACGAGCGATACAGTAAGTACTTTGTGTTTTTTGGTTTTTGATTATATAAGACTGCTATATTAGGGGGTTTCTATGATGTTGCAAGGTACGTTTTCTATCAATGAATTCAAGTTTTACTTTTCATCAACTTATATTTTTTTTAAAACTACCACCGAATTATTTATTTAGGGTTTTTTTTTGCATTTTTTTAGAATATATGAAATATCTACGAAAAAAATCTAATCTTGATGGTTGAATTCGTAAATGATATGATGATGCCTTATTCTGAAAATCATATTGGTACGATAATTGAACAAACTTACCCGGATTTGATCGATAACCTCTATAAACCAACCTTATTCCAACAAAGGGCCATCCTCACACCAACTCATGAGCTTATGGATGTAATCAATGACATAATGCTTACACTACTTCTAGGAGAGCATGGTTGTTTCTCTAACTTCAAGTGTTCTCACACGAACAGTTTTATGTGGTAGTATCTCATGTCAAGAAGAAGAGAGGTTTGATTATCATTTATTGTGACGAGGATGGGAAATATTCTAAATCGACAACGAACGTTTTGTCCAAAGAAGTGTTGTTTCGCATTTAAACATATATTGTAATAATACAAATTAACCATATCAACCGTTCATTCACATTGGATGTTTTTTATTTACTTACAAATTATGAGTTAGAAATATAGATTCAAAAGTCTTTGTTTTGCAAGGAGGCGGTGCCAACAATTTTTTGCTATACATATTTCTAACCTTTTTTCAATGTACAACACCAAGCACATGGTTCAGATTAAATGTCACAGGAACATCATCACAAAATATAACAACACATAACCTGTTACAAAATCTTGCACTTTAACACCTTCCAGAACAACCACCTGTTCGGTTGTAGATGTTACAAGTGCTGCTACAATTAAAATATCATTTACACACTACAGTCATAATCATCATTAATCTAAGTCGTAAGCATTAGTAATCTAACTTATGTTCGTACGCCTAATTTTTAGATACACAGCCAGCAAAAGACCATTCCTTCCCATGTATACCCACGGGGAAAATATTGATAATAAAATTGTGTTGGAGTATGCTCGTGTCATAATTACTAATTATATGGCTAGACATATGTGAGCCTATGGGGTCACACACAAATACACTGAGGTGCCACTTTACATGTCGTATTTATTGTATTTACGATATATAAATAACCGTAAGTAACCAGGAACCGCTATTGGGCTTCTAATGAACAAGTAATGGACTTATTGCATTGGACTAGAATAATAAATGGGAAGCCCATTTAGCCCAATAGAAGGACCGGCCTTGGAGGGCTTGTAGAAGGGATTATGGTTGTTTTATTTAGTCAATAATTTAGAGAGATCTTCTCCTAACAATTTGGTAGACTAAAAAAGTAAAACTCTCTCTCCCTCCCTCTTATTTTGGTACGGCAAAACATAGAAGAAAACCTAGGGTTTTCAATTTTCTTCAATCACTTTTGTATCTTGATTATTCAAAGGTGTTTGATCGGTTACGGGTTAAAGACTAGCATCATTGTGGCATACAAGGAAGTGTAGTGTGGATACACATAGAGGTGATCTCCATTGATCACTTGGGTTTCTCTTTCTAGTCGATTTATAGCTTTTGGTGGTGACTCCCGGATCACGCTACAAAGGTATAACTTATGTGTTTTTTTTTATTTGATTGATCATATGGCACTATGGATCCTTGTGGGTGATGTTTTCCGCTGCGTGTTTTTATTTGATATGTTTTTATATTGCTACATCACCTATAGTGGTATCACGAGCCATCATATGTTGTCATATGATCATCTTGTATGTGTAAAAATGGCTAAAAAACGTGGTTTTTTAATGGATTTAAAAGTGTAATTTTAAAACAGCCCCTAGGGCTTATATATTCTGAATATTTCGACCTATATGAGGTCTTAAGATCTGGACTTTTTGATCCTATGGCCATTTGTTATGCATACATCAATTGTTTACTTGATCTGTACCCGTAAAATGGCCTAAAAACGTGTTTTTTAAGAGATTTTTAACCCGATTTCTAATCAGCCCATGAGGCTTATTTTTCTGTGGTAAAATGGTGTTAAGAAGGTCCTAATATCAGTGGGTTATGAGTCTATGGCCATTTGTCACGCGTACCATTCGGGGTTTTAATTCTTGTTAATTATTTCTTCGATTCGTTAGCTAACAATTTAATTCTTGTTATTTATTTTGTTATCCATGGCAAATACATGCATGTTTTTCCATGGAGTTAGCCAACACCTTGTCATGATCATAATCTTAATGTATTATTATGTGTATATGCAAAGCCGATGAAAACCTAGACCACTTGTGCATTGTGATGTTGTGATTGTTGGTTGTTTTTCTTGTTTTGGGGTTTGCCATTGTTTCGGCACTTTTGTAATGTATTTCATTTTGGTTTTGCCATTGTTTGGGCATTTTTACAGTAGATACAAAGTAGATTAGATGTATTTTACTTTATATATATTGTAACCGAAAGCTTGGAAGCAAATGGCGAAAGAATGAAAAGTTGTAGACCGAAAGTAGCTGCGGACACCTGTAGGGAAAATGCGATTTCCTATTGATTGGTAAGGTATTTTTGGCTAAATTTTTTGGAGCAGATCCACAAGACATAGGGCTATAACTTTGTCAACTGGGCCGAATCATGACGAGGTGATCTTCTAGGGCATTTGGGCCTCGCAAAACAGAAAAACTGGGCTGACAGAATCAAGTTTTCCTGTGCATTATGGGCCTTTACTTGCCCATGATTGTCTTGGGGCAAGTGGGAGCCCTCCATGTGGTTCTGATATATGTCCCTAGTTGACTCTTGGTTCTTGTGATGGCTCACAAGACCAAGCATAGGTTTTTTCATCGGTTGAGGCTTTGTATATTGTGGTTGTATGTTTGTTGGTTGTTTCATGTGTGTTGTGACTACATGGAAACCGGAAATTGTTTTCTTAAAACTTGAAACGGAACATAAACCATTTTGAACTAAGTTTTATGATTGAAACTTAAAATCATTGTTTTTCTAAATAACACTTAAACAAGTTAAGTGGTTTATTTATTTATTTGTTGTATTGTCCAAACTTATAATCCACTTAGGATTTATATTAGTCTTGAAAATGGGCAACTTGACACACATAAATTAAAAACAATGATTAGACTTAAGTTAAGAAAAGTTTCTTGTAACACCCCAACCCGATAAAGGTAAAGATGTCACAACGATGGTTTCATATCAGAACAAACACAAGCATTTGACATTAATAATACAATAGAATTCAAGGGTTACAAAGGAAAATCTGAAACTACAAGGTTACAATTCAATATCTTCTACGTCTAATTTAAGGTTCTTCTAGTCATCTTCAATAGCTAATAAAGTCTTCTAATGCCCAAGTACTCTCCACTCAAACCCAGCTTCCAAACTAAAACCTGCCGCAGGAAAAGGAAATGCGGCTGAGCTACGAAAGCTCAGTGAACAGATATAACGATAACAAAGCAGTAGTATTGGGGTAGTGAATTAAGTGAAACATTTCAACGTGTGACAGGAGTAGGAAAGAAAATGGGAAAAGGTTATCAAGAATTGGTTACAATGGCTCAGTGTAAAGGAAACCATAACCCACCACAAGCCCAAGTCAAATCAAGTCAAGTCAAGTTTCAAATCAAGCATAGGTTATAGGGTAACAGTAACAGTAATCCACTACGAGCCCAGAACATATCAAATCAAGTAAACAAGTATACATGTATACGGAGGGGTGACCTCGGTATGCCAAGTATAATATGAGGGGATACCTCCAAGGGTTGGAGTCAAGAGCTCCCAAGAGTGAATGACGTGTATCGCACACACCCATCATGTCACTAAACAATACAATTAAGTCAAGTCATGTACAATACAAATCTAGGATGCATCCATACGCCCCTGTAGGCTGCCACAATGTCTTCCTCTACGTGCAAGTCAATTAACAAGTCAATGGCAGGGACGGGATAGGTCATCACTTTCCTACCCAAAATTCAAGTCATTAGTGCATTAATGACAAGGGCATGAAACCCTCATGCCTAGTATGGCTCGTAATCTCAAACTGTGGGTCAAGGTCAAGTATCAAGTTCAAGTTTTATCAATGGGTTCAAGTCAAGTCGTATATCAAGGGGTTCATATCAATGTATCAAGATTCAAGTCAAGTTTCTAATCCAAGTTTATCAAGGTTCAGGTCAAGGGTCAAGACAAGAGATCATAACAAAGGTCTATAGTAAAGGTTCAATTTAAAAGTTCATTTAAAAACAATCCTTCAATAATGATCTTCGTAAAAATGATCTTTAAAATGGTTTTCATAAAAATGGTTTTCAAAAATAGTTTTCATAAGGATAGTTTTAAAAATAGTTTTCATAAAACATTTCATAAATAATTTAAAAGGTTTTCCTCATTCAGTTATAATATCAAGTAATCAAGGTTCAAGTCCAGGTTCATGGCAAGGTTCATATCAAAGTTCATAGCAGGGTTCAAGGCAAGGTTCAAGAAAAAGGTTCAAGGTAAAAGATCAAGGCAAGGGTTCAAAGCAAAGGTTCAAATCTAAGGTTCACTATACAAGGGAAACATAGCAATGGCTTGGGGAATCCTAAACGAATCAAGATAAGAAATCAAGAGAACGAAGACACCTTACTAAGAAGGGCAGAATATCTGTACCTTATTAGCAGAACTCAAGAATAGCAAATGGCAAGGATCAAATTACTCCCTTCACGAACCTAAAGGAGTGGAAGACAGAAGTTCAAAGGATTCTTAGTTATCTTTCCATTTTAAGTAAGTTTCCATTTTTAGAAAAGTTTCCTTATTTAGTAAGTTTCCAAAATTAGTAGGTTTTAAGTATTATAACTTTAGGTTAAGTCATTACTTTAATATTATTATGGAATTAGGGTTTCTTTTATCATCTTATAATATTTTAGGGTTAATTATGACAACTTCCATACTTTAGGGTTCTAATTGTAATTATACCAAAGTTAAAGGTTTAACATGAAAATACTTTAAATTACTGATTAAAATACACATGTTATTCAGAATGACACTTTAATCCCTTAAGTTTCATAATTTACCATTCATACCCCTCTAGTTACATTAATTACAAAATAAACCCTATATTTACATAATTTACAAATTAATCCCTACAATATTTATATTTACATACCAAGCACCTTATTTTACAAAATTACATAACCTACCCTCAAAATAATATGCGGTACGACTCATAACCCTCAAGTTTCAGAATTTACAGAATTAGTCCCTTAACTTTATAAAAACTTATAATTTCAATCACTAATTATTAATAATTACATATTAAGCCCATAAATACTCAAAATTACACATTACACTCTAAACATCATTATTTTCACAGGATAACTTCAAGTATCCAGAATTTTCACTTTTAATCCCTCTATTTTAAATAAATACAATTTGTACCTTATAAATACAAATTAATTCTTTTCTTGCAATATTTACACTTAGGACCCTCATGTTATATTTTTCTAACATTACTACAGACCTAATTAATATTACAAAAATATTCCAAAGTTTCAAACTTGGCAAAACACACCCCTCTATTTTCAAAACCTAATCGTTTTAGTTTTTATATTACAAAACCTAACCCTAATTTATCCAATCATTGAACAATCATTACAGCATCATTAATTACATTTAATAATCAGATTCCATCAAAAGAAACCTTAACCCTAATCGTTCCTAGGGTTTTTTGTAATTTTTCTTTACTTTTTATAAAATCCGATTACACAATAATTTAAGAACACATGATTTAAGCTTCCACAAACCAAAGGGCTATTTTTCAAGACTTATATGGACACCATAGAACATGTAAAAATTATGAACCAGCCCAAGAAAATTTGTATGAATTATTTTGGAATTTAAGTGTGTTTTAGCTCTCTAAAATTCGTATGATCATTCTACCTTGAATGATTTGTTCCAACCAATTTTTATAAGTCATATGTGATCCAAAGAACATTATAAAAATGCTCAATCAAATTTAGAACGTAAGGATTAGTCGTAGTAAATATTTACCTCTCGGATGTACTAAACCGACAACAAAATTTCACCACGTTCGAACCAGTGATTCCCATGACCTCTAGCTAATTTTTCTAGCTTCTTTGGATGATGAAGGACACCTGAAAAATACTCACTTGATTCTAGAAAGTCGAATGAAGGCAAAGGGATTTTTTTAGAGTGTCGACTTTATGATATTCGGTTAGGGATTTATAAAAAAAATAAATATATTTGTTATATAATGGGACAAACCGACTTAGGAGGGGGAAAATCTCAGGAAATTCGGCCCAAATAGGATAGAATCAAAAGAATTTGATTTGGGATTTGTTTCCTATTTTATTTTGTATTTATCTCTTTTATAATGATTTTTAAATATCAAATAAATACTTAAATTAATATTTTCTGTTTTATAATATTTTTAGGACATGCAAAAATATTAAAATGTTGTCTTAAAATTATTTCATGTCATATGTAGCTTATTACCAGAGATTCGGAATTTATTTTTAAAGTTTCAGGTGCATTTTGGTCATTTTTCATGCTTTCTAAATTTCAGGTATTACAACTTCTTCCCCCTAAAAAAAATTTCGTCCTCGAAATTTGCAAGGAACGGAACGGCAATAGAACGAAAAACTCATACGGAATGCGAACAAGATTTCAAATCAATCTAACTGTATCAACAGTAGAGAGCTCTACAAGAGTTCAAGATTTATAACTGAAATCAACAGAACGCAAAACGAGAGTCCAAACTTATCCAGGTATCTAATGAACAAGGGTAGAGTATACGAACATGTAGGATGAACCTAAAGTCTCACTAATCACGGATAAACTAACGGAGATCAAATTCTAACTTCTTAGGTACTCCCCAAGATATCTTATGGCCACAATGAGGGCACATTATATGGTGTAAGTATTAGCACGTTGATCAGGTGTCATAATACCAGCACCACATAAATATGCCTTCATGATGATCATACTTTATCTCAAGTCGTAACAATAACCTATCTTAATACACCTAGTGCTTCTACAGTCTTAAAGGTCAACAGAAGCAAATGTCATAGCACGGCACGAATCAGAGTAATGCGGAAGTAGTGATACTTAAACAAATACCTTATAGTCTACCCATTCCTCACTGGTCAAAACTTAAGTTCATATCAGGGAATCCTAAAGCAAGTCCTCAAGGTGTTCTCCTATGTTCCTACAGTGGAAGCCTAATGGTCCTAAATGCACAGGACAGGGTAATGTATTACAAGTCGTCAGCCTGTTCTCTGATACCATAAATTGTAACACCCCAACCCGATAAGGGTAAAGATGTCACAACGATGGTTTCATATCAGAACAAACACAAGCATTTGACATTAATAATACAATAGAATTCAAGGGTTACAAAGGAAAATCTGAAACTACAAGGTTACAATTCAATATCTTCTACGTCTAATTTAAGGTTCTTCTAGTCATCTTCAATAGCTAATAAAGTCTTCTAATGCCCAAGTACTCTCCACTCAAACCCAGCTTCCAAACTAAAACCTGCCGCAGGAAAAGGAAATGCGGCTGAGCTACGAAAGCTCAGTGAACAGATATAACGATAACAAAGCGGTAGTATTGGGGTAGTGAAGTTAGTGAAACATTTCAACGTGTGACAGGAGTAGGAAAGAAAATGGGAAAAGGTTATCAAGAATTGGTTACAATGGCTCAGTGTAAAGGAAACCATAACCCACCACAAGCCCAAGTCAAATCAAGTCAAGTCAAGTTTCAAATCAAGCATAGGTTATAGGGTAACAGTAACAGTAATCCACTACGAGCCCAGAACATATCAAATCAAGTAAACAAGTATACATGTATACGGAGGGGTGACCTCGGTATGCCAAGTATAATATGAGGGGATACCTCCAAGGGTTGGAGTCATGAGCTCCCAAAAGTGAATGACGTGTATTGCACACACCCATCATGTCACTAAACAATACATGTAAGTCAAGTCATGTACAATACAAATCTAGGATGCATCCATACGCCCCTGTAGGCTGCCACAATGTCTTCCTCTACGTGCAAGTCAATTAACAAGTCAATGGCAGGGACGGGATAGGTCATCACTTTCCTACCCAAAAGTCAAGTCATTAGTGCATTAATGACAAGGGCATGAAACCCTCATGCCTAGTATGGCTCGTAATCTCAAACTGTGGGTCAAGTTCAAGTATCAAGTTCAAGTTTTATCAATGGGTTCAAGTCAAGTCGTATATCAAGGGGTTCATATCAATGTATCAAGATTCAAGTCAAGTTTCTAATCCAAGTTTATCAAGGTTCAGGTCAAGGGTCAAGACAAGAGATCATAACAAAGGTCTATAGTAAAGGTTCAATTTAAAAGTTCATTTAAAAACAATCCTTCAATAATGATCTTCGTAAAAATGATCTTTAAAATGGTTTTCATAAAAATGTTTTTCAAAAATAGTTTTCATAAGGATAGTTTTAAAAATAGTTTTCATAAAACATTTCATAAATAATTTAAAAGGTTTTCCTCATTCAGTTATAATATCAAGTAATCAAGGTTCAAGTCCAGGTTCATGGCAAGGTTCATATCAAAGTTCATAGCAGGGTTCAAGGCAAGGTTCAAGAAAAAGGTTCAAGGTAAAAGATCAAGGCAAGGGTTCAAAGCAAAGGTTCAAATCTAAGGTTCACTATACAAGGGAAACATAGCAATGGCTTGGGGAATCCTAAACGAATCATGATAAGAAATCAAGAGAACGAAGGCACCTTACTAAGAAGGGCAGAATATCTGTACCTTATTAGCAGAACTCAAGAATAGCAAATGGCAAGGATCAAATTACTCCCTTCACGAACCTAAAGGAGTGGAAGACAGAAGTTCAAAGGATTCTTAGTTATCTTTCCATTTTAAGTAAGTTTCCATTTTTAGAAAGTTTTCTTATTTAGTAAGTTTCCAAAATTAGTAGGTTTTAAGTATTATAACTTTAGGTTAAGTCATTACTTTAATATTATTATGGAATTAGGGTTTCTTTTATCATCTTATAATATTTTAGGGTTAATTATGACAACTTCCATACTTTAGGGTTCTAATTGTAATTATACCAAAGTTAAAGGTTTAACATGAAAATACTTTAAATTACTGATTAAAATACACATGTTATTCAGAATGACACTTTATTCCCTTAAGTTTCACAATTTACCATTCATACCCCTCTAGTTACATTAATTACAAAATAAACCCTATATTTACATAATTTACAAATTAATCCCTACAATATTTATATTTACATACCAAGCACCTTATTTTACAAAATTACATAACCTACCCTTAAAATAATATGTGGTACGACTCATAACCCTCAAGTTTCAGAATTTACAGAATTATTCCCTTAACTTTATAAAACTTATAATTTCAATCACTAACTTATTAATAATTACATATTAAGCCCATAAATACTCAAAATTACACATTACACTCTAAACATCATTATTTTCACAGGATAACTTTAAGTTTCCAGAATTTTCACTTTTAATCCCTCTATTTTAAATAAATACAATTCGTACCTTATAAATACAAATTAATTCTTTTCTTGCAATATTTACACTTAGGACCCTCATGTTATATTTTTCTAACATTACTACAGACCTAATTAATATTACAAAAATATTCCAGAAGTTTCAAACTTGGCAAAACACACCCCTCTATTTTCAAAACCTAATCGTTTTAGTTTTTATATTACAAAACCTAACCCTAATTTATCCCAATCTTTGAACAATCATTACAGCATCATTAATTACATTTAATAATCAGATTCCATCAAAAGAAACCCTAACCCTAATCGTTCCTAGGGTTTTTTTGTAATTTTTCTTTACTTTTTATAAAATCCGATTACACAATAATTTAAGAACACATGATTTAAGCTTCCACAAACCAAAGGGCTATTTTTCGAGACTTATATGGACACCATAGAACATGTAAAAATTATGAACCAGCCCTAGAAAATTCGTATGGATTATTTTAGAATTTAAGTGTGTTTTAGCTCTCTAAAATTCGTATGATCATTCTACCTTGCATGATTTGTTCCAACCAATTTTTATAAGTCATATGTGATCCAAAGAACATTATAAAAATGCTCAATCAAATTTAGAACGTAAGGATTAGTCGTAGTAAATATTTACCTCTCGGATGTACTAAACCGACAAAAAATTTCACCACATTCGAACCAGTGATTCCCACGACCTCTAGCTAATTTTCCTAGCTTCTTTGGATGATGAAGGACACCAGAAAAATACTCACTTGATTCCAGAAAGTCGAATGAAGGCAAAGGGATTTTTTTAGAGTGTCGACTTTATGATATTCGGTTAGGGATTTATAAAAAAAATAAATATATTTGTTATATAATGGGACAAACCGACTTAGGAGGGGGAAAATCTCAGGAAATTTGGCCCAAATAGGATAGAATCAAAAGAATTTGATTTGGGATTTGTTTCCTATTTTATTTTGTATTTATCTCTTTTATAATGATTTTTAAATATCAAATAAATACTTAAATTAATATTTTCTGTTTTATAATATTTTTAGGACATGCAAAAATATTAAAATGTTGTCTTAAAATTATTTCATGTCATATGTAGCTTATTACCAGAGATTCGGAATTTATTTTTAAAGTTTCAGGTGCATTTTGGTCATTTTTCATGCTTTCTAAATTTCAGGTATTACAACTTCTTCCCCCCTAAAAAAAAATTTCGTCCTCGAAATTTGCAAGGAACGGAACGGCAATAGAACGGAAAACTCATACGGAATGCGAACAAGATTTCAAATCAATCTAACTGTATCAACAGTAGAGAGCTCTACAAGAGTTCAAGATTTATAACTGAAATCAACAGAACGCAAAACGAGAGTCCAAACTTATCCAGATATCTAACGAACAAGGGCAGAGTATATGAATAGGTAGGATGAACCTAAAGTCTCACTAATCACGGATAAACCAACGGAGATCAAATTCTAACTTCTTAGGTACTCCCCAAGATATCCTATGGCCACAAAGAGGGCACGTTATATGGTGTAAGTATTAGCACGTTGATCAGGCGTCGTAATACCAGCACCACAGAAATATGCCTTCATGATGATCATACTTTATCTCAAGTCGTAACAATAACCTATCTTAATACACCTAGTGCTTCTACAGTCTTAAAGGTCAACAGAAGCAAATGTCATAGCAAGGCACGAATCAGTGTAATGCGGAAGTAGTGATACTTAAACAAATACCTTATAGTCTACCCATTCCTCACTGGTCAAAACTTAAGTTCATATCAGGGAATCCTAAAGCAAGTCCTCAAGGTGTTCTCCTGTGTTCCTACAGTGGAAGCCTAATGGTCCTAAATGCACAGGACATGGTAATGTATTACAAGTCGTCAGCCTGTTCTCTGATACCATAAATTGTAACACCCCAACCCGATAAGGGTAAAGATGTCACAACGATGGTTTCATATCAGAACAAACACAAGCATTTGACATTAATAATACAATAGAATTCAAGGGTTACAAAGGAAAATCTGAAACTACAAGGTTACAATTCAATATCTTCTACGTCTAATTTAAGGTTCTTCTAGTCATCTTCAATAGCTAATAAAGTCTTCTAATGCCCAAGTACTCTCCACTCAAACCCAGCTTCCAAACTAAAACTTGCCGCAGGAAAAGGAAATGCGGCTGAGCTACGAAAGCTCAGTGAACAGATATAACGATAACAAAGCAGTAGTATTGGGGTAGTGAATTAAGTGAAACATTTCAACGTGTGACAGGAGTAGGAAAGAAAATGGGAAAAGGTTATCAAGAATTGGTTACAATGGCTCAGTGTAAAGGAAACCATAACCCACCACAAGCCCAAGTCAAATCAAGTCAAGTCAAGTTTCAAATCAAGCATAGGTTATAGGGTAACAGTAACAGTAATCCACTACGAGCCCAGAACATATCAAATGAAGTAAACAAGTATACATGTATACGGAGGGGTGACCTCGGTATGCCAAGTATAATATGAGGGGATACCTCCAAGGGTTGGAGTCATGAGCTCCCAAGAGTGAATGACGTGTATCGCACACACCCATCATGTCACTAAACAATACAAGTAAGTCAAGTCATGTACAATACAAATCTAGGATGCATCCATACGCCCCTGTAGGCTGCCACAATGTCTTCCTCTACGTGCAAGTCAATTAACAAGTCAATGGCAGGGACGGGATAGGTCATCACTTTCCTACCCAAAAGTCAAGTCATTAGTGCATTAATGACAAGGGCATGAAACCCTCATGCCTAGTATGGCTCGTAATCTCAAACTGTGGGTCAAGTTCAAGTATCAAGTTCAAGTTTTATCAAAGGGTTCAAGTCAAGTCGTATATCAAGGGGTTCATATCAATGTATCAAGATTCAAGTCAAGTTTCTAATCCAAGTTTATCAAGGTTCAGGTCAAGGGTCAAGACAAGAGATCATAACAAAGGTCTATAGTAAAGGTTCAATTTAAAAGTTCATTTAAAAACAATCCTTAAATAATGATCTTAGTAAAAATGATCTTTAAAATGGTTTTCATAAAAATGTTTTTCAAAAATAGTTTTCATAAGGATAGTTTTAAAAATAGTTTTCATAAAACATTTCATAAATAATTTAAAAGGTTTTCCTCATTCAGTTATAATATCAAGTAATCAAGGTTCAAGTCCAGGTTCATGGCAAGGTTCATATCAAGGTTCATAGCAGGGTTCAAGGCAAGGTTCAAGGCAAAAGATCAAGGCAAGGGTTCAAAGCAAAGGTTCAAATCTAAGGTTCACTATACAAGGGAAACATAGCAATGGCTTGGGGAATCCTAAACGAATCAAAACAAGAAATCAAGAGAACGAAGGCACCTTACTAAGAAGGGCAGAATATCTGTACCTTATTAGCAGAACTCAAGAATAGCAAATGGCAAGGATCAAATTACTCCCTTCACGAACCTAAAGGAGTGGAAGACAGAAGTTCAAAGGATTCTTAGTTATCTTTCCATTTTAAGTAAGTTTCCATTTTTAGAAAGTTTCCTTATTTAGTAAGTTTCCAAAATTAGTAGGTTTTAAGTATTATAACTTTAGGTTAAGTCATTAATTTAATATTATTATGGAATTAGGGTTTCTTTTATCATCTTATAATATTTTAGGGTTAATTATGACAACTTCCATACTTTAGGGTTCTAATTGTAATTATACCAAAGTTAAAGGTTTAACATGAAAATACTTTAAATTACTGATTAAAATACACATGTTATTCAGAATGACACTATAATCCCTTAAGTTTCACAATTTACCATTCATACCCCTCTAGTTACATTAATTACAAAATAAACCCTATATTTACATAATTTACAAATTAATCCCTACAATATTTATATTTACATACCAAGCACCTTATTTTACAAAATTACATAATCTACCCTTAAAATAATATGTGGTATGACTCATAACCCTCAAGTTTCAGAATTTACAGAATTAGTCCCTTAACTTTATAAAACTTATAATTTCAATCACTAACTATTAATAATTACATATTAAGCCCATAAATACTCAAAATTACACATTACACTATAAACATCATTATTTTCACAGGATAACTTCAAGTTTCCAGAATTTTCACTTTTAATCCCTTTATTTTAAATAAATACAATTCGTACCTTATAAATACAAATTAATTCTTTTCTTGCAATATTTACACTTAGGACCCTCATGTTATATTTTTCTAACATTACTACAGACCTAATTAATATTACAAAAATATTCCAGAAGTTTCAAACTTGGCAAAACACACCCCTCTATTTTCAAAACCTAATCGGTTTAGTTTTTATATTACAAAACCTAACCCTAATTTATCCCAATCATTGAACAATCATTAAAACATCATTAATTACATTTAATAATCAGATTCCATCAAAAGAAACCCTAACCCTAATCGTTCCTAGGGTTTTTTGTAATTTTTCTTTACTTTTTATAAAATCCGATTACACAATAATTTAAGAACACATGATTTAAGCTTCCACAAACCAAAGGGCTATTTTTCAAGACTTATATGGACACCATAGAACATGTAAAAATTATGAACCAGCCCTAGAAAATTCGTATGGATTATTTTGGAATTTAAGTGTGTTTTAGCTCTCTAAAATTCGTATGATCATTCTACCTTGCATGATTTGTTCCAACCAATTTTTATAAGTCATATGTGATCCAAAGAACATTAGAAAAATGCTAAATCAAATTTAGAACGTAAGGATTAGTCTTAGTAAATATTTACCTCTCGGATGTACTAAACCGACAATAAAATTTCACCACGTTCGAACCAGTGATTCCCACGACCTCTAGCTAATTTTCCTAGCTTCTTTGGATGATGAAGGACACCAGAAAAATACTCACTTGATTCCAGAAAGTCGAATGAAGGCAAAGGGATTTTTTTAGAGTGTCGACTTTATGATATTCGGTTAGGGATTTATAAAAAAAATAAATATATTTGTTATATAATGGGACAAACCGACTTAGGAGGGGGAAAATCTCAGGAAATTCGGCCCAAATAGGATAGAATCAAAAGAATTTGATTTGGGATTTGTTTCCTATTTTATTTTGTATTTATCTCTTTTATAATGATTTTTAAATATCAAATAAATACTTAAATTAATATTTTCTGTTTTATAATATTTTTAGGACATGCAAAAATATTAAAATGTTGTCTTAAAATTATTTCATGTCATATGTAGCTTATTACCAGAGATTCGGAATTTATTTTTAAAGTTTCAGGGGCATTTTGGTCATTTTTCATGCTTTCTGAATTTTAGGTATTACATTTCTAACTTGTGTTACGAAGAATGAATGCATGCTTCTTTCGTACACTTTTTTGGTCCACATCAAAATATTTTACCCGTCAAAATTTAAGTCGTGCCGTCCAATTTTGAGGACACTTGCAATTACCTTTTAGCATCTGGTCAGACCTAGGCTAAATTGTAACCCAAGGTGACTATTCTCCATGTGTCAGACCTAGGATTATTCTCACACGTTTTCAAATTGGATGACTTAATCGAGTATTGTGGTAAGACCCTTGCCCGAGGCAAAGATGGGACTAAACATGCCAGCTTGACACTAGTTGCTTGTTCACTAGTGCCATGAGTCCCATAAAGTTCTAAGAGTTGCACATGTAATGCAATTGGTCGACGTTACCTACCTATTGAATCAACCATTTCTAGTAGATCAACTGCATTAATGGTCGAACCTCAATGAGGATCTTAGCCTTTTTTTAAAATTAATTGGTTTAATATGCTTAAACTTGGGTAGTTAATTTTTAAAGGATTAATTATTGGAACTTACTAAAATTTGAACTTTGTTTGTTTTATAGATGACAACTCCTAATCAAACCATAAACAACTCGTACATCAGATCAATTCTTGAAAACGAAAAATTGAATGGTAATAACTTTTTGGACTGGTATCGCAACCTGAGGATTGTCCTCAGGGCTGAGCAAAAGTTTTACCATCTGGAAGAACCTTTACCTGAAGCACCCCCTGCTAATGCCTCCACTACTGTTCGTAACGCCTACACTCGTAGGGTTAATGAGCAGCAAGAGGTTGCTTGTCTTATGCTTGCAAGCATGATCCCTGAGCTCCAAAAGAACTTAGAGAACCTTGCAGCATTTGACATGCTTACAGAACTGAAAACTATGTTCGAGCAGCAAGCTGAGCAAGAATTGTTTGACACTGTCAAAGCTTTTCATGCTTGCAAGCAGGAGCAGGGCCAATCGGTCAGTAGCTACGTCATGAAAATGAAGGGCTACCTTGACCAAATGGAGCATCTTGGATACCCCATGCCTCAGATCCTTGGAGTGAGCTTGATACTCACCTCACTGTCAAAGGATTATGACCAGTTTGTGCAGAACTACAATATGCACAGCATGGGCAAGACCATTCCTGAGCTGCATAACATGCTTAAACTTGCAGAAAAAGGAATGCCCAAGAAGGCTCCAATGGTCCTAGCAATCAAGCAAGGAAGAATCCAGAAAAAGAACAAGCCGAAGGCAAATGGCAAGGGACAAGCTAAGGGCAAGAGTAAGCTTGCTTATGCCCCTCAACCAAAGATCCCCCCACCTGCTAAGAAGGAGCACCCGGCTAAGGACACCCTTTGTCACCATTGTGGAAAGAAGGGGCACTGGAGGCGGAACTGTCCGACCTACCTTGAAGAGTTGAAGAAGAACAAAGCTAGCGCAGCTAGCACATCAGGTATCTTCACTATAGAACTCTATACTTTTCCTAACAAATCATGGGTATATGATACTGGTTGTGGCACTCACATTTGTAATAATGTGCAGGGGCTTAGGGGAAGCAGAAAGTTGAAGCAAGGAGCTTTGAACCTGTACATTGGTAATGGCAACCGTGCAGCTGTCGAAGCAATAGGGAGCTTTGATCTCATCCTCCCTAATGGTTTAGTTATTGTTTTAAATAATTGCCATTTTGCACCTACTATTACTAGAGGTGTTGTTTCACTTTCTCGTTTGAAGGATGATGGTTTTATTCATAATTTACGGATTTTGGCATTTCAGTTTCTAAGGATAATGTTTTTTATTTTAATGCTATTCCTCGTGATGGTATTTTTGAAATTGATATGCGTGATTCAAGTTCAAACGATAGTTCTATGTATAATGTTAGCAATAAGAAATCTAAACGTAACTTAGATTCCACTTACCTATGGCATTGTCGTCTTTGCCACATAAATAAGAAACGCATTACGAAGCTGCAACACGATGGGCTTTTAGAGTCAACCGACCATGAGTCGTTTGATAAATGCATTTCTTGAATATCTGGTAAAATGGCACGAAAGCCTTTCTCCCATGTAGGAGAAAGAGCTAAAGATCTACTTGGACTCATACATACTGACGTATGTGGCCCATTTAGAACAACGTCTAGGGAAGGAGCTAAACGTAACTTAGATTCCACTTACCTATGGCATTGTCGTCTTTGCCACATAAATAAGAAACGCATTACGAAGCTGCAACACGATGGGCTTTTAGAGTCAACCGACCATGAGTCGTTTGATAAATGCATTTCTTGAATATCTGGTAAAATGGCACGAAAGCCTTTCTCCCATGTAGGAGAAAGAGCTAAAGATCTACTTGGACTCATACATACTGACGTATGTGGCCCATTTAGAACAACGTCTAGGGAAGGAGCTAACTACTTCATTACTTTCACTGATGATTTCAGTAGATATGGTTATGTTTACTTGATTAAACATAAACATGAAGTTTTTGAAACGTTCAAAGTCTTTCAAAATGAAGTAGAAAATCAACTCGGCAAGACCATAAAGACCCTCTGATCAGATCGAGGAGGTGAATATATGAGTCAAGAGTTTTTAGATCATCTAACAAGGTGTGGGATCGTCTCACAATTCACTCCTCCATATACACCACAACATAATGGTGTATCTGAAAGGAGAAATCGAACTTTGCTAGACATGGTTCGATCTATGATGAGTCTAACAACATTGCCAATGTCCTTTTGGGGTTATGCTCTAGAGTCTGCTGCACGTATTCTCAATATGGTTCCAACCAAGAAGGTAGACAAGACACCATATGAAATATGGCATGGGAAGGTCCCTAAATTGTCGTACTTGAGAGTCTGGGGTTGTGAGGCTCTCGTGAAACGAGACACACCTAACAAACTTGAGCCTAGAGCTATCAAGTGTATCTTTGTAGGATACCCAAAGGAAACGATGGGTTACTATTTCTACTACCCACCTGAGAACAAAATATTTGTTGCCCGGAATGCCGAGTTTCTTGAGAACCGTCTCATTTCACAAGAGGCAAGTGGGAGCAATGTAGACCTTGATGAAATTCAAGAGGAAGATGCACAACCTTCTGGTAACACTAGTGAGCATCAGAATGAGATTGAACATGAAAATGTTGAACCTCATCAAGATGCTGCTCCCATTCGTAGATCCGTAAGGATACCTCAAGCACCTGAGCGATATGGTTTCTATGTCGATGCTGAGGAACATGAGTTAGGGGATCATGGTGAACCCGCTAACTATCGAGATGCATTATCGAGTCCTGAACACGATAAATGGATCGAAGCTATGAATGCGGAGATGCAATCCATGAAAGACAATGATGTCTGGGTCGAAGTCGACCTACCTCCTAACGCTAAAACCGTTGGGAGCAAGTGGCTCTTCAAAAAGAAGACCGACATGGATGGAAACATACACACCTACAAAGCTCGTCTAGTAGCAAAAGGTTTCACTCAAACCTACGGGGTTGACTATGAAGAAACCTTCTTGCCTGTTGCAGACGTTAAAGCTATTAGGATTCTTATAGCCATAGCAGCGTACTATGACTATGAGATTTGGCAAATGGATGTCAAGACAGCCTTCTTGAACGGCCACCTGAACGAAGATGTTTATATGGTGCAACCCGAGGGCTTCGTGAATCCTAAACATCCAACTAAAGTATGCAAGCTTCAAAGATCCATTTATGGATTAAAGAAAGCATCCAAAAGTTGGAATAAGAGATTTGACGATGAAATCAAGAAAATTGGTTTCACTCAAAATTCTGATGAGCCATGTGTATATATGAAAACTAGTGGAAGTATGGTCGTATTCCTAGTCTTATATGTCGATGACATATTACTTATGGGAAACAACATTCCAATGCTACAAGATGTAAAATCCTGGCTTGGAAGTTGCTTTGCCATGAAAGATCTAGGAGAAGCCTCGTACATACTTGGAGTCAAGATCTACCGGGATAGATCAAAACGATTAATCGGCTTATGTCAAAGTGCATACATTGACAAAATCCTAAAGCGATTTAAAATGCAAGATTCCAAACGTGGAAATCTTCCAATGCAACCAAATACAGTATTGAGTAAATCTCAAGGACCCTCCACACCTGCTGAGGTGAAGAGGATGAAGGGAATCCCATATGCTTCGGTTGTGGGATCCATAATGTATGCGGTTAGATGCACTAGACCTGATGTAGCGTTCTCTCAGAACCTAACAAGTAGATTTCAACAGGATCCAGGAGAATGTCACTGGACTGCTGTTAAGAACATATTAAAGTATTTACGAAATACTAAAGATATGTTTCTTGTCTATGGTGGTGATGTCAAGCGTGAACTCGGTGTTACTTGTTACACTGATGCAGGCTGGGAGACGGATCGTGATGACACAAAATCCCAAACGGGATATGTTTTCATCATGAACGGAGGTGCTGTTGACTGGAAGAGTGCCAAACAAAGCACTATCGCGATGTCCTCTACAGAAGCTGAATACATAGCTGCTTCTGAAGCTGCAATGGAGGCGATTTGGATACGTAAATTCATTTATGGGCTTGGCGTTGTCCCCAGCAATGAACGACCTATGGATATGTACTGTGACAATACAGGTGCCATTATCATAGCCAATGAACCAGGTGTTCAAAAGGGTGCCAAACATTTTTGTCAGAAAGTTCACTACATTCGAGAAGTAATCGAAAGTGGTGATATTCGTCTTCTCAAAGTTCACACAGATGACAACATAGCTGATCCTTTTACGAAACCAATGCCTTGTGCCAAACATGTCGAACATGCTAGGAGCATTGGACTTAGACCAGCTAGTAGTCTCATGTAGATCTGTATTTTTAGTATTTGAATAATTGGAACGTTAAACAGTTTATATTTATAATGAATTGATGTACTGGTTATGATCGTTTTCATTTCATATCAACTGTGTTCTATATTTGCATGTTTAATCCATGAATAATTTATTTGTTCTAAAATTATCCATTGTCGGTTGACGATACGGGAGTATCATCAAATTAAGGCAAATGTGAGCGTGTTGGTGATTCATTTGCCAAACTCACATGTTGTTCATTGTGATGAACATTGGATTGACCCAACCTACGAGAATTCACTACATGGATCGTCGTCAATAGTGAATCTCGCAAGAGGTTTTGTCTCTTATCCTTAGACTTGAGATGCAAGCAGGTCTTGCATATGTGGAATTTCATTCCTTGATATGGTTAAACGCTGTCCTGAATAAGGTAGTTATAAAGGCCATTATCAGGAGTGATATGAAGCATGTGAATGACACGTGTAGTCAAAATAGGATTTGTTCCCCCACTTGTTATGGAGTTAGATACTATTGGGCCCCTCGATGAATTGAACAGATGTTTGTATGGCCGTACCCAAATGAAGTTAAGATGAATCTTAATTCACTTGGTAATCTTGTTCAATATCTGTATCGAGAAACATAATAGTTGAACTTTTAGAATGACTTTTGATCCATGTCTAATGTTCAACACAGTATCTGTAACAAAAGGATAGATGACATGTAAACCATCTAAAATGAGACGTTTAAGAAACTAACCTCACACATTTCTGGGGGCAATGGCGTGTTGCTAGACGCTAACCATTGCTTGTATAATTACTTGATTATTATGACGTCGCAAGTGGGAGCTGTTGGAGTATGCTCGTGTCATAATTACTAATTATATGGCTAGACATATGTGAGCCTATGGGGTCACACACAAATACACTGAGGTGCCACTTTATATGTCGTATTTATTGTATTTACGATATATAAATAACCGTAAGTAACCAGGAACCGCTATTGGGCTTCTAATGAACAAGTAATGGACTTATTGCATTGGACTAGAATAATAAATGGGAAGCCCATTTAGCCCAATAGAAGGGCCGGCCTTGGAGGGCTTATAGAAGGGATTATGGTTGTTTTATTTAGTCAATAATTTAGAGAGATCTTCTCCTAACAATTTGGTAGACTAAAAAAGTAAAACTCTCTCTCCCTCCCTCTTATTTTGCTACGGCAAAACATAGAAGAAAACCTAGGGTTTTCAATTTTCTTCAATCACTTTTGTATCTTGATTATTCAAAGGTGTTTGATCGGTTACGGGTTAAAGACTAGTATCATTGTGGCATACAAGGAAGTGTAGTGTGGATACGCATAGAGGTGATCTCCATTGATCACTTGGGTTTCACTTTCTAGTCGATTTATAGCTTTTGGTGGTGACTCCCGGATCACGCTACAAAGGTATAACTTATGTGTTTTTTTTTTTTGATTGATCATATGGCACTATGGATCCTTTTGGGTGATGTTTTCCGCTGCGTGTTTTTATTTGATATGTTTTTATATTGCTACATCACCTATAAATTGTCTAGACAAGAGCTAAGCAATGGCTAATACGATGTTGTGACAAACTTAACAAACGTGAAATACCGGGGTTACGTTTTGGTTGCCTTGCACAATTTCCACAACAGTGTCAACAAATTTGAACCGCAACAATTTCCCAGTCCTGAATCCACACATGTTCGCAAACGCCTTAAAATTCCCGGTGAGCTTCACTTGCTGCTCCCTATTTGTTCTTTTTATATCATTTATCGTACGAACCTTCACGGGAAACCTCTCATCATCATGCACCAGAAACGCCTATTCGTATGCCCGCATTTAATGATGGCCAGCAAAATCCACGGGTACGGTCTGTCATAAAAAAAAAATATATACAAAAAATAAATAAATAAAAAAAAAAAAAAAAAAGAAAAAGAAAACAAACTTCAAACATCACACAATAACATAATATAACCAAGGTAAATGAGAAAACTCAAAAATAATACTACGTATTCCTTGAATACTTACCACATGGTAGAATTCCAGGACAATTCCATTAAGCTCAACATAAAAGACAGCATTTTCATCGTTATGGCTGGTATGTCCTTCCCATGTGCAGATATGATGGGCTCTTTTGTCTGCAATTGCAATTAATAAAAACACATGACTTCTTACAACACATATATTCTGTTTGAAACACATGGGCAAACATTGAAATGTACAAACCTTCCATGGCAAACAATGGTATTCCACGACCAGGTAACCTCAGCAATGTTGGATAAACAATTTCCGGATATAAGCAGGTGCCATCCTTATGAAAGAGCGCCAGATTCAATTTGTTATCTCCTAGATTGGTGAAGACCATCGGCTGACTTATGCCAATTTCCAAATCGTCAACAAGTCTTTCCCAGCGGTTGCCAAACAACCTATTGGACCTTACGACACTATTCGCATCCAATTTAACCTTTTCATGCCTCACCTTAACCCTCAACCCGTTAGCGTAAATTTTGAACCTGTCTTTCCATATATCTTGCAGAAAATCTCCCGGTAAAATCTGAATTACACAAAACAGGAAAACCGGTTAAATGAGTAAAAAAATCAATAATTACAAGATTTAAACACAATTTGTTCCTCAAGGGCATCAAATTAATATCTACTCTGCTTTCAGTTAAATGAGTCCAAACAAAGCTCACATTCAGTTTTTGAGACCAACTTATATTGTACTTATTTTAGTTGAACGTTAACTCATAATGTCTACAAATCTACGCAAACCCAACCTATATGTAAAAGACATAGAATAAAACATTCGTACCTGTCCTCCAGCCATAAACCTGACCAAACACCTTACAACTCTATGACCCACAACACGTCTGTCGTAACCAGGGGCTTCACTACCATCCTCATTGTACCCGGTGACGTAGAAAGTGTCTAACCCCTCCTTCACAAAATGCAATCTTTTAACTGATGATGGCAAATTGTCTTGAACAAACATTCCCCATACATGTCCATAAAGCTGAACTTCACCTTCAACGACCCTAATTAAACATACATATCTGTATCTGTTATTGCCATTAACGAAAATATAATCTTCATCGTCGTAAAATCTCTCCTTAAACACTTTGGGCAATTTCTGCACAATAAAAAGTTTCAATAAGTTATACACTTATAATCCTGTGTTACTAAAAATACAAAACATCCTCAGCTGAAAATCTATAGTCACATGTATATACGGATGTAAACCTGGTATTCTTGGTTGGTTCCTGAATTAAAACGGCACAAGAATTGTTGATCCATATTGATTCTTACAATCCTGAAAATTCAATACGGTCAGTCTAATACAGTTGAATTCGTTATTACAACAAACATAAACACGTTGTAGAACCATGTCAGATTCCATTAACAAATCACAATTTAATTATCCACTTTAATATCATACACATTCAAAGCTCAAGTAAATCAAACCCTTTATGAATCACATTGTAGTGACTCATATGTATTTTTAATATTTTACACCAATTTAAAAGATCCATAACAGCGTTTTATGTAAAAAAAAAAAAAGTATAGAGGGGTCTTAGGGCAACACATAATCACCCTCTAACCTATGTCCCATCTTAGTCGACTTACTTCAAGATCAACGTAAATAACAACTTTCATTCCTTACAAAACAACTTTCAATTCTTAAAATCTATAATAATATAATACAATTGCAACATACTAATACCGATTTTAAGAACAATAAACAAAACCATGGCATATTTTAATCACAATCTAACCAAAACCACCTAACGACATGATTAAAATCGTTCAAAACAACTAAAAATTACCTTGATACACAGCAACTCAAAACAGACTTCAATTACCTCCTTACTCTGTCTCGATTCCTTTATATTTCTTTGCTTCTAACCCCCTCGGTTCTTCTTCACACGAGCATGAAGCATTTTGTAAAATATCTCTATCATCAAACATACTTGCCTTTATAAATTCATACCACTCTTTTAGTAGGTATGGTATTGCACTTAACTTTTTAAGAGTTGGAACGAATACCATACCTAACAAAAAAAATAGTATTACTTAATAAAGGCGTTTCATGATTAAGTTGGAGACGATTTTCTGCTTCTTGCGTGAAAGAAGATAAAGTGCTTCATATTCGTGTGAATAAGAAAAGAGGGAATAGTGACGACTTAAAAAAACAAATAAAAACAAAGCTTGCTGAACATAATACAACAAGTGCTTAAGCAAAAAAAGAAAAGTGCAGGAATGAAAAAAAGAAAATGTTTAGTAGGCTTCACAAGAATGGCAGTAAGCCAATTTGTTTGGTTCTCATTAACAGTAACGTAGTGTCAGTTTAGTTTTCTAATATCTCATGACTTTTGGCACACTAATTTATTCACATTTATATAATGCTTTTTTAATGCATGCTTAAAAAATGGTTACAGAGTGTTGTTTCACTCATCTCTCGTGATTCTAATGACGAGATTTCATTCCTAAGCTTAACAACTGCGTTAATGTGACCTGAAAGCCCTAACAAATAAAAATTGTATTATCTTCTCACCATTCTAAACTATTTTTTACTAACTGGTAAAGAGGAAATAGTGCACACACTTAGAGATATTTACAACCGTTTTTCATGTATAATGCAATAACGGGTAATTCATATTACACAAAACAACTATTTCAGAACTTAGACTACTTTCTTTACCCACTATGAAACAACATCATTACGACATTTTTCACCAATACCCTAACAAATTAACACTTTTCCTAAAAAACATGTTTACAAAATAATCAATCAGCTTTAACAGAACGTGAGCTAAAACACACCAAAAACGATTCATTCGCGGACCTACTTCAGAGCTTAAACTACTTATTTTAGCTTCAACAAAAATCACATCAGACAACAAACTTTCAAAAGCTTACAACCCCCATGATCTATAACCATGACACACTATAGCAAACAGGTTTCATCAACATCTACCCAAAAAACAACGCCCTACCAACTGTATTATCTCTTATTATGTTCATAAAGAATAATACATAAAAATAATTAACCAAGTTAATTATAACACATGATCAAACACAAAAAACGGAACATGCAACTACAAATTATTAGCTTAAGTATACAGTTAAAAAAATATAATTAACAGATCAAACGATTCAGGGTTTAATTCTTTCATAAACTAAATCAGGTAACAGAGATTAACAAAACGTAACCAAAGATATAAGATCAAGATTGCACATTTCACCTTTTTTAGATCCGGGCACGGATATTTTTGAGAAGTTAATATTTGGTTTTTCGATAATGTAATGATTATTAGTGTGAAGAAGAGATACAAGTAATTATATCGGGTGAGATGAAAAGACATTGTAGCAAGTCTATAGGAATAGCATATTAATGAGTATGCTACACAACTTGCATGTTCTTCAAACATGTTTCTCTTAATAGTTTACAAACAGAGTGTCATGCCATAACAAAAAAAACAAACAAAAAAAATCATGCCATAACATAAAGGAAAAAAAATTACATCAAAATAGAGTTGCATAATAGAGTTCGTGGGTGCAGTTTCTTAATATAGCAACTGAAATTATAAGATCAAGATTGTAGATTCATGTTTTCTTTATCCGGATACACATTTTTTTTTTTTATCAAATATACTTTGGTCTATTAAATTTAATACATTTTTTTTTATCAAATATACTTTGGTCTATTAAATTTAATAATAATACTTATTCTCTTGAAAGTAATAAACTGACATGATTAGCTTAAAATGTATTCAAAGGTTAATTGTAACCTTTGAATAGTAATGATTATCGTTGGATACAATTATACGCTTCTTGCAGGAAAGAAAATAAAATGTTTCGTTTTCGTGCAAATAATAAACGAGGAAATAGTGATGATCAAAAACAACCAAACGACAAATATAAGTGGCTACATTTTATTGTGTTTACATATATGATTTAAATTTTACTAAAACAACCCAATCTATAATTAAAAGTCATGCCCGCCCAGTGGGCGGGCTTTGAAGTATATATATATATATATATATATATATATATATATATATATATATATATATATATATTATTATATATATATATATATATATAGGTACACATTGTCAAACAATTAACTTTACGAACACTTAGGAAAAATAGGTAAATATATGTATAAACTAGATTAAATTGTGTAGTAAAGTAATTATGTCAAAATAAAACTCACGATAGTTGTGAACCATAACACATGACGAGATATATATAAAAATACGTAAGCACTTATCTTTGTCATATTGGTTAAAAATGAACGTCACTAAAATATATATATATATTTAACTTGAATAGATTAGTCGAAACCTAAGAATTTTAAACTAATGTTGTGTAAATGGATCATAATAAGGAAACTAATTAAATTACTCAAGTTAGCGGATGGAAACCATTAGAGATGAACTCCACAAATATTAAAATCCACATAGGAGAATCTAACGAACAATTTATGTGAATAAATATACCTACCTCAACTAGGTTTAAATTATACCTTAGGCCGTAGAAGAATCCCGACCACTAGTTACCATGACCTTAGGACAATTATAAGAATACACATCACCATCCCTTAGGAGAGACTTTAGAAACCACACTCACCGCCACATGAGTAACAACACATAGGTATACTAAAACATTGAGATTTAAAATCTGAAGAGAGTTGAATATAATACTTGAAACTAAAACATGGTTATGTAATTTAGGTTGCGTGTTGATATGGGGTGAGAAACATGCAAAACTTTTATGGACAATAATCTTAATGTTTTTACTCAAACCTATTGCGCAGTTAGCCTAAGCCCTAGAACCCACTGTTATGCCCATTTTCATGAGCCGTTAATTTCCTTTGGGAAGCACGATTGCTTTAAATAGATCTATTGGGGTGACTCCCCCGTTCGATTTGACCGGATAGGCAGGCGAACGTATAGCAAGTCGGACTTCGAGTGTATTGGGTTAAACACTCGCTAAGGGCCCCTTGATTATTATTTATGTGTTAGAGATTAGCACACTGGACTGTCGAGCTTCGGTTGCATGAACTTAGTGCTAGCGCGATAGTTACTTTTGTATGACATTATATGTGTTATAATGGTCATGCTAGTCCAAACTAATTATTTGATAACTTAAATTAAACCTATGAACTCACCAGATTTTTGCTTACTTTTTAGCATGTTTTTCTCAGGTGAATAATTTTACTTGGTATGGCAAGATATGGCAAGGCAAAGGGTCATGGAGCTTTTTACTAGATTGGCAAATTATTATTTGGAGTCTTGTTTTTATGTGGGACCACTATGTTAAATGGGCCTAAATTCTATCTAAACTATGTCGTATCTTTTGTAAAACTAAATTTATGATTTTAATTAAAACAGAGTATGTATTCCGTTCTTTGATACCTTGTGTTATGATCTCCAATTGTAGCACCCTCAAGGTTCTGTATGCATCCGCGACTGTTGTAAATTTTGGGGGTGTTACAAAAATAATCATACTGCTGGCCCATCAGGTCCTACAACTGATGATATCTCAGAAGATGAAGTGGATATCAACAATTTGCCACTCACATATCAGGTTCCCACCACTCCACACACAAGAATACACAAAGATCACTCCCTAGACAATGTGATTGGAGACATACAGTCTGGTGTGAAGACAAGAAGGCAGACTCTAACTTCAGATCAACAAGGCTTTTTTGTACTGTTTATGAAGAAATGCAACATGAAACTGCCAACACATGTCTATTTGTATGTTTCCTTTGCCAATCAGAACCCAAGAACATACTCAAAGCCTTAGAAGACTCAAGCTGGGTAGAAGCTATGCAAGAGGAGCTTCTCCAATTCAAGATTCAGAAGGTTTGGGTATTGGTTGATTTACCCAAGGGTATGAGGGTCATTGGAACTAAATGGGTTTTTAAAAACAAGAGAGATGAAAGGGGGATAGTGATCAGAAACAAGGCAAGACTTGTAGCCCAAGGGTATACACAAGAAGAAAGGAAAGACTATGAAGAGGTTTTTGCGCCTGTAGCTAGGATTGAAGCCATAAGATTGTTCTTTGCTTATGCTTCTTTCATGGGCTTTATGGTTTACCAGTTGGATGTAAAGAGTGTCTTTCTCTATGGTACTATTGAAGAGGAGGTACATATGTTTCTCAACCTCTAGGTTTTGTAGATCCAGAACATCCTGACAAGGTGTACAAGGTGGTGAAAGCTCTTTATGGATTGCGTCAAGCTCCAAGGGCCTAGGATGAAACATTGGCTACTTATTTGTTAGAGAATGGATTCCAAAGAGGCAAGATTGATCAGACTCTATTTATCAAAAAGAACAAGGGAGATATCTTGCTGGTACAGGTCGATGTGGATGATATCATATTTGGATCCACAAAGAAGGAGATGTGCTTAGAATTTGAGAAAATTATGCATGATAAGTTTCAGATGAGTTCCATGGGGGAACTTACCTTCTTTTTGGGGTTGCAAGTGAAACAATCAACTGAAGGCATATTTATCAGTCAATATAAATATGTGACTGAGATACTAAGGAAGTTTCAATTTACTGATGCTAAAGTGGCAAGCACACCTGTTGATCCAGAGAAACCTTTGCTTAAAGATGCAGATAGAGAAAGTGTTGATGTACATACCTACAGGTCAATGATTATAACACCCCAACCCAACAAAGGTCAAAATGCCACATTATGGTGTCAACAGAACAAACGCAAGCGGAAGACTTTTATAAATACTAAGGTTACAAAGTTCAAAATGAAACTAAGGACATAGTAAGTCTAAACAATAATGACTATCAAACTAGAATACAAGTCTGAATCAAATCTAAATGGAAAATAACTCCAAAATCTAATCCAAATGCAAAGGGGATCTATTGTCAGGGTAGTCCACTAAGAGCTCCTATGCACTCTTCACTCAAACCCTGCCTCCAACCTAAAACCTGCCGCAGGAAAAGAAATGCGGCTGAGCTTAAAAAGCCTAGTGAACAGATATATGTACAAAACAGATAGATAAAAAGCATAAGTGAACGAAGCTGAATCATACGAATCAAAGGCATATATATCAAAAGTCAAATGAAAGGCGAAATAAGATAATACGAATCAGATAATCATAATGAATCAAGAGTCAAATAGAAATGGTAATGAACACATCTAAATGAGACACTCGAATAGACCAAAGAATCACATATATAGGATAGCCACGAGCCTGTCTAAATGAGACACTCGAATAGACCACATAATCACATCATCCAACAAATCATAATGTATAAGGAGGGGAGACCTCTCAAGTACCAGAAGTGAGAGGGGTGCACGGCACGCACAAACCAATCACTAAGTCACATCATAATCACACCAATCACACTAAACGTATACCTAGGATGCATTCATACGCCCCCTGTAAAACAAATCATATATGTACCATGTACTAGACAAGTATACACACATATCAAAATGGCCAAGAGCTCTCATATCATATCATATCATAACAAAAGGGGACGCCGTGGACTCATTACACCGCCACAGATGGTGTCATGCCATTGGTGCCTCAATGACATGGCCATGGTACCTCCATGGCTAGTTAGCTCGGGCAACTAAACAGAACAAATCATATCAAGTCATAGGCTCATATCAAGGAAATCATAGTAAAGGCTCATATCAACTGAATCATAGCAAAGGATCATATTAATGGGATCATAGTAAAGGATCATATCAATGGGATCATAGCAAAGGCTCATATCATAACAAATCAAATGAACCAAAGTCAAAGATCAAGAGTCATGAGAGAAAACACCCTTACTGAGAAAGGGTAGAATATCTGTACCTCAAACCGTAATGAAACCATATCAAAAAGAACGAAAGTTACTCCTTCTTCAGCGAATCTACACGAATTAGTGATCGTCTTAATATTTAAGAACCATTTCATAAGTTATTACTGATTCCATACTTATTGTTGTTTAGATTATCATATTAGGGTTTCCTGCTATTTCTAGCAACTTTCCAAATTTAGTAACTTTCCATATTTAGTAACGTTCCATATTTAGTAACTTTCCCGATTTACTAACTTTCCCGTTTTAAGTGAGTTTCCCGAAATAAGTAACTTTCCTGAATTAGTAACTTTCCATATCTAGCAAGTTTCCATAATTAGTAAGTTAGGGTCACATTCATAATTAATCGCACTTAGGGTTTATAGTACTTCCAATTCATATAACACTTAATTATGACATATTAGTGAATCTGGACCACATTCTTATGATTTTTAAGGCCTGCCAATTATGCTCCATAAATTCTGAAATAATTACCAGTGATTCTTGTATCAGTTAAGTACCTTCACAAATTTTTATAGATTTTATTTCCAAGCATAAATACTGATTTAAAAAATCATATTTCCAGACCTGTTCAGAAATTTAATTGCAGATACACACAGAAAGTTTTCCTTTCATTTACCTATTTCAACACTTCAGAAAAATCCACAAAAATTCCAAGAAGTCACAAGTAACTTAAATATTACTCTTGTAAAAGGAGAGCTCTCAGTTCCTTGTGGTTTGAAAATTAAAATTCATAAACATCGACTGATTTTTAAGTCCCCAAAACTCAGGTTTGACACATGGTCCCATAAATTCATAAACATGAACAATCCAACTCCAATTCACTACAAACCAATTGAAAAACTTAATTAGGACATTAAACTAGGTTTACAAGCAAAGAACCAATATTATACACTTATGAAACTCATGTTATCAAGCACACATATTCAGGTTTCAACATTGTCCAATTCAGAAATCCATTTTAGATCATTAAATAACATGTTTACTTATACAAGCGCCCACGTGACCTTTAAATAACACAAGACTTTAATTGATATATACGTATACAGTATACCAACACAAACATCTTTTTAACATATCGACCCATACGCACTTAACACCACACGACCCAAAATATACACACCACAAGAATTTCGAGACAAAATAATCCATCCTCACATAAAATCAACTCCTTAATTTCCTTGCAAAACGTTCACCCACTCTCGTTATAAATTCATATTAGGTTTCTGATTGTTTTAGTAGTCGTATTAATTGGGTCATAAGTGCTCATAATTAATGTTTCATATTAGGTTTAACTAGGGCTTAATA
Source organism: Artemisia tridentata subsp. tridentata (assembly GCA_021014915.2). Lineage (NCBI taxonomy): Eukaryota > Viridiplantae > Streptophyta > Magnoliopsida > Asterales > Asteraceae > Artemisia > Artemisia tridentata. The sequence goes on along the minus strand of CP139501.1, from coordinate 68,100,543 downwards.
AATGAAAAAAGTGGCTGGAAAACATGGGCAGGTCGAGCCAGATTAAAATGGGGTGCACATGAATAAGCCATGGGTCGAATAAGTCACAAGAAATCACAAGTCGACACATCAGTTAACAAGTTATATGATTCATGTGGCGCTTAACTTCTTTGTTCATATGAATATATATATACACGAATCAATAACAGCCTATAACATGGTCTAACCAGATTAGCAAACAAGAGTAGATTACACAATGTTTTAGCATAGCCAAGTATGATATCATGTCACACGTATTTCATCGGTGTATTCATTTAACGATCATGTACATAACCATTTCTAATCAGGTTCCATTGTACGTGTTTATATAATTCATAGGTCGATACATAGAACACAAGGACGATTAAGAGATACCTTGATCGTATTAAAGGAACGAAACGAGAACATACGAACCAAAACCCTTCGCACTCCAGCACACACGATCACACCAGCATGACTACACCTAACGATCACCAACATTACTCGTACCCACGAACTGATCACCCACCTGCTAGAAACTTTCGTACCACTCGAGTTCTTGACAGAAAAGAAGGAGGCTGCCGATTGTAATCTTTTTAGGGTTTAGTGTATTCGGTTTTGTGAAGTGAAAACAATTGAGGGAGAATAAAAATAGATTGCTGATTTTCTAGAAATTATCTAATGAAATAGTCGTGATATAGGGAATTAAATGGAGAATAATTAGGGCCACAATATGGATAATTAGCTGAGATTTAGGGAGGGGTGATTAAGGGTAATTATTAAAATGAAATTTCATTATTAACAACATAATATGTGTGTACTAGACCAAAAGAATTTTGGTCCTATGTAGGTTTTAGAGGTCGTGTGACGTGACTTTATTTAAGAGATAATATTAAACTTAGGTTAGGACTTTCATTTACAAATTCTCAATTCGTAACGTAGTTCAACTTAAGTTAAATTCGTGTTCACAAGTTCAAAAGTCGTTTTATACATTTCAGGTTGTTATAATTTTTCCCCTCTAAAAAGAAAAATTTCATCCTCGAAATTTGAGTCGCAACAGTTAGACGGAAACGTATCAATCACGAAAATAAAATTTGACAATAACTAGCCTCACGCTCGAAGAGGTCCTTCCAAAAGCATCTTCATAAATGGAATAGTTTTATTTCTCATGACACGATCCCGACAACTAGGATAGCCCCAGGCTCTCCACGGAACACAAATCATAAGAAATCTGATCCAATGAATACGAAACAATTATGTGACAGATGATAGTTGTAATCTCACTTAGAGATACATGAAACACATATACACATGAGGAAAATACGGAGGTAGTGCTAAACGATAACACTTCATCAATTTATTAAACGTCTCAAGAGTCTCATATTCGTACCGACGATCAACTAAGCACATATCGGAGTATCACAATGTATCAGAAAGCCTAATGGAATAGGTAAAATAATCATACGGATAAGAACGAATCTAAGGACTAACGTATCATGAACTAAATCTTCCTCATATGCCAAAACGTCCAACACTATTGTAGGGAACATCATACGGAACACACAAATTCCCAGTCTAAAGTTTCAAAATTTCTCTTCCACAATGGTAACTAACCCATTAGTCACTGTAATCAACTCCGGCCCTTCAATAAGTAACTTTCCGACTTAATTCAACCAAAACGTGCTCCACATCTTTGTCCATACAAAACTCTAAAAAGAAAATCCTTGTCACTTTCATGCCATCAATCTTAATGAGTAAATACAACCAGAACTAACACTTGTCAAATTTCTTGCTCACGCATCTTCCAAGCTCAAATAGTTGTTCTGCTTGTCCATCGGTTTGGAGGTGCAAAGCATTACTAAACTTGAGTCTGGTTCCTCAAGCCTTCAGTAGCTCTTCCTAGGAATGTGAAGTAGAAACGCGAATCTCTGACACGATCACCGCAGGTGCGCCATGTAGCTTGAATAATCTTTTGCCGAATGAAATCTTTGCCAATCTTCCCAGTGAGCCGACCTCGTCAAACAATCCACTACAACTCAATTCGTGTTGTCCTTCCTAAATGTGTGCGGAAATCCCGTTACAAGGTTCCTGAAAATTTAATCCCACTTCCACATACGAACATCCAAAACTAAGGAAAACTACTTGTACGCTGATATTGAATCTTAACATGTTGACACGCTAAACACTTCGCCACCATTGTAGTCACAATAATCTTTATACCATTCCATCAAAATTTTCTGCTTCAAGTCTCTATACATATTAGTACAACTAAGATGAATAGAGCAAATAGAACTGTGTGCTTCAATCAAAACCGCTTCCTTCAAGTCTTCAAACATAGATCATAATCCACCGCCTTGCTCCTGAGCTTCTTCACGTTCGTCACAAATCACTCCCAAGTCGTGCATCGGATAGTTCACTTCCTACGGTTCTAGCTGTACTGGTGCATAACCAACCATCTTCCCGTGTTGCATACGGACATACTAAGTGTCCTTCTTAAGTAGGAACAAATCTCTTTTCAGCTTTTCAACTTCTCCTCTCATTCTTCATCTCAATAAAAATTTCCTCTTCGAGAATATAACATATAGCTTCTTTTGACGTAGAAATCTTAACACAGAATACGAAGATGATTTTCGTGTTTCTCTTTCGTCTCTGAATATACCAATATGTCATACTATGACAAATTGTCCAAGTATTCATGAAAGTCACGATTTTATCAAGTCCATAGGAACAATCGGAGCAGTAGCCAATACAATTGACATCACAACCCTCATAGAGATCATAACGAATACGAAAAGTAATTCTAAGAACATCTTGCACGTAACTGAAGATAATTTGATCTTAATTCAATCATTGAGAAAATTCACACCCAGAAATTGATAAGACAAATCGTTGATTCGAGGTAACGGATAACGGTTCTAACCACAATACGATTTAGCTTCCCGAGATCCATACACAACTTCATGCTATCATCATTCTTCTTTACGAATAAAACTGGAGTACACCACATACACACACTCAGACGGATAAAACCACTTTCTAAAAGTTGTTCCTTCAATTCTTTCCATTCAACTGATGTCATAAGATAAGGAGTTTCAGAATTAGGCAAAACGTTGCTCTTATACGGATAGAGTTTCTGAACCAACCAACTTACTGTTCTCAGGCACTTCTCAAGACATCCTATGACCCCAATAATTTCAAGTTATATGATTTAACTATTATCACGTTGGCCAGGCGTCATAATACTTGCATCATATACACATGCCTATATTGCAATCACATTCTACCTCGAGTCATGACTAAACAAATCCTCATAACCAGATCAAAACAAATTCACACCCAGATGAAAATCTTGGTAGTTTGTTAAGGAATACATTACGAAAATTTCAAACAACCGAATAACTCTCGAGGCGAGTTTCATCAAACGAAATATCTTCACAACCGCGATGGATTAACGTATGAGTTTTTAAAACAGAGTTGATCATAATTATTTACCAGGTTGGGGACCATGGTACAGAATTTTAAGTTTCTCAAATCGTCAAAGATGACAAATCTAATATGACTGTTGTTAGCATCTCGATGCTCAGTCAACAAATCCATATCCAGAATAATACTGAATCAAACTTTCCCAAAGGAAACAGATTAGCAGAACGAAACTTTTCTTCAAATATCATCAAAACGTACTGAATAATTCTGATACTAGTGATTAATAATCACAAGATTTCTCATAGAGATGGAATTAGGTATAACAAATTCTAATAGTGCAGAGGGGACTTTAATTGCTTAGCAAAAGCAAAAGAAACCACAGAATGTGTCGGATACATCGGATTCATACATATACGAATTCTATGAATGAACAAAAAGGCTTCTAAACGGTTATCAAACGAATCAAATATCGAAGTTCAACAGAATGTGATAACTTCAGAAAGTGAAATCTGTAAGGCACTTCTACAAAATTCTCAAAGCATTCTAAACTTATCTGGTCACTAAACTTGTGTTGCGTATCTCGCTAAATTTTCTAAATCTTCGGAACGAATGATCTTTTAAGGGCTTAATTGAAATCAGAGGCATAAATCAGAGTGATGCGGAAGAAAGATAGCTTATACCTTATCACATAATCTACCCAATCCTCACCGGTCATAACTCAAGTTCCTACGGGGAGAAACCTAAAGCAAGTCCTTTAAAGGTCATTTCATATGCTCCTATAGTGCAAACCTAAGGGTCCAAATCTTCACAGGCCATAAATTATGTACTACAAGTCGCAACCTGGCTCTGATACCATAATTGTAACACCCCAACCCGACAAGGGTCAAAATGCCACATTATTGTGTCAAAAGAACAAACGCAAGCGAAAGACTTTTATAAATACTAATGTTACAAAGTTCAAAATGAAACTAAGGACATAGTAAGTCTAAACAATAATGACTATCAAACTAGAATACAAGTCTGAATCAAATCTAAATGGAAAATAACTCCAAAGTCTACTCCAAATGAAAAGGGGATCTATCGTCAGGGTAGTCCACTAAGAGCTCCTATGCACTCTTCACTCAAACCCAGCTTCCAACCTAAAACCTGTCGCAGGAAAAGAAATGCGGCTGAGCTTAAAAAGCCCAGTGAACAGATTTATGTACAAAACAGATAGATAAAAAGCATAAGTGAACGAAGCTGAATCATACGAATCAAAGGCATATATATCATAAGTCAAATGAAAGGCGAAATAAGATAATACGAATCAGATAATCATAATGAATCAAGAGTCAAATAGAAAAGGAAACGAACACGTCTAAATGAGACACTCAAATAGACCAAAGAATCACATATATAGGATAGCCACAAGCCTGTCTAAACGAGACACTCGAATAGACCACATAATCACATCATCCAACAAATCATAATGTACAAGGAGGGGAGACCTCTCAAGTACCAAAAGTGAGAGGGGTGCATGGCACGAACAAACCAATAACTAAGTCACATCATAATCACACCAATCACACCAAACGTATACCTAGGATGCATCCATACGCCCCCTGCAAATTAAATCATATATGTACCCTGTACTAAACAAGTATACACACATATCAAAATGGCCAAGAGCTCTGATATCATATCATATCATAACAAAAGGGGACGTCGTGGACTGATCACACCGCCACAGATGGTGTCATGCCATTGCTGCCTCAATGACATGGCCATGGTACCTCCATGGTCGGTTAGCTCGGGCACCTAAACAGAACAAATCATATCAAGTCATAGGCTCATATCAAGGAAATCATAGTAAAGGCTCATATCAACTGAATCATAGCAAAGGATCATATTAATGGGATCATAGCAAAGGATCATATCAATGGGATCATAGCAAAGGCTCATATCATAACAAATCAAACGAATCAAAGTCAAAGATCAAGAATCATGAGAGAAAACTCCCTTACTGAGAAAGGGTAGAATATCTGTACCTCAAACCGCAATGAAACCATATCACAAAGATCGGAAGTTACGCCTTCTTCAGCGAATCTACACGAATTAATGATCGCCTTAATATTTAAGAACCATTTCATAAGTTATTACTGATTCCATACTTATTGTTGTTCAGATTGTCTTATTAGGGTTTCTTGCTATTTCTAGGAACTTTTCAAATTTAGTAACTTTCCATATTTAATAACTTTCCATATTTAGTAACTCTCCCGATTTAGTAACATTCCCGATTTACTAACTTTCTGAATTAAGTGAGTTTCCCGAATTAGTAACTTTCCATATCTAGCAAGTTTCCATAATTAGTAAGTTAGGGTCACATTCATAATTAATCGCACTAAGGGATTATAGTACTTCCAATTCATATAACACTTAATTATGACATATTAGTGAATCTGGACCACATTCTTATGATTTTTAAGGCTTGCCAATCAAGCTCCATAAGTATTGAAATAATTACCAATGATTCTTATATCATTTAAGTACCTTCAAAAAATTTTATAGATTTTATTTCCAAGCACAAGTACTGATTTAAAAATCATATTTCCAGACCTATACAGAAAGTTAACTGCAGATACACACAGAAATTTTTACTTTCATTTACCTATTTTAACAGTTCAAAAAAATCCACAAAAATTCTAGGAAGTCAAAAGTAACTTAACGATCACTAATGTAAAAGGAGAACTCTCAGTTCCTTGTGGTTTGGAAACTAAAATTCATAAACACTGACTAATTTTTAAGTCCCTAAAACTCAGGTTAGACACATGGTCCCATAAATTCATAAACATGACCAATCCGACTCCAATTCACTCCAAACCAATTGGAAAACTTAATTAGGACATTAAACTAGGTTTACAAGCAAAGAACCAATATTATACACTTATGAAACTCATGTTATCAAGCACTCATATTCAGGTTTCAACACTGTCCAATTCAGAAATCCATTTTAGACCATTAAATAACATGTTTACTTATACAAGCGCCCGTGTGACCTTTAAATAACACGAGGCCTGAATTAATATATACGTAAATACTATACCAACACAAACATCTTTTTAACATGTCGACCCATACGCACTTAACACCACACGACCCCAAATATACACACCACAAGAATTTCGAGACAAAAATAATCCATCCTCACATAAAATCACAACCTTAATTTACTTGCAAAATGTTCACCCACTCTCGTTATAAATTCATATTAGGTTTCTGATTTTTTTTAGTCGTATTAATTGGGTCTTAAGTGCTCATAATTAATGTTTCATATTAGGTTTAACTAGGGCTTAATAAACAACAAAAGTGGCTGGAAAACATGGGCAGGTCGAGCCAGATTAAACATGGGGTGCACATGAATAAGCCATGGGTCGAATAAGTCACAAGAAAACACAAGTCGACACATCAGTTAACAAGTTATATGATTCATGTGGCGCTTAACTTCTTGGTTCATATGAATATATATATATATATATATATATACATATATATATATATATATATATATATACACGAATCAATAACAACCTATAACATGGTCTAACCAGATTAGCAAACAAGAGTTGATTACACAATGTTTTAGCATAGCCAAGTATGATATCATGTCACACGTATTTCATCGGTGTATTCATTTAACGATCATGTACATAACCATTTCTGATCAGGTTCCATTGTACGTGTTTATATAATTCATAGGTCGATACATAGAACACAAGGACGATTAAGAGATACCTTGGTCGTATTAAAGGTACGAAACGAGAACATACGAACCAAAACCCTTCACACTCTAGCACACATGATCACACCAGCATGACTAAATCCAACGATCACCAACATTACTCCTGCCCACGAACTGATCACCCACCTGCCAGAAACCTTCATACCACTCGAGTTCTTGATAGAAAAGAAAGAGGCTGACGATTGTAATCTTTTTAGGGTTTAGTGTATTCGGTTTTGTGAAGTGAAAACAATTGAGGGAGAATAAAATGGATTGCCGATTTTCTGGAAATTATCTATGGAAATAGTCGTGATATAGGGAGGTAAATGGAGAATAATTAGGGCCACAATATGGGTAATTAGCCAAGATTTAGGGAGGGGTGATTAAGGGTAATTATTCAAATGAATTTTCCTTTTTAAATACATAATATGTGTGTACTAGACCAAAAGAATTTTGGTCATATTTAGGTTTTAGAGGTCGTGTGATGTAACTATATTTAAGAGATAATATTAAACTTAGGTTAGGACTATCATTTACAAATTCTCAATTTGTAACGTAGTTCAACTTTAGTTAAATTCGTATTCACAAGTTCAAAAGTCGTTTTATACATTTCAGGTTGTTATAATGATAGTGTCCTTGATGTATCTTACCTCATCACGACCAGATATCATTTTTGCTGTGTGTGCATGTGCAAGGTTTCAACTCAATCCCAAGGCTTCCCATTTAATTGTTGTAAAGATGATCTTTAGGTACCTTAAGGGTCAACCTAAGTTGGGACTATGGTATTCTAGGGAATCACCCTTTGAATTGGTGGCATGCTCAGACAGTGATTATGCTGGTGCAAGTCTGGATAGGAAATCAACAACAGGTGGTTGTCAGTTCCTTGGTTGCAGACTTATATCATGGCAATGCAAGAAGCAGACAATTGTGGCAACTTCCACAACTAAAGCTGAGTATGTAGCTGCCGCAAGTTGATGTGGTCAAGTTCTTTGGATACAAAATCAACTGCTTGACTATGGGCATAATTTTATGAATACCATGATAGATATTGACAATAACAGTACAATATGTATTATTAAAAATTCAGTACAACATTCTAAAACAAAACACATAGAAATTAGGCATCATTTTATAAGAGACTGCTATGAGAAAAAGTTAGTTCAGGTTGTTAAGATTCATACTGATCAAAACTTTGCAGATCTTCTCACTAAAGCTTTTAATGTTGGATGGTTTCAATACTTGGTAGCAAGTATTGGAATGCTTAATCCTTAAAGGTTTTAATCTGTGTATTTTTGTACATGAAATTGGATTTGTACTGCTAGGTTTGTCAATAGGTACTGCTTTGTATAGTTTGTACTGCCAGTACAAATTAGAACAGTTTGTTAGAACTGTTAGTCATATGTTTATACTGCTATGAAGCAAATGCTTTGCCATTTGTTTTCTTGGTTTTGGACTAACATTTGCAGGTCATGAAGTTGATAATGACAAAATGAAATAAGCTAGAATTTGGTGTTTAAGCACAAAGGAATTACTAGTGCATTGTGTGAGCAACAAATTGTGGATTTATTGCTGACATAATAGATTGATGATGGACTGAATTTGGGCATCTCTTAACTAAGGTTTTATATTTGAGTTAAGAGGTTCTTTAAATATTCTTTCTTGAAATCTCATTATGTTGTTTTTGCATATGAATTGATGGCAAAGTTAGTCAGATAGTAACTGATCTAACTCATTCTCTACCATTTTATACTTTAAGTAGTATAATGTGTTAGTCCAAGGACATCTGGTAGAGAGAACAGTGAGCAAACGTGAATCTAACACATTTGTGTTAGAGGCAACACCTGCCACGAGCTGAAAACCCTGTCAAGAAAGCTCTTTGAATGAGTTTATCTGATCACATATAGTTTTAAATAACTGAAATCATTGGTTCTCACACAACCAGAGGTTGCATTAAACCAAAATTATGATTTAGTGTCTGTCTCTACACTTAATCCCTTCAAAATGGAAGTAAGCAGTATTGTTTTAAATCAAAATTGAGTTCACACTGCTAAGTCAAAATTTTTCCAAAAAGTTAGTACTGCCAGGCAAAAAGTTAGTAATGGTAGGCTTAAGTTTGTACTGTTGGATAGTCGTTAGTGCTGGTGCGAAATAACAGCTTTTTGAAAATAGCCGTTGAGAAGTTGTTGAGATTTTTACTGATCAAAATCTTATCTTAAGGGTTTCCTTTTTGGATATTTTCACTTTTAATCTATTATATTCACTTTTCTTCAATCAAAAGTTATCTTTTAATTGAATTCCGTCAAATAGAAACCCTAATAAGTCTTACATAGTATCTCAATTCACTTTCCTCAATCTACTTTCTAACCTAATTACTCAAATCCCAGCAGTCAAATCAAAATTTTACTAACAATAATGGCTACTTTAACTTTTGTCTTACATAAAAAGTTATTTGGAAAAACCAGAGGAGGATACACAATTTCATCAGATAGTAGACTTTTTGAATGCTTCTCACATAAGGTATTCTTTAACACACAATCCCACTATCTATGTCTCTCAAATCAAAGAGTTTTGGCAGACTATTACTGTCAGAACTATTGAGAATGGAGACAAAGAGCTCAGTGCAACAGTAGATGGCAAAACCACCACTATTACTGTATCATCACTTAGGAGGCATCTCCACCTAGATGATGACAATGGTATTAGTGTCATGCCCAATACTGAAAATTTTGAAACATTAACCAGAATGGGGTACAACATCCAATCTCAATCTTTAACTTTTCAAAAAGGTTGTTTTGCCCCACAATGGAGGTTTTTGATTCACACCATCCTTCATTGTCTAAGTCCTAAGAAAACTTCATGGGAACAGTTCAGTAGCAATATTGCAACTGCTCTCATATGCTTATCAACTGCTAGGACTTTCAATTTTTCAAAACTTATCTTTGAAGGAATGGTGAAAAATGTTGACAGTAAATCAAAGTTTTTGATGTATCCAAGGTTCATTAAAACAATTTTGAACATGAGGAAAAATCAGCTTCTACCTCATAAAATTGTTTATCCAACACCCAAACTTACCCAAAAACATTTTAGCAACATGAGGATGGCCTCAAAAGGATATAGTGGGGTAGAAGTACCTTTGTTTGAATCAATGTTACAGGTACAGAGTGAAGGATTAACAACCCCAGTTGACTCCCAACACACACCCACAAGCTCAGAACAATCAGCCTCACAACCCACATCATCACCAGATAGGAGTTCATCCAGAGAGGGCTCTGTTGTACCTCAGCACAGAGTTCCTACCCCTACCCATGATGTAGATGAGGCTGACAATGTCAGTGTAGGAAGGGCTGCTCCTACTATCTCAGGCTTAGAAGCTGGGCAGGACAGGGGTAACATTAGTATGACCCAACCTATGGCAATACCTATAGTACCAAGTTCTTTTGAACCTAGTACCAGTGGTAGAATCCCATGCCAACCGAATTTATTGGGTGGCTCAGATCCTCGCCATGTGGTGGAGTCTGAGTCTTTGCCGCATGATGCACCTCTCCCTGAAGGTAACACATCAAGAAGTGCTGAGGGCAGTCATAAACTTAAAGAATTGATGGAATTATGTACAACATTGTCTGATAAGGTGTCTACCTTGGAGGCTGAGCTCACCACCCACAAGAAGGTATTTGGAAAGGTTTATACCAAACTGGTGTTGAAGGTCAAGAAATTAGAGCAGAAAGTCAAGACACTTCAAAGAAAATGGTCAGCCCACATGGTGGAATCATCTTCTTCATCCAGTTCAGATGATGGTCAAAGTGAAGACAAGGGTGAGGAATCTTCCAAACAGGGGAGGAAGATAGCTGAGCTAGATGAAGATCCCAATATTTCTTTTGTCCAAGAGGAATTTGACACTCAGGGGAGGTCAGACCATCCAATGGAAGAAGGTACTACTCTAGTTCAAGAAGGTACTGGTAGTACAATTCAAGGTACTGCTAGTGAAATACAAGGTACTACTAGTGCAGTTTATACAAAAAGACCAAAGAGATCTAGAACAGATAAGGTTAAAGGCATAATGGTTGAAAGTGAACCATTTGAGAAGACAACCAAGAAAAGTCAAGCTCAAATTGCCTTAGATGAAGAACTAGCTCAAAGACTTCATGTAGAAGAATTAGCAAGGGCAGCTGAAGAAGAGAAAATTGCTCAATTATTGAATGAACAAAATTTGTTGTCTGAAGTACAAGAGTTAGCTGCTCAAGAAGCTGCTGATAGGGAGTTAGCTGCTAAGCTACAAGAGGAGGAAAGGTCGCAGTTCACACAAGAAGAACAAGAACAGGCAATCAGCGACTTGTTGGAGCAGATCAGACAAAGTCAAAGAAAGAAGCAAGCTACTCAGAAGAAACCTTCAACAAGAAAGGAACAACTAAGTTATATGAAGACTTATTTGAAGCATCAAGACAACTGGAAAGAAAAACACTTCAAAGGAAGATCCTTTGAAGAGATAGAGAAGTTGTACATCAGTGCTCATAAAAGAATGCAGATGTTCCTAAGAGGTGAAACTGAAATAGTTTAGACTGAGTCTAGCAGGGGGAGAAAAGACCAGCTGAGCAATTGGAATCTGAGGAGTCCAAAAGGCAAAGAACAGAAGAAGAAACAGTTAAAGAAGAAGAAGCTGAGGAAGAAGGAGAAGAAGAAATATTGACTGATCAACAGCTTCATGGTATGATGGTAGTTGTCCCACAAGCACTTAATGTAGATCCCTTTCAAGCCAAACATCCCATCATTGATTGGGAGGTTTATTCAGATGGAGTGATTAAAGGATGGAAAATTATCAGGGTAGGAGGTCAATCAGAGGTGTATAAATTCTTTGAAGACTTGATCAAAGAATTTGACAGAGAAGACTTGGATAAGCTTTAGAGCTTAGTTCAAGAAAGGTTCAAGTCTGCTGATCCTACGAATGATAAAGACAAGGAGTTATGGGTTGAGCTGAAGTGGCTATATGAGCCTGATGCAAATGATGCACTATGGAGATTTCAAGCTCATAATGTGGCTACCATATGGAGATTATTTGACAACTGTGGAGTTCATAGAGTCTCTAATAAAGCAGGAGTGGAAGTTTACATGTAAGTGGAAAAGGATTATCCATTAAGAGCAGGAGTATTACTTGTCATGTTATCCTCAAAACTTCAAGTTGATGAAGAATCTGAAATGGCAAGAGAATTGGTGAGAAAAATATTTCTGCAAGCAGAAGACATGAAGACTAGAAGATAGTGTTTGGAAGAGTCCTCACAATCCTCATAAGGTACTCATTTAATTCAGAAAACTTGATGATTTAGGGTAAATCACAAGTTTAGGGTAGGATTGTTAGGAATTAAATTATTGAAGACTTAGTACTACTAGAAATAACACTAACAGTGCAAATTACAAGTGTATGCTCAAGACTGCTGAAGACAACTAACAGTACAAACTAGTAAGTTAGTACTGCTAGTATGAATGAAGGTATTTTTGCATGATACTGCTTTAGAAGACATGTTGAAGATAAGTATGGAATAGATTGTATGTATATCACAATTAGTTAGAATTATACGGGTAGATACTTATCTTGTAAAGGACTCCTTGTGCTATAAAAGGAGGTCCTAGGTTAATTAGTCATATATGTTTTTGTTAAGATTCAAGGTCTTGTAACCCTAGTGATATTGAGATTACTCGTATTATTGCTTAATAATATTGAATCGTTTGGAGTTACATTCTGTGTTCATTGTTCATCAAAACTGTGTTACTGTTACATCAAAACCAATCTTCTAAGTGTTATCAAGTAGATTCCGCATACTTGGTAATATTAACTCAAAGTACCCTTAACACATTCTAAAGGTGTTTTGATCCTCTCACAAATCTAAAGGAGAATCTTTTGGATACCAAAGGCCCAATTTTGGTTGACCTTTTAAGTACCTAAAAATCTTTTTCACAACATGAAGATGTGAAACTTTTGGAGTGACTTGGTATCTAGTACATGCACACACTGAAAACATAATGTCAGGTCTTGAAGAAGTAAGGTACATCAATGAACCAATCATTGACCTATACAAGTGAACATCCACTTCAACATACTTATCTTGACTAATAAATATGCCATCCTTCTTCTGCTTCACTTGCAATCCCAAAAAGAATGTAAGTTCTCCCATAGAACTCATCTGAAACTTCTCATGCATCAACTTCTCAAATTCAATGCATAAATCCTTCTTTGTTATACCAAAGACCAACAATCCATGTTCATGAACAGTCTCCTTCGAAAATCTGATTCACCTTAGGTCAGACACTCATTCCAGGTCCACACATATCGGAGATAGTTGTTATAAAATTGATAGAACCTAAAATGGATGAAATACCAGATAGATAAGGACTAGAAATTGCTGAATCAACTCAGGACCAGCAAAATATCACCTTTGTGCCTTTTGATGAATAAGGTCTTGCCAATCTTTCCTTGATGAAACCCATAGTCTAACAAGTATGTTGACAAGGTTTCATACCATGCTCTAGGAGCTTGATGTAGTCCATATAATGCTTTTTCAACCTTGTATACTCTATCAGGAAAGTCTGGATCTTCAAACCTTGGTGGTTGACACACATACACCTCTTCTTCAATCTTTCCATAGAGAAAAGCACTCTTGACATCCATCTGATACACCACAAAATCTTTATAAGAAGCATAAGCTAAGAACAGTCAAATTGCTTCAATTCTTGCAACAGGGGCTAAAAATTCATCATAGTCAATTTTCTTCTTCTTGTGTGTACCCTTCAGCTACCAATCTTACTTTGTTTCTTATCACAATTCCTCTTTCATCCTTTTTGTTCCTAAAAACCCATTTTGTACCTATAGCTCTTTCTCCATTTGGTAAATCCACCAAAGTCCAAACTTTTTGTAATTTGAACTGTAAAAGCTCTTCCTGCATTGCCTCTACCCAGCTTGAATCCTTCAATGCTTGAATTACCTTTTTGGGTTCTTCTTGTGATAAAAATCAAGCAAACAAATAGTTTTGAAGGTCTTTATAACTATTTCTTTGTTTAAGTGTTCTAACAAACAGCCCATGTTTCTTAAAATCCTTGGTCATCTTCCTTGTTTATGTATCTGAATGCCCATCTCCAATTACTTGTTCAAGAGGATGATACTTATGTATTCTTGTGGTTGGAATAGGACTGACTAGGATTGTTGGATCCAAATTTTCATGTTAGCTGCTCTAGAATCATCTTCAACATCACTGTCATTCCATATTTCTTCCAAAGGAGGCATATCTGGATCAAATGGAAATTCATTGCTTGTATTTCCATCAGTAGTATTAACTTTTATGCCACTAGCATTATCAGTTGAACTACCAGTATTAACACTGTTAGTGTTGTTAACATTATCATCCTTCTCTTGATCATCACATTCAGTCTCTTTTCTGGTTCTTCATTATCCTTCTTTTCATCATCACTTAAATCTTCAGTATCACTTAAAGTTTTGACTTCATCTTCTTGAGAACTATTTGGATCTTAAGAGAATGGTGGATCAGCAGTCCATAATGGTAGCAAGATGTAATCTTTTGCAGGTTCTATCTCCTTTCTAGCTTGACCTGCATCATTATTAGCTTTTGTACCTGCAAAACCATTAGACTGTGTACCTGCAGCAACTGGCTCATAATTCATTGTTCTTGTTAGTGCATCAATATCAAATAGCCAATCTGGTCCACTACCTACAGCATTAGGTGTACTATCACTAAACCTAATATGTAAGTTCTCTTCCACTATCCTTGTTCTACTATTGAATACTCTAAATGCTTTATATTCAAAGAGTATCCAACAAATAAATCTTCATTAGCCTTACCATCAAATTTTCCTAAGTGATCTATGGTATTGAGAATTGTAACAGGACACCCAAATGGTCTCATAAAGCTTAAAGTTGTTGTTCTACCATGAAAAAGTTCATATGGGGTCATGTTATGAGGCTTAACAACTAACACTCTATTTTGCACATAGCAAGCAGTACTAACTCCTTCAGCCCAGAAAGTAGTTGGCAATTTAGAATCAGCTAGCATAGTCCTAGCCGCCTCAATTAGTGTCATATTCCTCCCTTCAGCTACTCTATTTTGTTGAGGAGTTCTAGCTACACTATATTGTCTCAAAATACCCTTCATCTCACAAAACTAATTCATCTCTCTATTCTTGAACTCAGTCCCATTGTCACATCTTATCACCTTAACCTTATGATCTACTAGATTTTCTATCCTTGTTATAAATGACTTAAGAATGCCACTAGTTTCATCCTTAGTTGGTAGAAAGAAAACCCAAGTAAATCTACTAAAATCATCTGTGACAACTAGGCAATACATCTTTTCATAAGACTTTTTACAAATGTTGGACCAAACAAATCCATATGCAATATATTTAAAGGTTGACTGATTGGGTTCTCAATTTTGGACTTATAAGAGGCTCTGTGCTGCTTTCCCTTCTAACAAGAACCACAGGTTTGATCATTTTCAAAAAGTTTTGAAGGTAAACCTCTTACAAGATTTCCCTTAACCAATTTGTTCATTGTTTTAAAATTCAAGTGACCTAGCCTTCTATGCCAAAGTTTAGATTCATTAGATGCGGTTTTTGCAAAGAGACAAGTTAAACCTCCTTTAAGAACTATGTTCTCTAAATTAACACTGTAAATATTATCCTTTCTAGGAACTCTAAGTAAAATTTGACTTTCATCAATTAACTTAAAGTTTGGAGATAAGAAAATACATTCAGTGTTATTAAAGAGAACACTATTCTTTTTGTCACATATTTGTGAGACACTAAAGAGATTAAACTTTAAATCTTTCACAAAATACACATTCTCAAAATCTAGTTTACCAGTTTTAATGGTACCTTTTCCAGTGATTTTCCCTCCTTTGGGGTTACTCCTAAAAGCAACATATCCTCCATCAATTTCTTCATAGTCTGTAAGATAGGACATGTTCCATGTCATGTGCCTTGAGCATCCACTATCTATAACTCCTTTATCCTGTAAATCCACCTGTGGATTGCCCTGCACATAAAGTAAGAAAATCAGTTTATTTTGGGGACCCAAGCTATCACTGACTTAGATCTGCCTTGTGCATCAACATAATCAAACTTTTTAAAGGTGATTGATGCACTGTCATGTTTGGAAACATGGTCTAAAACTTTAATCTTTGTTTTCTAAACCCAACAAGCCAAGGCCTTAATAGCATGAACATAGTTTCCCTTAACAGCATTAACTATTGTTTTTGCCTCAGGAGTAGTAACTACTGCTTTTGGCTTAGCAGTATTAAGTGTTGTTTTCTTTTGAATGGGCATTTTAACGGTTGAATGTGCTGTTTTTGAAAAATGTGACATTGATTTAGCTGCATTCACTGTTGTTTTGGTGTGAGCAGTATTAACTTGTCTAGCAGTATTAACCAATACTGCTAGTTTTGAAATGTTTTGGCTAGCAGTATTAATTTATACTAAACCAGACTTCATTAATACTGCCTTTGGAACCATGTTCTTTTTAACATTGGGGTGAGCCTTTTTAGCAAAATTTTAGTGATTCACCCTTTGTGCATTGTTCCAAACAGGTCTTACCATCCTTTGATTTTGAAACTGTTTTTGATGGTTAACCTGCAAATGATCAAAACTACCACACACATAACAAGTTTTATTGAACATCTCAAAATTACTTCCTAATCTTTGAGACATCAAATTATTCTAGTTCCTCTGATTCCCTCTAGGACTGTGTGTGTTTTACCTAGGTTGCTCAACATTTTTAGTAGTTTTTCTAGCAGTTTTAGATTTAACAATCTCTATCTTAGCAATGCTAGGCCTAACTACCTTCTTTACAACCTTAGGTTGAGGTACATCCTGATCCTCATCATCAGACACCCAATCTTCAATAATTGGTGCATCATTATTCTTTCTTCCTACTTCTACCTTAGGCTCTACACTAGATTCAACTTTTCTTTTCTCAATTACAAGTTCATTAGCAAACTCATCTAAACCAGTGAAAGACAAATTATGTGTTGGAGGTACAAATTTTCCTGTGATTGGAGGGGGAACTTCATTATAGCCTACACCTTTCTTAAAGTTGTCAACAATCTGACAATCTATGAGCTTGTTCACACTTTCAGATGCATGTTCATACCTACTTATATTCAGTTGAATGCTTTCTTTTTCCTTTTGAACAACATCCTTTTCTTTTTGAGCTTTTTCAAGCATTTTCCTAAGCTCTTTAACAAGTTTTTCTCTTACATAAAGTTCACCTTTTAAGATATTAATCTTGTCTACATAATTAGACTCATTCTTTTTTAAAAATTCAAGTATTTCCTCCACTAACTCTAAACCTTTCTGATAACCTAAAACCATTAACTCATACTTCCTTAAATCTTCTAATAGTTTATTATTCTGAGATTCAAATGACTCAACAGTTTCCAAACAAGATTTATAAGAATAAATAGAATAATTTGATACGTTAAAGTCAGAACATGAAGATGAAGATGAGTAAGCCATAAGTGCATAGTTAGATCCTTCTTTAGCCTGATCACTCCAGTCATAGCCACCAAGACCATCACATGACACCAAGGCTGTGGAATTAGAGGTTTCCACAGGCATAGTTCTTTTGGAGCCTTCCTTCTTCCTGTTGTCTTGATTCCTTGGAGCTCTGCACTCTCTAGCAAAGTGTCCCTTCCTGTGGCAGTTGTAGCACTCCACCTTGGACTTATCAAAGCCAATGTTCTCATTGCTATTGACAGTTAGCTTCCTTCCAGTATTCTTTAAAAACCTTCTTGCCCTCATAGTCAACAAAGCCATCTGCCATCTCAAATCCATCTCCTCAATATCTTCTCGATGAATTTGTTCCAAGTCCTCATGTAGAAGTTGAGGACTATTAGGTTGACTAGCCAGGAATGCATAAACAACAGTATCACTCAAGTCATCAATGTTTGTAGGGTTAGCAGCATTAACTTGAGTGAAAGCAGTAGAAACTCCATGACCAGTATTAACTGTTAATTTTTGTGGACAAATATTAATGTGTATGTCTAGAATCGAACTCGAGACCACGGGATTACACACATTACGTATGAAGAATTAATGGATAATAATTAATATATAAACCGTTATGTATTTAATTATTAAAACATAAAAATAACGACTAACGGATGTTAAGTAATTAATGACAATTGACTAATGACCATTAGGTAATAAGAGAAGGACTATAGAAGAAATTAGAGGAACAAGAAGGTTCCGAAATCCCTTGGGGATCCCTTGGCCGATCGGCATAGGCTTGGAATACCCAACCCATTGCCAACTTGTTCTCCAAGATTCTCGTGCTATATATACAAGACCTAGGGTTATTGAATCATTAACTCTTGCAGTCTTGCTATAACCCTAAAACCCTTTTCTTTTTCCTTCTTGTCTTGGCCGATCGATCACATACCTATAAGAGCCGATCGACTTTGTTATTTCTTAAACAAAATTGTTTGGTTTATTTTGTGTTTGAATTACTAGCATAAACATTAATTCGGTTATAGTACGTGTATACAAGATCGTAGTATTAACTCATCATAGTTAATATCTTGGATTGAGTTACAAAACGGTAAGGGGTATCTCGTTAATCCATTCTTGATATAGATTGAAGAAGATTTGAAGTTTGATTCTTGTTGTGCTAGAATCAAAAGGTACGTTCACTTTGTGGAAAACTTGAAGGGGGGGGGGTTGAATAGTTTTACCGGTTTTTATTTTGTTTCAAATCCTTACTTTTGAAAAACTTTGATTTGAATCTTATGTGTAATCAATCAACACCAATATGAACACTAAACTATATTATCTAATGTAAATAATGAATGTAAAGAAAAGAGATGGAAAGATCAAACCGGGACAAAGAGATTTATAGTGGTTCGGTCACGAAGCTCTTCTTCGCCCTACTCCACTCCCCGAGTACCACACTCGAGAGTTTCAAGCACTATGTCAACAAACCTCCCTTCAGGCGGAGAAAACCGTACAACGTCGCTTATCCTAATTTCCGACACTAAGCTAGATGTCGAGTACTAATCTTAGCTAGTACCAATCTACCACGATCCACACGATCCTTTCTACTTCACACAATCAACACACTTGACTCGATCTACCTGATCTACCCTTGATCCACTTGATCAACACACTAGCTCACAAGCTACAAGAGATATTCAATATCTCTACAAGATCACAATGATCTACTCTCACAAACTCTCAAAAGAAAAATGAACTTGATGTATGCTAGAATAGAACAAGTGTGTAACAAATGTTACAAGTGCTCTAACTACAACTACAACACTTTGTATCTCCTTGAATACCTTGTGTTCTTCTCTTGCACTAGTAGAGGAATGAAGGTGATCACTTGGTTGGATGATTGGATCACTCTTTAAACAAAAGAAAACCAAACTAAATGATCAAGAAGAGAAGATGTGATAAGAGTATTGAACTCAGAAAGATATGTGTGAAAAAGGATGCCCAAAAACTATGAAGAGGGCTGGTATTTATAGGCAGAAAAATTCTAGCCGTTATGAGGAATTTAGTGGTACCGTGGTACCGTGCCAGAAAAAAAGGCTCCTCTTTTTGTCTTTAGTGGTGAAAATTTATTTGGGGAAGTTTGGAGCTGATTTTGTGGGGGGAAATAGATGTTATGTTATTTGAACTTCTTTTTCCAATAAAACATTTCTTAATTATTTAAAAATAACTTGTAAAGTATATTTTTGAAAAAAATATTTTGTCGCATTAAAAATGTAAAGTTTTAAACACAAATTCACTTGTTTGATCATTTGTCAAGTTGTAAATTTGTTTGTGCATACCTAGAGTGATTTGCATAGAAATGGGATCTTTCGACTAAAGACTTGTTTACGTTAATTTTAACATAAAGTGTTTTCACATTTTGTCATCCTCAAATGTGAAGTTATCGAAAGATATAAATACCATTTTTAGAACATTATTTGCATCAACAGTCTCCCCATTTTTGATGATGAAAAAACCTGAACTCATTTTAAGTTAAAATTAATTTTAACAAGTTTTTAATGAGGTTATATCTCATTTCTCCCCTTTTTTGTCGAAGCAAAAAGGTTGCTAAAGCTCCCCCTTGATGTATACTCCCCCTCGTTTGCAGGACACCAAGAAATCGAGCAATGATTCTTGCTACAAAACAAAGTTAGATGACAAATATACAATATCTAACATGTAGCAATTAAGACAAATATCCAACCACAAACAAGAAAATGGCCAAGTAGCCAAGCACCAAAAAAATAAAATAAAACAACCACATAAAAAGCCCATTAATTCATAAAAATAAATGTCATACATAAGTATGACTACAACAACAACAAAACTGAAAACAAACTACAAGAATCATATAGAAATCGTTAGTGTCATGAGGCCCTAAGATTTGCTTTGATGACAAAAGGAATCCTAATCTTTTATTTTGGAAACTAAACATGAAGATGTTTAGTTGTTTGGGCTATTGGTTGGTGGAGGAGGTGGTATGATGGGTCCTTGTTGTGGTGTGAGGAGGTGTTCAAGGTAAGAGAACATAAAGTTCAACTCATCCCTAAGGTTGAAGATGAGGTTTCGGTTATGATGACAACATGCACAACTCAAGCTATGTGGCTCTAAAGGATAAAAAATGAGATGACCCATTAGTGGTTGTGGTGACGGAGAGGCGGAAGATGATGATGTGTTGGACCCAAGCTCAAAAGGAGTTGTTGGTGATAGGGTGAAGGTTAGTGCTAATGGTTGAGGAGGACTAGGTGGAGGTAAAGGTGTGGTAGCCCTAATGGTGGAGGATAATGATGAGGTAGGCTTGGTTGAAGTGGCTTTTGATGAAGTCGAAGGTGTAGAGATTGATGCGGTTGAATTGGTTGAGGGTAGTGGTGTGTGAACATCTTCATCATCATCTAATGTAAGATCAATGAGAAGTATCTCATTGGGTGGTTTTATGTTTAGCCTAGGTTTCTTAGCTTTGTGAGAGGTGGTAGCCATGGTAGAAGACATGGTAAGTTTATGATGAATGTGGAACGGTGAGGAAGATCAATGCATGATAAGGGCTTAAATAGCCAAATCAAAGCATGCAAGGATGGATAGGATGGTGAGTTTAGGGATTTGGGAGTGTTGGAATCAGCACATGTTTGCAGATTCTGAGGAAAAGAAGGTCAAAAAGTGGAAGCAAACAGTTAAAAATGTCTTCCCAGGGGACGGTACCAATAAATCACCCACGGTACCACTAAATTTAGTGGTGCCGTGACCTGTAGTTGACATTTTTTCCAGTTCTACAGGATCTAGGCTGCCTAAATGGGTAATCCTAGGGAAACTATTTGCAGCAAATCCTATTGCCTCAATTCACTAAAGAATAATCACATAGTTTTCCTAACACTAGCCACAACTAGCAACTAATAAGATCATGTGATTATCTAAGTTTAGGCTACTATTAAGCATGCATTATATCAAGTAATTTGATCATCTAGTGCATGCAAGAAAAATGTAAAATAAAATATATGAACTAGATAAAGTTCATAAATATAATCAAGCATTAAGCTTAATTAATTAACCAAAGTAACTCATACCAAGTTAGAAATACTAAGTTAATTCGAACTTGATAATGTTAAATGGCCGTAGCCAAGACCCCATTAGTAATAGCTTAATACTACTTGAGTTAGTAATACTAATTAAGTTAGTAATGACTAATCTCTTGATTTCCCTAGCTTTTTGATCCTGTTCCCAATCCCCTTGAGTGCCTTTCCAATAGACTTAAACCCCCTGATCGTTTGCTCATGCATGGACACTTGTCGGTTGTATATCGTTGTTTGCCTTCTCATCACCGCACTCAAATTGGTGCTGTTATAAGGAAGGTCGGTTGTTGGTGTGAACGATGACGTGTCAAGGTTACGAAAGAAAGTGTTGGGAGAAAGTACGAACACGAGAAGTTCCTTCTTCGTTCACTTCTTCATCATCCTCATCCATAGGTTGAGATGACGATCCATGATCGAAGGAGGAAAAAGAGAAAGTGGCATCGGAGGTGGATTTACGACCACGTTTGGACCCTTTGTCACTACGTTGCTTTGTGCGACATTGTGGTCCACCAAGAGGTTTCATAATGGGATCAACAAGAAAGTAGTCGCCATTATTAAGATGTGGGTAATTTGCCATAACCCACCGGAAGAGATGAGTAAGCAACATAAAGTATGGCATGAGCTTATCGGACTGACTCTGAATGTTTTCCATTCTTTTTGCCATGTAGTACGCGAGGTTGTATGGCTCCTCGTTACTAAGGCAATAGAGCATATGGGCAAGACTTGCCGGAACATGATCCCGGTTGCCCGCAAGACACAAAACGTTTTCACGCAGAAGGAGTTCCCAACTTTTGAGATCGGGAAGGAGCTCTTTGAGATAGATGCGATTGGGGTCGAGATGAACTATGGAACCATCACGTTTTTGGTGCTTGTTGGCGACTCGAGGGATTTGGACGTGTTGCTTTATGCTTTGAAGTTCGGGAACTTCGGTACAATATGGACCTTCACTTTCAAGGTGATAGTGAAGTGACTCTAAGGAGTAGTCTTCTATGTATGCACATTGACCATGGGAGGGAACACCAAGAATATCCCTGAGTTCGGTGATGGATAAAATGATATGTTCATTTTGAATCCAAAAATCAAGAAAGACATTACCCTCAAGATCATTGAAGGTACGAACATGACTGTAGAATTCAAGGATGAAACGAGGATAAATTTGATCATTTATTTTATATAAACAATCAAATTGGATAGTAGGAAAGCATGCTTGGATGCCATTCAAAGGAACAAAGCAAGCATCGACTACACGGCCTTCGTGTATATATCGATGTTGGACTCTAAGAAGATAAGATTTTTGCGCATCGGAAATGTTTGGATCATCGACTAAGATAGGAATGTAAGATTTGGTGTCTTGGTAATCGGTACGAGGCATTGTTACCTATAGAAATATAAGTATATATATGTTAACATATTGCATTTTGATGATCACATTTCTAGTGTGTGTGTGCTTATATGCAAACAATGTGGAGGTGCAGTAATCTTGACTCTAAAACAAAAATAATGAGATTACCCAAACACTCCTAACTTCACTTTTGCTCAATCAAATATGTCGAAGATTACACATTAGTTATGTAATTCGATCAATATTTGTGAGATCATGTATGCATGCAAAAACGTTTTTAGTTTGCATCAACAATGCAAGAAAAATGTTTCATGATCCTAGATGTGCTAAATTTTTGAAAACAATGGAATTGGGGTTGTTTGGCAAAGGCGACAATTTGGCGCCAAAATTCTTAAAGTTGAAAAGCTACAATGTTGATGAATCCTAATTCAATTTCAAGTATCCTAGACATGATTCCACTAAAAATATTTAATCTTAATCCAATATAAATAGTAAAATTCAGACTAGAATATATGTGATAAGTGGGTTTATGCAAATCATGTGATTATGGAATCCTATGATTAGCTGTTATGTTATTTGAACTTATTTTTCCAATAAAACATTTCTTAATTATTCAAAAATAACTTGTAAAGTATATTTTTGAAAAAAATATTTTGTCACATTAAAAATGTGAAGTTTTAAACACAAATTCACTTGTTTGATCATTTTTCAAGTTGTAAATTTGTTTGTGCATACCTAGAGTGATTTGCGTAGAAATGGGACCTTTCGACTAAAGAGTTGTTTACGTTAATTTTAACGTAAAGTGTTTTCACATTTTGTCATCCTTAAAACGTGAAGTTATCAAAAGATATAAATAACGTTTTTAGAACATTATTTGTGTTGATCCCAGTTGAGCTTCACGATCTTATTAATTGCTTTAGATAAATCTAAGACAATCGGTATAGAAACTGATCTTGAGTTGTATATCAAATATTATGCGGAACTTAATATTTGATCTTAAGAAGAATTAAAACACAAACAAATTCTCAAACAACACTTCAATATATTAATACGATTGCTCGACAGCAATAGGGTTACAAGAAACCTTGAAGTGTAAACAATAATACGTATGCTAAGATAATCGATATCTAATCCTAACCCTAGAACCTCCTTTTATAGCGTAAAGAGTCCTAGTCGGTTTACAAGACTTCCTATACAAGAAAAATATTCATACGTATCTTTTCTATATTTATCCTTAACATACTATACATATCTAATAAGCAGCAGAGTAAATCTTCTAGCAGCAGAGTCTTCGTGAGCTAGCAACAGAGTTACACTATGCCTATTATCCCAAACCAGCAGAGTCACAAACAGCAGAGTTATTGTGCTAATCAGCAGAGTCACATAACTATTCAGCAGAGTTATGTTTCTCGAATCAGCAGCATCTTTTAGACCCAACAATCCTCCCCTAAACTTGATATTTTTCTTCAAAAATCATCAAGTTTCCTTAAATCCAGCTAATCACCAGGAGGATGCTTCCAAACACTTTACTGTTTTGATGTCTTTGATTCAAGAATCTTCTCATATTTCGTTATCAGTTTATAAGCCTGATTATCTGAAAAGAAATTATTCTGCAATGTCAACATTCCAGGCTTTATCATCTGAGTAATCACTACTGTATTGTTATTCAAAGGGTAATCCTTCTCCACAAGCATGTAGACCTTAACACCCTTACAAACCAATTCATGTACTCCACAAGATTGATACAAATACCACCTATCAACTCTGGAGTTCAACAAATCTCTCCACTCAAGATCTCTCTCATCAGGCTCAAACATGTTCTTCAAAAAGTAATAGTGAATTCTTTCATATATCACCTCTGGTCTCTGATTACTATATTTTTCTTTATACAACCTCCACATCTGCATCACATCATCTCTATCCATAAAATGTAACATCTGAGAGAATCTAACAAATCCATAATACAAATTATTTGATCTCTTAAACTCCCAGTAAGCTTCACTTCCATCCCTGACTGTATGTGAATAAGATATGATTGAATACTTTGTATCTAAAGGAACTGCATTTACAATTTCTGGTTCCTTTTGTGGTACATGAGCTGTAAGATCCATTGTTCTTTTCATATCATCAGCAGTCACCTCTTCAAAATGATGCTCATCAGTCACTTCATCTTTCTCAGAAACACTATCCTCTTTCTCTGAATCACTCATCACTATTGACTCAGTCTTTCTCTTCTTTCTAGCCATCTGCTTTATTCTTCTACCAGTCCTCTTATAACCAATGACTTTCTTAACTTCTTCTCTCTCAAACTCCATGGTTTCCTTGTCATCTTGCTTCTTTGAAACACTTCCAGATGCTCTCTTATGGTCAGATTCCATAACCTCTGGCTTTCTCTTCTTTTCAGAAACTTTTCTTGGATTTAGCTTAGCATAGGTTTCATAAAATTCCTTTTCAATTATAGCATCTGACTTTCCCTTGAAATCCTTCATCTGATAATTTCTAGCATTCTTCAAATAATACTTCATATCATTAACCAATGCTTTCCTTGAAGATGACTTTGGTTTGTAACCATGCTTCTGTGCTTCTTTAATCCTCATAATCAGCTCTTCCCACTTAATTACTCCATTCTTTCTGAGTATAAACTCAACAAGCTCTTCTGTCTTTTCACTTCCTTCCAACTGCTCATCATTTGTTATCAAGAAAGCTTCACCTCTTACAATCATATCAGAGTCTAAGAAATACTGCAATTGTTCATTGAACTCTTCTTGACTAACTTCTTTAGATGTAGAGCTTTCCTTAAATTCAAACATATTTCTTTCCTCATCAGCTGCAATACTTCTTGCATATTCCTCATCCTGAGCAATCTGAGCTTTTTCATCAGCTAAGGCCTTTTCTTGAAGTTGCCTTTCAAGTTCTTCAGCAGCTTCTTTATCATGATGTGGTGTAGGTTGTTGTTGTGATGGTGTAGGAGTTTTAGTTCCTTTGTTCATGTTCAAAAGTACCTGAGCTAAAGTCATCTTTTCATCATCTGATTCAGCAGAGTCCTTTTCTGCTGCACTCTTCTCAGTATCAACAGCAGAAACCTTTAGCCCATCAGCAGAGTGTTCTGCTCCAGCAGAGTCAACAACTTTTTCACTCTTATCACCAACATTTTCACCTGATTTCTTGACAACCTCCCCTGAACCTATTACAACTTCTTGATCCTTAGCATTCACTACAGCCTCCTGATCATTCCTCCCATGTTTGGAAGCATCCTCTTCCAAACTTGGTTTGGAATTCTTCTTTAGCATCCCCTCAAGATGTGTAATCCGTAGCTTAAGCCTACTTATTTCAGCACCTTGAGAAGCTTTGACTGTTTTTAGCTCCTTTCGAAGACCAAGAACTTCCTTTGACAGTTTTGTACAAGTATCTATCAATTCTTTTAATTGTTTCATGATATCCTCACAACTTCGGTCTGTGTTACCTGACCCGAGAGGTTGATCACTGGAATTGGCATTTTGTACTGGTGTTTTAACCGTCAAATCATCTGTTTCAAGTTCAATACTAGCATCAACACTTCGACCTGTGTTACCTGGTCCGAGAGGTGTATCATGTGCAATGTCAATATGTACATCAGTGTCCATCAATTCAATAGTTTCATCTCTGTCCTCATCACTTCGAGATGTGTTACCTTCTCCGAGAGGTGAATCTTTGGACACAAACTCAGTCTCAACCCTAGGTTGAACAGCTGAGCCCCCCATAGAAGCCATTTGGCTGGGGTTACCATCAGTTGTATCAGGTTCCTGAGAACCCTCTACAATAGATGTTGCCATGGTCAAGGTCTTAGTGATGTTAGCACTGTCCTGCTCAACTACTAAGTTGAAAACAGTAGTACCAGCCTTTTCCATCATGGTACCTCCATCACCTGTACCAGCCTCATCTGCATCCATACTGACATTGGCCTGAGGTAGCACAATGTCCTCATGTGGTGAAGTCCTAGGTGATTGGGTATTTTGGGGTTCAGAGGATGATGATTCATTCAAACTTGTAGATGAGGATGTGTGATGGGAAGCTGTGGGTGTTCCAGCTTCTTCATCCTCATTAACTGCAGCCACAATATTCAAGATGTGTTCAGTCAGGGGAGTTATAGCACCAGAAAAGCCTTTGCCATTCTTCTTTAGAAAAGCAAACATCTTGATTGCCATTCTACTACAGGGCTCAACATTTGTATGCCTCAATGGTTCTCTTAGCTGAGAGTTGATAGCAAGTTGTAGAAACCTTGGATACAAATAGAACTTCTTCTTAATAAACTTCTTCATACCCTCAAAAATCATAGAAGAAAAATCAAAAGGTTGCCCTGTTGCCAAACAAACTAAAGCCATAGCTTGAGAAGCACTAAACTCACTCCATCCACCTACTTTGGGAAACAAGGAGTGTTGTAGAGTATGCAATAAGAACTTCCAATGGGGACAAAGATGACCTTTCAAAAATGTTCCACCAGCCTCAGGTCTCTCATATCCAATGTTCTCAAGCTCAGTCAAAACAATTTCTGGGGTAAGGGTAGGGGGTGTAGGTGCGCCTGATAAACGAAGACTTCTCTTAATGGTTGTTTCACTAACGACAATACTTTCACCATCCACACTACCTATCAACCGTTCCTCCCCGTCAAGTATATCCAGTTTAACAGTCGACCAAAATTGGTGCATATGAGATTTATAAATGGTAGGATCAACTGTTAAAGCATACCTTAGTCTAGAAGCACTCAGAAAATCCATAACCTCATGAAATCCAGCAGCTGCAGAAACCTTACTAAGAAATGCAATTTGATTATGTTCTTCCGGAAACTGTCGTCGAGCCATTATGATTTGGGGGTTTTGGGTGAAATGAAAGAAATTAGTGTTCTTGGGTGAGAATCAAATGTAGTTTTGAGCAATTAAAAGGTAATGAGATCGAATTGGTGTATAAGACCGTTTTGATCTAATTAGGTTTAAGAACGCGCCAAAAGTTTCAATTTGACCCTTCTACTTTCAAACTCATCAGCAGAGTTATGAAATTGTTGACCAAAAGTCAACTTTCCCAATATCTTCAAAATCACTCCCTTAAATACAATACCAACCCCGCATTGAAGTCCATAAATTCCTTAATCTCTTTAGCAAATCCCCAATTCACAAACCCTAACTCCAATAATAACCAACCATGAGCTCTTCCAAAGCACCAATCATCGACATATCCTCAGATTCCTCGTCAGATAGCTCACAAGGATGGTCAAACTATTTTCCACCAACTTCAAGAGCATCGTCATCACAACAGAAAGGTAAAGCAGTTGTGGAAGAAGAATACTCTGACCCACTGCCATCAACACCATCTTCCTTTGTAGATTCAAGCGATGATGAAGAAACAAAAGCATGGCCAAAATCCATGACTTTCTATCAAGGTGTCTGGGAAATCGATCCTCCGCAACATCCTTTGACCGCTGAGCTTCAGAAGCAAATGGAGAAGGCGGTTGTTGCTTTTGGTAAGAGTGTGGATCCACCTCGTCCAAAGCCAAGTACGGCAGAGCAGAAACACCCTGTTTCCAAGAAGAAACAGCAGAAGAAACAAGCTCCCTCTACAAGCCAGCAGCAGAGTCCACCACCACGACCAGTCATACTTGCTCTTCCTTGTCCAAGAGTATTTGAAGCCATGGGTACTCGAGGACCTCGCAGCAAGGTTATGCCTGACTTTGCTAGAATTTAGGTTGTGAATCCATGGTTCTTGTTGTCTTTTGAACTCTTTTGATCAATGGTTGTAAGAAAACTTCATCTTGTACGTTGCTTTAGTTATCAATGAATGTTTAAATTTCCTTGCTTTACTTGATTGTGTGTTCATGTAAATCTGCAAAAGGTTAGTAGAAAACCACAAACACAAGCAAGAATATCCAAAAATAACAGCAGAGTAGCATAGCAGCAGACAACTAAACAACAAACAACTTAACAAACAGCAAATGTTGACTTAACAAACAGCACAAATCCTTACAAAAGTTTACAAAAACATACATAGATAAGATGGTTAAAGATTAAAGATTTATCATGCCAATACTAGCAACTAAAAATTGAAATCTACTTATATCAAAACTTTTTGTAAGTAAATCAGCAACATTGTTGTCAGTATGTATTTTGACCACTTGAATTAACTTTTTCTCATAACAATCTCTAATAAAATGATGTCTTATCTCTATGTGTTTTGTTTTAGAATGAAAACAGGATTTTTGATAATGCACATTGTGCTGTTGTTGTCAATGAAAATTTTTGTGTTCATGATATTGTACCCATAATCCAGCAATTGGTTCTGAATCCAGAGCACTTGTCCACAGCAGCTAGAAGCAGCAACATATTCTGCTTCAGTTGTCGAATTAGCCACCACTGTTTGTTTCTTACATTGCCAAGAGATCAGCCTATGTCCAAGATACTGACAGCCTCTAGTGGTTGACTTTCTATCCATAGTAGCTCCAGCATAGTCACTATCTGAGTATGCTATCAAGTCAAATGGTGAATTATTAGGATACCGAAGACCCAATTTTGGTTGACCCTTTAGGTACCTAAAAATTCTTTTGACTACTTCCAAGTGTGAAACTTTTGGGGACACTTGAAATCTAGCACAAGCACACACAGAAAACATGATATCTGGCCTTGAAGCAGTCAGATACATCAATGAACCAATCATTGATCTATAAAGATGTACATCAACCTCTACCCCATTTTCATCCTTGAGCAAAGGTTTGTTTTTATCCATTGGTGTCTTAGCTGCCTTCACATCCTTGAAACCAAATTTCTTTAACAACTCAGCCACATACTTGTCTTGGCTAATAAAAATCCCATCTGGCTTCTGCTTAACTTGAAGCCCCAAAAAGAAAGTCAGTTCTCCCATAGAACTCATCTCAAACCTGCTGTGCATAAGCTTCTCAAATCCTTCACATAACACCTTATTTGTAGACCCAAAAATGATATCATCTACATAAACCTGAACTAGTAGGATATCCTTTTTGTCTTTCTTAATGAACAATGTTTTATCAATGGTTCCTCTACAAAAACCATTGTTCAACAAATATGTGGATAAGGTGTCATACCAAGCTTTAGGAGCTTGATGTAGTCCATACAGTGCTTTCTTCACTTTGTAGACCCTATCAGGATACTTAGGATCTTCAAACCCAGGTGGTTGCATCACATATACTTCATCAGGAATCTTTCCATACAAGAAAGCACTTTTCACATCCATTTGATACACAGGAAAATTCTTAAATGAAGCATATGCTAAAAATAGTCTGATAGCCTCAATCCTTGCAACTGGGTCAAATACCTCATCATAATCTATTCCTTCTTCCTGAGTGAATCCCTGAGCCACTAATCTAGCCTTGTTTCTGATAACAATTCCTCTCTCATCTCTTTTGCATCTGAACACCCATTTAGTACCAATTGCTCTTTGTCCATTAGGCAAATCCACCAATGTCCAGACTTCTTGAAGCTTGAACTGCAGTAACTCCTCTTGCATAGCTTCAACCCAACTTTCATCTTTCATAGCCTTATGAATGGTCTTGGGTTCTTCTTGAGATAGGAAACAGGAAAACATGCAATTTTGTAAATCCTTGTGGCTATTTCTCTTCTTAAGTGTTTGAGCAAACAATCCCTGATCAAGCAAATCACTCAACCCTTTTGATTTACTTCTAGTCTGAACAGCAGAGTGAACATCACCAATTATCTGCTCCTTTGGGTGAATCTTGTGGATTCTTGTTGTTGGTGTGGGACTAACAGGTATATCAGTCTCCAAATTGGATAAATCAGCTTCAGCACCAAAAACATCAACAACTTCATCATCAGTATCCACATACACTTCTTCTAATTCGGGCATCTCATCAGAAGAATCATCATCAGAATCACCATCTTTATCAGCAGTAGAGTCCTTGGGCAGAGCAGCAGAGTTACCAAGCTTAACAGCAGAGTGTTTTACCCTAACAGCAGAGTGTTTTGGCTTAACAGCAGAGTGTTTTGGCCTGGCAGCAGAGTTGAGAGAACTGCTGCTATGTTTACTCCCTTGGATTCCATCAACTTGTGACTCTTCATTTCTTTCCTTATCACCACTCTTGTCATCATGAGAAGGTTCATCAACACCATCTACATTAACCTTTGGAACTTCCTTATGAACAGCATCACCATCTGAACTCTTTCTCTCTTTATCTGTTGGAGAGACGTATTGATCAAACTTCCACTTTTCAATCAAAACAAACTCCTCTGCAGATCCATCCTTCTTTGCTTGTGAACCTGTATTAGGGTTAGTTTGTGTACCTGCAGACATGTTAGTAGTACCTGCAATGACTGGTTGATAATTCATACTCTTGGTTAAAGAATCAATATCAAACATCCACTCAGGACCTTTTCCATCAACATTAGGTGTGGTTTCTCTAATTATAACATGCAAATTTTCTACCACATGCCCAGTCCTTTGATTGAAAACCCTAAAAGCCTTACTTTCAGTAGAGTATCCAACAAAGTAACCTATGTCTGCTTTCTCACTAAACTTGCCTAAGTGGTCAATGGTGTTTAAGATAGTGACAGGACACCCAAATGGTCTAAAGAAATCAATCAGTGGTTTCCTACCATGCAATAACTCATAAGGGGTCTAATTGTGAGGTTTAACTATCTTAGTTCTATTTTGCACATAACAAGCAGTGTTGACTGCTTCAGCCCAAAAGATAGTGGGTAACTTAGACTCTGACAACATAGTCCTAGCAGCCTCAATTAATGTTCTATTTCGCCTCTCAGCCACACCATTTTGCTGAGGAGTTCTAGCCACACTAAATTGTCTAGTTATCCCTTTTTCCTCACAGAACTGATTCATCACTTGATTCTTAAATTCAGTTCCATTGTCACATCTGATGATTTTAACCTTGTGATTAAATAGGTTTTCTATCCTAGTAATAAAAGCCTTAAGAATGCCAGGTGTTTCATTCTTAGTAGCTAAGAAGAATACCCAAGTAAACCTACTATAATCATCAGTGACCACTAAGCCATACATCTTTTTGTTCAAACTATTCACATAAGTGGGTCCAAATAGGTCCATGTGTAACATAAACAAGGGTTCAGTTATAGAATTCACCAATTTGGACTTACAAGATGCTCTATGTTGCTTTCCCATTTGGCAAGCAACACATACTTCAGGATTCTCAAAAACCTTCGAAGGTAATCCTCTGACCAAGTTCCCTTTCACCAACTTGTTGATAGCCTTGTAGTTCAGATGTCCAAGCCTTCTGTGCCATAGTTTGGATTCATCAATAGTGGCTTTGGCAAACAGACAAGTTAAATCTCTTTTGGGAATAATGTTCTTTATGTCCACACTGTATATGTTGTCATTTCTAGGGACTTTAAGAAGTACTAATTTATCATCAGGTATCTTATAGTCGGGAGATAAGACAAGACATTCAGTGTCTGTAAAAAGAACAAAATTCTTTCTGTCACACATTTGTGAGACACTAAAAAGATTAAACTTTAAGCCATTCACCAAGTACACTTTTTCAAAATCCAATTTTCCAGTTCTGATCATGCCTTTACCAACGATTTTACCTCCTTTAGGGTCATTCCCAAAGGCCACATATCCACCATCCAAAGCTTCAAAATTCTCCAAATTGCTTTGGTCTCCAGTCATGTGTGAAGAGCATCCACTATCAAAAATGCATTTATCCTTTAGCTCCTTTTGTAGATTGCCCTGCACAAAAAGTAAGAGAATTAGTTTCTCTTTGGGACCCAAGCCATTACTGACTTGGATCTACCTTGTGCATCAAAGTAGTCAAATTTCTTCAACTGCATTGGTGCACTGCTGTGTCTGAGAACATGATCCAAAACTTTAACTTTAGGTTTCCAGACCCAACAAGCTGAGGCTTTAACAGCATAAAAATGATTGCCCACAACAGTATCAGTAACAACTTTAGGCAAAACAGCAGAGTCTGCCTTAACAGCAGAGTTTGCCTTAACAGCAGAATCAACTATATCCTTCTTTATGGGCACTGTTGATGCAATAGGAGAGATAACTCTAGAAGTACCATCTCTCATCAAGACTTCCTTGGGAACCATGTTTCTTTTGGGGTGAGGGTGAGTCTTTCTAGCAAAGTTTTTATGGTTCACCCTTGTGTACTGGTTCCTAACTGGTTTTTGATAGTAGTAACACTCATCTTGCAAATGTTCAAAACTACCACAACTATAACATGCCTTTTTAAGTAATTGAAAATCAGTACCTAATTTTTGTGAAACTAGGTTGTTCCAATTTCTCTGGTTTCCTCTAGGCAAATTATTAGTTCTCTTAGGATATACTCTAGGTGTGTTATCAAACTCAGCCATCTTCCTAGAGATACCTTTACCTAGCTTAGGCTTAATAAACTCAACCTTTTTAGCTCCAGGTACTTTTGATTCAACAACAGCAGGAATTTCTTCCTTTTTGTTCTTAGGGGTTGAATCAGATTCTACTACCTCATCATCACTGTCAGACTCCCAATCTTCAATCAGGGGTGCTTGTTCATACTTCTTTACCTCAACCTTAGGTGACTCTATGTTAGTTTCACTAGTTTCACCTACAGGTTTAGCCCCAGACTCAGATATGAAAGTTAATGTCCTAGTAGGAGGGGCATTAGCACTAAGTTTCTTAGGGTGAGCAACAGCATTATATCCTAGACCACTTCCTGAGTCTGCAAAGTGTCTTCCTATTGGTTTACTGAGAATGTCAGTGGCAAATTGTTGTTTGTCCACCCTAACTACATGTTTTTCAGTCTCACTTTTAGCTAAATCTCTAGCCTGTACAGCCTCTTCTACTTTTTCCATAAGAACCTTAATCTCATCATCTTTCTTGATAAGCTCATTTTTCAGAATAGTGATCTGATCAAGATATTCAATTTCAGCCTTTTTATAAAATTCTAGCTTCTCTTCTAAGTTCTTTAAACCATATGCATAACTTAGATTGTCTAACTTAAGTGTTTCATTTTCCATCTTAAGATTTCCATTGCTAGACTTAAGTTCATCAATTTTATCAGAACATGATTTAAAAGAACAGGATGATTCAGTTGATACCTCAGAGTCTGATCCAGAGGAAGAGTAGGCCATGAGAGCAAAATGTTGTGCTTGAGGTTCCTCTTCAGCTATCAATGCACAATTTGGACCATCCTCAGCAAGATCACTCCAGTCATAATCTCCTAACCCATCACATGATACCATAGCAGTAGTAGGATTTGGCTCTTCATCAGCAGACTTCTTGAAATTCTCATTGCTTCTTTTTGGTACTCTGCATTCTCTTGCAAAGTGTCCCTTCTTTCTACAGTTAAAACATTCAGCCTTTGATTTGTCAAATCCCACATTCTTGTCCCTTCTGAACTTCATCTCTTTACCAGTTCTTTTAAGAAACCTTCTTGCCCTCATAGTTAACATTGCAAACTGCCATTGCATATCAATCTCTTCAACATCATCAGGATCAAGTTCATCCAGATCTTGAGGCATGACTGAAGTACTTGTAGTAAGTTCAGCCAAATAAGCACAAATAGCTGCATCACTGATGGTGTTGGTGTTGGTGGAGTCAGCAGCAGAGACATGTGAACCAGCAGCAGGAACAAAAGTACCAGCAGCAGAGTACTGATCTTGATGACTACCAGAATTCTTGTTGCTTGAGGAAACAAAAGCAAGATTATTTGTGGTAGAAGATGAACTTGACAATCCTTTAACTTCTGATTCATACACCTTCAAGTTGTTATACAGATCGTCCAATGTCATAGTATCAAAATCTTCCTTGTGCCTCCAAACCACTGTATGAGTGTTCCATTCAGAAGATAGACTTCTCAGAAACTTAAGATTGACATCTTCTTGAGATGGCTCAATCTTCAAAAGAGCCATCTGACTGGTTAGCTTATGAAGTCGATCATAAGTTCCCTCAATGTTCTCAGAACTTAAAGCAGTGAAAGTTTCAAACTGATGCTTCAGTAGATTCTTTCTTGATTTCTTGGTAGCTTCATTCCCACCAAATCGAAGTTCGATTGCTTCCCATAACTCCTTAGCAGACTCAATATGAGTAAAACTCAATTGATAATCATTAGGTATTCCCATCATGAGAATACTGTGAGCCTTGACCTCCAATCTTCTCTGCGCTTTCTCCTCACTTGTCTTGAGAGTCAAAACTGATCCAGTAGCAGTTTTGGTTTGCACACTGTCACCATGCAGAACAACTTCCCAAAGTGAGTAATCAACCATTCTCATGTATTGTTGAATCCTCATCTTCCAGATCTCATACTCTCCAGTCTTGAGCATAGGGACCCTTGATGCAGTAACCATATGTGTAGAATCGGCTTCCATTGCTTACTTGTTGAATTAACAGATCTTGTAAGAAGTAATTCTTCTTGGTACCAGTTTCTAGATCACAAGCTCTGATACCACTTGTTGATCCCAGTTGAGCTTCACGATCTTATTAATTGCTTTAGATAAATCTAAGACAATCGGTATAGAAACTGATCTTGAGTTGTATATCAAATATTATGCGGAACTTAATATTTGATCTTAAGAAGAATTAAAACACAAACAAATTCTCAAACAACACTTCAATATATTAATACGATTGCTCGACAGCAATAGGGTTACAAGAAACCTTGAAGTGTAAACAATAATACGTATGCTAAGATAATCGATATCTAATCCTAACCCTAGAACCTCCTTTTATAGCGTAAAGAGTCCTAGTCGGTTTACAAGACTTCCTATACAAGAAAAATATTCATACGTATCTTTTCTATATTTATCCTTAACATACTATACATATCTAATAAGCAGCAGAGTAAATCTTCTAGCAGCAGAGTCTTCGTGAGCTAGCAGCAGAGTTACACTATGCCTATTATCCCAAACCAGCAGAGTCACAAACAGCAGAGTTATTGTGCTAATCAGCAGAGTCACATAACTATTCAGCAGAGTTATGTTTCTCGAATCAGCAGCATCTTTTAGACCCAACAATTTGCATCAACACACTTTAAATATTCGGTTAATTCTTATGTGTTAAAATTAGATCCTACGCTTCCGCATATGTGTATGATGATTACTAGATTAATATATGAACTAGTCATGATTATTAAATTCTAACAGTGGCATCACGAGCCGTTTTAACATGTAATAAATTACCGAAACACATAAAAAACGAATCTTGGATTAGGTTTTCATGTTGTCGATTTTTTAGGGTTTAAAAATTCGTAACCCTACTTTTTTAGGGGGGGCGATGCCCTTGTAATTAAAAATTAGTTTTGCAGTTTTGAAACCCTAAAATTGTAACATGTTTATGTGGTTAAAGTTGTGTTCCTTGTGACTTGCATTAATCCATGATGAAACATGCATGTTTATCATTGATTAGGGTTTGATTAATTGTTAAGTTAAATTACACATGTAATTATGATAGATTTAAAATTGGGGAAGACCTCAATTAATTATATTAATGAATCTATTATGTGCTATTTGGTATATGTTTGCTAAGACTAACGCAATCGATACATCGATGCATGTGGCTCACCTACCATTGTAGGTGATTGTCTTAGTTAAATATATGCATAATTAGCATAGAAAGATTATTAATAGGTTTTATCAAACAAGTTTGCATGTGGCTACTTGATACATAAATTAATTTTTAAGATTATGTGTGCTTATTTAATTGTTTGTTTTTATTAATTACTTGGTTTTTTGTTTAAATTGTATGACACGTTGTAAGCAAAAAGAAAGGTAATTTTTGAAATAGAAAATAAATTGACTAAATAACTATGAAACTTGTTGTAATGAATTATAGATCTTGCAAAGTCTTATGTGCCGATAGTGGTTCACTTCGCACGGTAATTTGCTCCCAAGCGAGACTAGCAAGATTATAGTTTATTACATGTTTTGAAGACTTAAAGTCATAAACTTTTAATTGAGTGATGAGTTTTGTACCAATAGTGTGAACGGCTCACCCAATTTTTACAAACTATAAGAGGGGTATAAGGAGGATTGACATTAAAGTGTCAAACCGAAAGAGACGCGTTTTTAATTGGCATTTAGTGCTGACGTTTGTCTCTCCGCTCCTTTGTGCGTTAAATTGGAGCTACCAAGTAAGCTATTTTATGTACAAAATCATCTTAAGGGTGAATTGACCTCAATTCCATGTGCCACTTTGTGGTAATTATCCGAATAACTTGGGACTTTTGACTCATGCAGCAGTAGGATATAGTGGGCGATAATTGTAGGTAATTCTTTTATTGGTGAACCCAATACCTCAATTAAAACTTTGTTGATTTAAAATATTAGCCTTAATTGGTAAATAAAAATGTTTTGAAAACTTATGATACGAAGATGTGTGCATGCTTCTTCGTACATATTTTGATTTACACATCAAAATTATTACCCTAAAAATTTAATTTCATGCCATCTAATTATAAGAAACACTTGAAGTTATTATTTAGCCTAAGTGAGACCTTACCTAGATTTTAATGACAAGGTAAATTTCCATTATGCGTGAGACCAGTAATGGAGAATTTGCAGTTTCTAAATTAGACAACTTAATTAAGTTGTTAGTGAGATCTAGAAACTTAAGGCATGAGATGGGATGAAACATGCTTACATTGCAAATTGTATTTGGCAAATGTAAATCCCATAATGACCTAGGAGTCGGAAATTGTTTGCCAATTATTATTCGACAGGTTACCATATTTTGTATTTTCACTACTAGCAGATCAACTGATGTAGTGAAACTATGAAAATTTGGATCCTAGTTTTTCAAGAAAATTCAATGGTTATACGAATATTTCCTTGGGTATTTTATTTTCTTGAAAAGTTGTATTATCAGAATACTAATATTTGAAATTTTTCTGTAGAAATGGCTTAACCCGATAAAGCTGTACTAAGTTCTGCCTTCAAAAACCACTTTGAAGGGGAAAAATCGACTGGCCCTGCAGTAATTGTTGATTTGATCAGAAAATTATATTGCTGCAAGCAGGGTGAAGGTAAACTTGTTAGTGATCATGTGTTGGAAATGAAGAGTTACATGGACCAACTACACCAGATCAACTACATCTACCCAGAGAATGTGTGTGTGAACCTAATCAACAGATCCTTGAACAAGGATTTTTCTGGTTTTGTTCGAAACTATAACATGCATTGCGCGGGGAAGACAGTTACAGTGTTGCTTGCAATGCTTGTGGACTATGAGAAGGGTTTACCAAACAAGGCACCTACTCCTCAGGTATTAGCTATACAAGGAGGTAGGATCCAAAAGCCAAAACCGCAGGCGAATAAGAAGGGTAAGGGTAAGGTTGACAAGGGTAAACAAGTTATGGCCTATCAACCTATGCCCAAGAAGAACAACCCTAAGAAGAACAAGGTGAATCCTAACAAGAAGGATCAGGCTTTTCATTAACTTATAAAATAAATTCCTGGGTATACGATACTGGATGTGGTATTCATATTTGCAATACACTGCAGGGATTTAGAGTTGAAAGGAAACTAGCCTATGGAGAACAATATCTGCACGTGAGTAACGGAGCACATGCAGCTGTTGAAGCTATAGGCGTATTTAAATTAGTTTTGCCTTCGGGCTTAGTACTGTTTTTAAATAATTGTCATTATGCACCTACTATTGTTAGAGGTGTTGTTTCCTTATCGTGTTTATTGGATATTGGTTTTAAACATACTGTTACAAGCAATGGAATTTCTGTTTCATTAAATAATGTTTTTTATTTTAATGTTTTTGCTGTGAATGGTGTATTTGAAATTGATTTGAATGATTCCAATAATTATAATTCAATGTATAGCATCAATAATAAGAGAATCAAGAATGTTTTGGATTCATCTTATCTTTGGAATTGTAGACTTGCTTATATAGGCAAGACTCGTATGGAAAAGCTGCAACGTGATGGGCTTTTACAAGATATCAATGATGAATCATTTGATACATGCGAATCTTGTACATCTAGGAAGATGACAAAGAAACCTTTCAATAATCGTATGGAAAGGGCTCCTGATCTACTTGGTTTAATACATACTGATGTGTGTGGACCACTTAGACATGTGTCAAAAAGAGGTGCTAGCTACTTATTAACCTTTACTGATGATTTCAGCCGTTATGGATATGTTTATTTATTTAAACATAAACATGAGGTATTTGAAACATTTAAGGTTTTCAAAGCAGAAGTAGAATTGCAACTTGGAAAGAAGATTAAAGCTCTTCGATCCGACAGAGGTGGTGAATACCTGAGTCAAGAGTTTAAAGATTATTTAGCTGAGAATGGAATTGTCAAGCGTCTCACATCTCCATATACTCCACAGTAAAATGATGTATCTGAGAGAAGAAATTGTACATTGTTGGACATGGTGCGATCAATGTTTAATCTTACAACTCTAACTTTATCCTTTTGAGATTATGCCTTGGAATTTGCTATTTGCATTTTGAATATGGTTCCAACGAAGAAGGTTGATAAGACACCTTATGAGTTATGGTATGGAAGAACTCCTAACTTGTCTTATTTAAAGGTCTGGGGTTGCGAGGCGTTTGTTAAACGTGACTCAGCAGATAAACTCCAACAGAGATCTGTAAAGTGTATCTTTGTAGGATACCCAAAGGAAACGATGGGTTACTACTTTCACTACCCACCTGAAAACAAAGTAATTGTTGCTAGGTATGGAGATTTTCTTAAAAAATATCTCATATCTCAAGAATTCAGTGGGAGGATTTATGATCTGGAAGATGATCAAAAAGATACATTACCTTCTGAAAACACTAGCGAACTTCCTGTAGAACCTGAAAGTCTGGGTCCTCCACCTGAAGTTGTTCCCATTCGCAGATCTGCAAGGACTGTGAAAGCACCTGAACGTCTATGTCTTAACGTAGAAGTTGAGGAAACTATATTAGGGGATCTTGGAGAACCTGCTAATTATAGAGCTGCCATGAATGATCCTGAAAGGGACAAATGGCTAATTGCTATAAATGGGGAAATGCAATCCATGAGAGATAATGAAGTCTGGATTGAAGTAGACCTTCCTTCCAATGCCAAGGTAGTTAGATGTAAGTGGCTCTTCAAGAAGAAAACTGACATGGATGGAAATGTACACACCTATAAGGCCCGTTTGGTAGCTAAAGGCTTTACTCAAACTTATAGTGTTGACTACGAGGAGACCTTTTCTCTTGTAGCTGACATAAGGGCTATTTGGATTCTCATAGCTATAGCAGCATACTATGATTATGAGATTTGGCAAATGGATGTCAAAACCGCCTTCTTAAATGATCGCCTAGATGAAGACATCTATATGGCGCAGCCTGAGGGGTTTGTGAATCCAGAATTTCCAAACCGTGTATGCAAACTTCAAAGATCCATTTATGGATTGAAGCAAGCATCACGGCAATGGAATAAGAGATTTGATGAAGAAATCAAAAGGTTTGGGTTTACTCATAATCTGGATGAGCCATTTGTATATCACAAAGCTAGTGGGAGTGATGTTATTTTCCTAGTCCTATATGTTGATGACATATTAATCATGGGTAAAAATATTCCAAGTTTGAAAGAGGTTAAAGCCTATCTTGGGAAATATTTTACCATGAAGGATTTACGAGAAGCAGCATATATTCTAGGAATCAAGATTTATAGAGATAGATCAAAGCGGTTGATTGGATTAAGCCAAAGTGCTTACATTGATAAAATATTGAAGAGATTCAATATGCAAAATTCCAAGAAGGGATATTTGCCGATGCAAGAGAATCATGGCTTAAGTAGCAAAGCATGTGCTTCAACACCTGAAGAGGTGACTGTCACACCCCCAAATTACGTGACTTGCAGCGGAATGGAACATCCGGGGGCATGACTGGTCATAGCACCAAAGTTGCAGTTATATTGAACGACCTAAAGTGTCGTTTAGAAAATACATCGTTTGATAATTTAAAACATTCAGAGTTAAAAAGTTTAGGTCCCAAAAGGTGAAACAAGTTTGCGGAAAATAAGTTCATACAATTCAAACGATGGTTAAGTGCATAAAATATAAAGTGAGACGCGTCGACTCCGCGACTCCATGATATGTCCTTATGCAAGCCAACATGCAATACTTTAATTACCTGAAAATACATTGCTAAAACAGTCAACAATAATGTTGGTGAGTTCATAGGTTTATGTAAATGAAATGAATTGTACGGTAACCACAAGTATAAAGTGTATGAAAAAATGCCACATAAAAATAATACATTAGCTCTTAAGCTCATGACCCCGAAGCTAGACTGAATGAAATGCCCCAACAGAGTGTTTGCCAATCACTCCAATATGATTCAAATGAAATGCGTTCGTTTGACAAGTTGGCGCTACCAACCCGAACGGAGGAGTCACCCTCAATAGATCTATTCACTCACTCTCGCTTGCTCACAATTAACGGTTCATGATAATAAAGGGGACTTTAAATCTGGGCAATGATGTAACTTAAGCAATGTAAATGAGTTTGGATACTTTG
Organism: Artemisia tridentata subsp. tridentata; assembly: GCA_021014915.2. NCBI lineage: Eukaryota > Viridiplantae > Streptophyta > Magnoliopsida > Asterales > Asteraceae > Artemisia > Artemisia tridentata. Next base: position 68,058,963 of record CP139501.1, on the reverse strand, counting down.
GCCCGCATATAAAAATGGTGCGATGTATTCTCCCCCGAGAGTTTAAAAATCAATAAACAATTTAAAACGGGGCTATGAAAACTCACCTGATATGATATAGCAACAATGATCACAATGGATATGATGAGATGAGGCTCGGTTCCTAACCGCGACCTATCATGAATGATATGATCTAAAGTAAGCAAATGAAATGATGTTACTCATGCAAACACGTATGTTATTGATACCACTCGAAAGTTTTGAAAATAACGTTTATCGCCGAAAAATACATTTTGACGTCTCGTTAAGTTATAAACTACTTTTCGTGTAAATATGTTGAAACTACACTCCATGATCCTCGTTTGGCGTTCTATCGGCAAAATATAATGTTTTCGTCGCAAAACAATACTTTTCATACTTGTGAAAATATGTCCAAAACGGCATCGCAAAACTAGTCGCGAAATAGTGTACGTTAAGTGTTAGTGAATAAACTCGACGGTCTTGAAAACCTTGTAACATTATTTAAATGTCGTGTTATTTGACTTTTGATCATACGCGTCTTGATTAGATAGAAAACCGGCTATGAATGTGATGACTTGCAAAAATACTAACTTTTATACTTAGAAAATATTTTCTAATAGGGCTGTCAAAATAAACTAGAGTTCGTCGGCTTTGAACGTGTATATCTCGGTCGTTATAAGCTCGTTTTCTACGTTCTTTATATGCACGGATTCGTCATAACATGAACTAACATAATCTTAGTAGCTCGGCTCTCCTAGATCATGTCTAACGCCTCGTTTGGTCCTTTGAAGTTCGGCTAACAGCACGCTCATTTTCAGAAAATTAGTTTTTCGTCGTCTAACTTGTAAAAATCATATCTCCTCGGTTTTTAGTGATTCAAGCGGCCACGGTTTCGTTTTTGAAAGAACTTTCTAAATTTGAAGGCCAAAATAGTTCAAAAGTTACTGAAATTTCCAGATTACACGATTTTGGACAGTAGCTATTTTAGATTGTTAAAAACTCATTTCCTTGGTTCTAAACTTGATCATACCACCTCAAATCAACTCCACAAGTTCGCAAATCCTACCATACACCTTCTTAGGGTGTCATGGGGTCCTAAACATCACCAATCTTGGTGGATCTCATGTGATTACTAGTGAAACTTATAGATCTAGTGTTAATGATAGTTTATAAGCAAAGTGGTATCTAAAACATAAGTAACTTGCATAATCAACTATTATAACTTGAAAATACATAATCATAGGAAGTAAATAAAAGTATGAAAAGATCATAAAGATGTTCTTGAAGTTTACTTACAATGTTGGAGTGATTTGATGAGAAAATGTGCAATAACTTAGGGTTTTGATCACAAAGCCTTAACTAGGATAGTAAATGGAGTAAGATTAATACTTGAACTTCACAAAATGATGGATTTCTCCCTTGGATCTTGGTTTGGCCGTGGGTATGGATGAAGAGGAAGAGAGTGTTTGATCTAATTTAGCTAGTGAAATGTTACTTGTGTTATGTTATAGAAATAAAATCAAAAGACAAGGAAACATGGACAATTAATGAAGCATGGTTTAGTAGAGAAATTGGTGAAAGTAGGCATGGGGGGCGGGGGCGGCAAAAGAGTGTGGGAAATGGAGTGTGTAAGTGAAATGTAAGAGTTTAGGTAGTTTAGGTTAGATATTATTAGTTTTAGGGGATACCGGGTACCGAGTTAACTAGAAATAAATCGTGACGATGTAAAATAAAATACGACGAAGTTGTAAAATTTGTAAAATCATATTCCTTGCAAGAATCGGGTGTTAGAATGATAATCGGGTTGAAATATCGTAAACCGACGGAGTTATAAGCTCCTAATGGAAAATGTAGCAATTGATTTGAAAACACCGGGTAAAGTAATAATATAATCTTTATATTATTATAATTAGTATGAAAATATATTAGGATCATAGTCGGGAGTGTCGGATATAATGTTAGTAGTAATGACTGGGTGGTAACGTTAAATAAATATTTAAGCATACGTTAATGAAAATCACACAAACCCGTGCATGACCTATTATGATACTGATATTACTGATGATATGTAGACTACTCTAGTCTATATGACGTGTCCTTACTGATGATGCATGAATACGCAGTTAAACCTAACTGGTTACGCGTATTTGAATACCCGTAAATCTAGTTTACGAAATGATGAATGATGCCCATGAATAGTGATTCCCTCCGGGAATGAATAGTGTCATGTGAATAGTGAAATAATGAATAGTGATCGGTGAATAGTAATTAATGAATAGTAACTCATGAATAGTAAATTGTCGAGGTTTGGGAAAATGACCTGAAATTGTGATTTGTGACAGTCGACCACCCTAAAAGGAATTCAGTCCCTGAATTCAGCTGATGTTGGTCTCTGGAGTGGTCTCTGTGAAAAGATGCAGGTATTTGAGTCTCATTTGGTCTTCCCGCTCCCAAGTAAACTCAGGACCTCTGCGAGAATTCCAGCGAACCTTGACGATAGGAATTCAGCTTTGCTTCAACTGTTTGACCTCACGGTCCTTGATTTCTACTGGTTCCTCCACAAAGTTAAGCTTATCGTCAAGCTGAATTTCTTCCAATGGTATCACGAGTGTTTCGTCTAAAAGACATTTCTTGAGGTTTGAGACATGAAACGTGTTATGGACACTGCTGAGCTCTTACGGAAGCTCCAGCCTTTATGCTACCGGACCAATCCTTTCCAGAATCTTAAATGGCCCAATGTATCTCGGGTTCAACTTCCCGCGTTTCCCGAATCTTATCACGCCTTTCCAAGGCGAGACTTTCAACATGACTTTGTCTCCAACCTGAAATTCTGATGGTTTGCGTCGAACATCGGCGTAACTTTTCTGTCGGCTTCTGGCTGTTTGGAGTCTTTCTCGAATTTGAACTATCTTTTCTGTTGTTTCTCTAACCAACTCTGGACCAGTTAGTTGTACATCACCAACTTCGGCCCAACAAACTGGGCACTGGCACTTGCGACCATAGAGTGTCTCGAATGGTGCAGCCTTTATGCTCGTGTGATAACTGTTATTGTAAGAGAACTCGATCAATGGCAAATGGTTAGCCCAACTATTTCCAAAGTCAATCACACATGCCCTGAGCATGTCTTCCAATGTCTGAATCGTTCTCTCGCTCTGACCATCGGTCTGAGGATGATAGGCAGTACTCATGTCTAACTTAGACCCAAATGAATCTTGCAATGATTCCCAAAAGTTTGAAGTAAAGCGACTATCCCTGTCGGAAATGATGGAAACTGGTGCACCGTGCTTTGAGACTATTTCCTTGACGTAAAGTCTGGTGAGCTGATCCATAGTATAAGTCTCTCTGATTGGAATGAAATGGGCTGATTTAGTGAGTCGATCGACTATTACCCAAATAGCATCGAAATCTCCTGATGTTTTGGGAAGTTTAGTGACAAAGTCCATTGTAATGCATTCCCATTTCCACTGTGGAATTTCCAGTTGCTGAAGTAATCCTGAAGGTTTCTGGTACTCGGATTTGACTTTAGCACAAGTAAGACATTTGCTGACATACGTAGCTATCTCAGCTTTCATATTCGGCCACCAATAAAGCTTCTTGAGATCCTGATACATCTTATCAGAACCTGGATGAATGGAGTACTTCGACTTGTGTGATTCGTGCATAATCAACTCTCGTATTCCACCATAGAGAGGTATCCAGCTTCTATCCTTGAAGCATAATACTCCATTTGACCTCTTCACTAAACCGTTTGCATTATCTTGCATTCCTTTGAGTGTCTCACTTGGTAGGTTTTCGTCCTTGAGTGCCTCGACTTGGGCCTCGAGGATTTTTTATGGTAATGGTGAAATGATCGTCATTCCCAATGATCTGACTCTCAAAGGCTTGAGTCGTTCCTTCCGACTGAGTGCATCTGCCACAACATTGGCTTTCCCTGGGTGATATTTGATTTCACAGTCGTAATCACTAAGTAGTTCCAACCAACGATGTTGTCTCATGTTGAGTTCCTTCTGATCAAGGATGTACTGTAAGCTCTTGTGATCGGTAAATACTACACACTTTGTTCCATAAAGATAGTGCCTCCAAATCTTGAGTGCGAAAATTACTGCACCCAACTCTAAGTCGTGTGTGGTATAATTCTTCTCATGTTTCTTAAGCTGTCGAGATGCATATGCTATAACCTTCTCGTTCTGCATTAACACTGCTCCCAGTCCTTTATGCGATGCGTCACAGTATACTACGAAGTTTTCAATCCCTTCTGGTAGTGCCAAAATCGGCGCGCTGCAAAGCTTCTGCTTCAATAACTGAAAAGCGGTTTCTTGTTTTTCTCCCCAATCGTACTTCTGGTTCTTTTCTGTCAACTTGGTCAGCAGCTTAGCTATCTTAGAAAACCCTTCAATGAATCTTCTATAATATCCGGCAAGTCCTATGAATTGATGAATTTTTGTGGGAGTCTTTGGTGTTGCCCAATCTTTAACTGCCTCAATCTTTGCGGGATCAACCTGTAGTCCTTGACTATCAATGACATGACCAAGAAATTGTACTCTTCGAATCCAAAAATCACACTTCGAAAATTTGGCATACAGTTTCTCTTGTTTGAGCAGTTCTAGGATTGTTCTAAGGTGTTCTCGGTGCTCTTCTTCACTCCTTGAGTAAATCAAGATATCGTCAATGAATACAATCACGAACTTATCTAAATATGGCTTGCACACCCTGTTCATGAGATCCATGAACATAGCTGGTGCGTTGGTCAGTCCGAATGGCATTACCTGAAATTCATAATGACCATAACGTGTTCTAAATGCTGTCTTCGGAATATCATCCTCCCGAACTCTCAACTGATGGTAACCTGACCTCAAGTCGATCTTGGAGTAATAACTGGAACCTTGTAGTTGATCAAACAAATCGTCGATCCTGGGAAGTGGGTAACGATTCTTCACCGTTAACTTGTTTAATTCTCGATAGTCGATGCACATTCTGAAAGATCCATCTTTCTTCTTTACAAACAAGACAGGTGCTCCCCAAGGCAAGGAACTCGGCCTAATGAATCCTTTGTCCAATAGTTCTTGCAATTGGTTCGACAACTCTTGCATTTCTGAAGGTGCAAGTCGATACGGTGCTCGCGTAACTGGTGCAGCTCCCGGCACTAAGTCAATCTAAAATTCGACTTGGCGAGTAGGTGGAAGTCCTGGTAAGCCTTCAGGAAAGACTTCTGGAAACTCTTTAACAGTTGGTACATCTTCAAGTCGCTTCTCCTCCAACTTCTTTTCTGTGATATGAGCCAAGAATGCATAACAACCCTTCTTTATGCATGTCTATGTTTTAATGCACGAGATGATGCTGAGTCTAGTCCTACTGCGTTTACCACGAACGATTAAGGTTTCGCCGTCATAAGGAAGATGAACAACTTTCTCATCACAAATGATTTTTTCATGATGTTGAGATAACCAATCCATACCGATAACAATGTCGAAACTTCCAAGTTCTACTGGTATGAGATCTATGTAGAATGGGTGATTAAGAAAATTGAGAGTGCAACCACGAATGATGGTGTTTGTGCCAACTAAACTACCGTTAGCTAGTTCAACGTGATATGGAGTGTCTAATGCGGTTGGTTCAATGTTGAGTAAAGGTGCAAATGCAGTAGAAACAAAACTTCTATCGGCTCCTGAATCAAATAAAATAGATGCATAGCGATTATTAACGAGGAACGTACCCGTAACGACACTCGGGTCTTCCTTGACATCTTCTCCTCCTATGACATAAGCTCTTCCCCTGGGTGTTCCACCCTGATTTCCAGACTTCTGATTCTTTCCCTTCGGACAGTTATTCTTGAAGTGTCCAACTTCTCCACAACCAAAACATGTTGCTGGGGGTTTCTGATTATCAGCCACAAACGGAGCTTTGCAATCCCTGGTCGAATGACCGACCCTCTTACAGTTCCCACAAGGATTTGGACAATTTCCAGGGTTATGGTGGGTTTGAAATTTGTTGCACTTGGGTAACGTACCACTGTAACCCTTCTTCTCAGCTGGACCTGCTACATAGGCTTTTGCAACCTCTTGTCTTTTCGGTGGTTGTTGAGTAACAATACCATTCTGATTGTTGTCCCGATTCCTTTTGTTGTTGTTGTTTCGGTAGTTGTTGAAGTTGTTGTTGTAGTTACGGTTATTGTTGGTGTTGCTGTTGTTGTTGTTTGAAGTAGTTCCTTTCTTCACTATTTGAGTCATAAGTTTCTGAGACATTCTGATTGCCTCATCCAATGTTTGTGGGTCAAAAGAAATCACATCTCCACGAATGCTGGGAGGTAGTCCACCAATGAAATTTTCTAACAGTTTCTCATTATCCAGAACCATAGCTGGAAATAATGCGGCTAACTCCTGAAATCTCCTGATATATGTCTCGATATCATTTCCTGCTGTCACTAGCTCATAAAACTCTGTTTCCATCTTCTTCACTTATGTGTGAGAACAAAACTTCTTTGTCAGCAACTTCTTGAATTCTTCCCATGTAAGCTTGTGAGCATTCTCCATTCCTATGGGCTTTGCATATGAATTCCACCACGACATAGCTTCCCCAACAAGTGTACTAGTAGCAAACTTAACCTTGTTGTCCTCCGGACAGTTGCACAACAGAAATACAGATTCTGTCTTTTCAAACCAACGAATCATGGTAGTGGCTCCTTCAGTGCCCTTGAATTTTTCCGGATCACCACTCGTAAAATCTTTGTAAGTACATTTTCGACCATTAGTACTATTCGCAGCTTGCCCGGCAGTATCAGCATTTTCTGCCCGAGAAGCGGCTTCAGCAGCGGCGGCAGCTACAGCCTCTCTTTCAGTTACCAGTGCTGCCTCTATACTGTCAGCAACTAACTTCCTGATATCAGCGGGTGTCATTGACGCAGTAGCTCTTTTGAGTGGCATGATTCTTCACAATCACAAAAGATAACACAATGAGAACTCACAATGGAAACAGTCATCATACGCAATATATACAACCACAACATGTATATACATCCATACCATGTATAAATACAACCACAACATGTATAAATACAATGAAATCACAACGAAACATCATAGATATAATCACAACGACATGAATATAATACATGAAAATTTCGGTTACGCTGACCGATATCATAAAATAGCACAACGAAAATCCTGCATAGTAGAGTCAACACTTGGTATATTTGTTTGTACTACAAGCAAAAGATAACAAGTTCTAAACTATGTCCCACACCCCGGGACTAGGATAATAATGTACAAGCTACATGATACAAGTCCAACAATAAGCATCTGGAGGTGCTCTACCTAGCCTACGGCTAAGCCTCTGAAGATCTCTGGACATGGCAACAGCAATCTCCTCTAGGTGCTGAACTTGAAGCTGAAGATCAGTCTCCCTATTCTCTGATGCAGACATCCTATCCTGAACTGAAGATAACTCACCGGCCTGGCGATGATGCTCATCCTGGGACATCTGTGCCCTATCGAACAACTCAGGCATCTCCTGCCTCAGCTGGGTGATATGCTCTGAACTCTCCAACTGACGAGCCTCTAAACCCTGGTGTGAAACATCAATGGCAACCCTGCCCTGGATCAATCCCTCGACCTCCTCCTCAATAGCCTCAATACGGCACACTGGGGTCTCATCTAAATGAGCTAATGCCCTGTCAATCTCTCCCTGAAGCTGATCTAGTCGCGAGTCAAATGCAGCAGCAGTAAGCAGTCTGTCAGCAGCAACCCTCGAGCTCTCATCAACCTCGAATCTGCTGGGTGGTGTTGTCTCTGTAGTGTCTGAAGTGTCTGGTGATGAAAGGTCGAGACGTGCCCACTTCTTGAGCGGTAGGTCTGACACAGGAGTAGGATCCCTGGAGTGAACTGGTGCTGATAGGGATGGAAATGGTAGAGACAATGATGATAAGGATGGTAAGGGTGATAATGGTGATGGTGTACTGAATGCCACACTCCTCCTCACTATCAAGCGGCGACGGAGTGGATGAGATGAAGTAAGTGATGATGGTGGTGGTAGGGATACAAATGCAGCTGGTGACCTGACAGTGAGACGATGGACTCCCTTTGCAGCAGTGCGCTTCATGCGCGGCCCACCTGGATATGTACGGTAAACTCGACCATAGGGTATCTGCTACCCCGGCTGGATGATCGGAACAACTCTGGGACCACGACGGATCACAGGTGAAACTGCTGGTGTAGGCACGACTTCCCCCTCCTCAAAGGGTTCTGTCTCGGCCTCTGACATAACTGGTGAAGACTGTGGAGTAGGCTCCACGGAAGACAAGATGATAATGGGTAGTGATGGTGATGAAACTGACTCTAGTATGATAGAAGGTAGTGAAGGAGTCTCATCCATCTCAGAGTCTGATGAGATAACAATAGGGTGTGAATCTGATGACATCTCTGTGAAAATCGATGTGAAACAAAAATAAATAAACATTTACATAATGTGGGTTATGATGAAATGATATATGTATGAAATCACAAGTATAATGGATATGCACTTATGCTACAATGATGAGATGCTATAAAGGTGCAGTTATAGTCTAGGGTGTAATGGACAACCTAGTTCGCTATAACCTTTGCTCTGGTACCAATCTGTCACACCCCCAAATTACGTGACTTGCAGCGGAATGGAACATCCGGGGGCATGACTGGTCATAGCACCAAAGTTGCAGTTATATTGAACGACCTAAAGTGTCGTTTAGAAAATACATCGTTTGATAATTTAAAACATTCAGAGTTACAAAGTTTAGGTCCCAAAAGGTGAAACAAGTTTGCGGAAAATAAGTTCATACAATTCAAACGATGGTTAAGTGCATAAAATATAAAGTGAGACGCGTCGACTCCGCGACTCCATGATATGTCCTTATGCAAGCCAACATGCGATACTTTAATTACCTGAAAATACATTGCTAAAACGCTCAACAATAATGTTGGTGAGTTCATAGGTTTATGTAAATGAAATGAATTGTACGGTAACCACAAGTATAAAGTGTATGACAAAATGCCACATAAAAATAATACATTAGCTCTTAAGCTCATGACCCCGAAGCTAGACTGAATGAAATGCCCCAACAGAGTGTTTGCCAATCACTCCAATATGATTCAAATGAAATGCGTTCGTTTGACAAGTTGGCGCTACCAACCCGAACGGAGGAGTCACCCTCAATAGATCTATCCACTCACTCTCGCTTGCTCACAATTAACGGTTCATGATAATAAAGGGGACTTTAAATCTGGGCAATGATGTAACTTAAGCAATGTAAATGAGTTTGGATACTTTGGCCCGCATATAAAAATGGTGCAATGTATTCTCCCCCGAGAGTTTAAAAATCAATAAACAATTTAAAACGGGGCTATGAAAACTCACCTGATATGATATAGCAACAATGATCACAATGGATATGATGAGATGAGGCTCGGTTCCTAACCGCGACCTATCATGAATGATATGATCTAAAGTAAGCAAATGAAATGATGTTACTCATGCAAACACGTATGTTATCGATACCACTCGAAAGTTTTGAAAATAACGTTTATCGCCGAAAAATACATTTTGACGTCTCGTTAAGTTATAAACTACTTTTCGTGTAAATATGTTGAAACTACACTCCATGATCCTCGTTTGGCGTTCTATCGGAAAAATATAATGTTTTCGTCGCAAAACAATACTTTTCATACTTGTGAAAATATGTCCAAAACGGCCTCGCAAAACTAGTCGCGAAATAGTGTATGTTAAGTGTTAGTGAATAAACTCAATGTTCTTGAAAACCTTGTAACATTATTTAAATGTCGTGTTATTTGACTTTTGATCATACGCGTCTTGATTAGATAGAAAACCGGCTATGAATGTGATGACTTGCAAAAATACTAACTTTTATACTTAGAAAATATTTTCTAATAGGGCTGTCAAAATAAACTAGAGTTCGTCGGCTTTGAACGTGTATATCTTGGTCGTTATAAGCTCGTTTTCTACGTTCTTTATATCCACGGATTCGTCATAACATTAACTAACATAATCTCAGTAGCTCGGCTCTCATAGATCACGTCTAACGCCTCGTTTGGTCCTTTAAAGTTCGGCTAACAGCACGCTCATTTTCAGAAAATTAGTTTTTCGTCGTCAAAATTGTAAAAATCATATCTCCTTCGTTATAAGTCGGTTTTTAGTGATTCAAGAGGCCACGGTTTTGTTTTTGAAAGAAATTTCTAAATTTAAAGGCCAAAATAGTTCAAAAGTTACTGAAATTTCCATATTACACGATTTTGGACAGTAGCTATTTTAGATTGTTAAAAACTCATTTCCTTGGTTCTAAACTTGATCATACCACCTCAAATCAACTCCACAAGTTCGAAAATCCTACCATACACCTTCTTAGGGTGTCATGGGGTCCTAAACATCACCAATCTTGGTGGATCTCATGTGATTACTAGTGAAACTTATAGATCTAGTGTTAATGATAGTTTATAAGCAAAGTGGTATCTAAAACATAAGTAACTTGCATAATCAACTATTATAACTTGAAAATACATAATCATAGGAAGTAAATAAAAGTATGAAAAGATCATAAAGATGTTCTTGAAGTTTACTTACAATGTTGGAGTGATTTGATGAGAAAATGTGCAATAACTTAGGGTTTTGATCACAAAGCCTTAACTAGGATAGTAAATGGAGTAAGATTAATACTTGAACTTCACAAAATGATGGATTTCTCCCTTGGATCTTGGTTTGGCCGTGGGTATGGATGGAGAGGAAGAGAGTGTTTGATCTAATTTAGCTAGTGAAATGTTACTTGTGTTATGTTATAGAAATAAAATCAAAAGACAAGGAAACATGGACAATTAATGAAGCATGGTTTAGTAGAGAAATTGGTGAAAGTAGGCATGGGGGGGGGGGGGTGGCAAAAGAGTGTGGGAAATGGAGTGTGTAAGTGAAATGTAAGAGTTTAGGTAGTTTAGGTTAGATATTATTAGTTTTAGGGGATACCGAGTACCGAGTTAACTAGAAATAAATCGTGACGATGTAAAATAAAATACGAAGAAGTTGTAAATTTTGAAAAATCATATTCCTTGCAAGAATCGGGTGTTAGAATGATAATCGGGTTGAAATATCGTAAACCGACGGAGTTATAAGCTCCTAATGGAAAATGTAGCAATTGATTTGAAAACACCAGGTAAAGTAATAATATAATCTTTATATTATTATAATTAGTATGAAAATATGTTAGGATCATAGTCGGGAGTGTCGGATATAATGTTAGTAGCAATGACTGAGTGGTAACGTTAAATAAATATTTAAGCATACGTTAATGAAAATCACACAAACCCGTGCATGACCTATTATGATACTGATATTACTGATGATATGTAGACTACTCTTGTCTATATGACGTGTCCTTACTGATGATGCATGAATACGCAGCTAAACCTAACTGGTTACGCGTATTTGAATACCCGTAAATCTAGTTTACGAAATGATGAATGATGCCCATGAATAGTGATTTCCCTCCAGGAATGAATAGTGTCATGTGAATAGTGAAATTTTTGACGACTTCTCAAAGTCTCAAACTGACTTCAAAAATGATGAATAGTGAAATTATGAATAGTGATCGGTGAATAGTAATTGATGAATAGTAACTCATGAATAGTAAATTGTCAAGGTTTGGGAAAATGACCTGAAATTGTGATTTGTGACAGTGACACGCATGAAGAGAGTCCCTTATGCTTCGGCTGTGGGATCTATTATGTATGCGGTGAGATGCACAAGGCCTGATATGGCGTTTGCTCAAAATATAACCGGTCGATATCAACAGAATCCAGGTGAACTCCACTGGACTGCTGTTAAACATATTCTCAAGTACTTGAGAGCTACAAGAGACATGTTTTTAGTATATGGGGGAAATCCAGAAGCAGAACTTGGTGTTACAGGTTACTGCGATGCTTTCTGGAAATGTGATAAAGATGATACGAAGTCTCAGACGGGTTATGTCTTTGTCATTAATGGAGGAGATGTGGATTGGAATAGCAAGAAGCAGAGTACCATAGCGATGTCTGCAGCAGAAAGTGAGTATATTGTTGCTTCAGAAGCTGCAATGGAAGTCGTCTATATTAGGAAGTTCGTTTCAGGGCTTGGAGTTATGCCCTCAATCGAAAAACCTATAAAGATGTATTGTGACAATTCAACCGCAATTACATTTGCCAATGAACCTGGAATCATGAAAGGCACCAGACATTTCCCGATTAAATATCACTATGTTCGACAACAAGTCGAGATAGGTGAAATCGAGTTACTCAAAGTTCACACAGATAATAACCTAGCTGATCCTTTAACGAAGGCTTTACCTGGTGGAAAGCTTTATCAACATGTTGAAGGCATAGGACTTCGTTTAGCTAGTAGTTTCATGCCCATCTATGATTAGTGTTTGGATAATGGGGTGTTATGAACAATTATTATTTTAATGAAATAAAATACTTGTTATGTTTGATTATCATTTTCTTAATAATATATCCTGTATTTGCATGTTTAATCCTTGAATAATTTGATTATTCTAAATTGTCCGTTGTCGATTAATGATATGAGAATATCAATAAATTAAGACAAATCTGAGTATTGGTAGAATATACTTGAAAGTATATTGATGCGTTGACATGCCAATTTCACATGATATTCAATGAATTGAATATAGGACTTATCCCAACATCATGAGTTTACTTTATGGATCTTGTCATCAAGTAAATCATGTATATATAGTTATCCTCAGACTTGAGATAACAAATAATTGTCATGAATGTAGTGCATTTTTGTAAAGCAATTTACCGCTATTAGTCACTGGTAGCCATAAGGATTGTTTTCAGGAGTGTTGCAAAGTTCATGGGTTATGCTCGTAGTCAAGAGAGAATTTGTTCCTTGAAATTTGTTTTGAAGTTTAATACTACTAGGCCCCTCATAGGGTTGACAAGATGTTTGCGTGGCTATGCCCAAGATCTATCTGGAATACGTTCAGACGATTTGGTAATCTTGGTCAATCAGAAACAATGAAAAATAGAATGGTTAATTAAAGAATGACTAAGATCCATATCTTTATTAACGTAGTATTAGTAACAAAAGGATAAGTATGATGATGAATAATCGAATGGTTTTTCCAGGAGACCACCACTCGAGCTGTACTAGGGGCATTGGCGTGTTGCTAGACGCTAACCAATGTCATTACACTATTAATAGATGTCCAAGTGGGAGCTGTTAAGTTTTGTGGACAAATATTAATGTGTATGTCTAGAATCGAACTCGAGACCACGGGATTGCACACATTACGTATGAAGAATTAATGGATAATAATTAATATATAAACCGTTATATATTTAATTATTAAAACACAAAAATAACAACTAACGGACGTTAAGTAATTAATGAAAATTGACTAACGACCTAGGGTTATTGAATCATTAACTCTTGCACTCTTGCACTCTTGCTATAACCCTAAAACCCTTTTCTTTTTCCTTCTTGTCTTGGCCGATCGATCATTAACTCTTGCACTCTTGAATCATTAACTCTTGCACACTTGCACTCTTGCTATAACCCTAAAACCCATAAGGGTCGATCGACTTTGTTTTTTCTTAAACAAAATTGTTTGGTTTATTTTGTGTTTGAATTACTAGCATAAACATTAATTCGGTTATAGTACGTGTGTACAAGATCGTGGTATTAACTCATCATAGTTAATATCTTGGATTGAGATACAAAACGGTAAGGGGTATCTCGTTAATCCATTCTTGATATAGATTGAAGAAGATTTGAAGTTTGATTCTTGTTGTGCTAGAATCAAAAGGTACGTTCACTTTAAATATTCGGTTAATTCTTATGTGTTAAAATTAGATCCTACGCTTCCGCATATGTGTATGATGATTACTAGATTAATATATGAACTAGTCATGATTATTAAATTCTAACATTCACTGCTTCCTTAGGACTGCTAGAGTTGTTGTTTGAGGAGGACACAAAAGACATGTTTTGTGTGTTTGTACTTGAGCTTGACAACCCTTTGACTTTTGGTTCATATACCTTGAGATTGTTGTAGAGGTCATTCATGCTCATTGTACTCAAATCATCCTTGTTCCTCTACACAACAGCATGTGTGTTCCATTCTGGAGACAAACTCCTCAAAAGCTTTTGGTTAACATCTTCTTGGGAAAGGTGTTCACCTAAAAGCTCCAATTGACTCACAAGCTTTTGAAGTCGGTCAAAGGTTAAACAAGCATCTCTGAGCTTGGAGCAGAGAAGTTTTCATACTGTTGCTTTAAGAGATTCTTCTTTGTCTTCTTAGTAGCATCATTCCCTTCGAATCTCTTCTCTATAGCTTTCAGGAACGACTTTGCATCTTTAATAGAGTTAAACATTAACTGATGTTCATTAGGAATGGCCATCATTAAAGTAATTATGGCTTTCATCTCAAGTCGTTTCTGAGCCTTGTCTTCAGCAGATGTAATAGGCACCAGAGTTACAACACCTTCTGCAGATGTTGTTGTTTTTTGTAAAGAGTTACCATTCTCTATGACTTCCCAGAGTACATCGTCAATCATCTGGATATATTGTTTGATTCTCATTCTCCATATCAAACTCATTAGGTTTGAGCATAGGAACCTTTGATGCAGCCACCAGAATCTCGATCCATGTCTTCTAGCAATATCTTGTGTATGCAGACAGTTTCTTCTTGATCTCAGCTTCTAGATCACAAGCTCTGATACCACTTGTTGATCCCAGTTATGCACTTGATCGAATTCCTTAGCTTGTATAAGATTTAACTATGCTAGATAAATCTAACACAAATAATATAGAAACTGTGTTTGAGTTTATCAAATACTATGCGGAATCTAGTCTTTGATATTAAGAAGAACTCTTTGATGTAACAGTAAATACAAGAACAAAAACAGTTTAACAATCAAAGCAAACAGCTTCAATATTATTAAAGAATAATACGAATACTCAATAGTATTAGGGTTACAAAACCTTAAAGCTATAAACTCTATAATGAATCATGTATCTAACTCTATGCCCTAGGACATCCTTTTATAGACTAAGGAATCCTAGTCGGCTTACAATAACTTTTTCTTCAAGATAAATCTTTCTAAATCTTTTCTATAATTGTCTAACCGACTTTACATGTATATCTCATAAACAACATTAGCTAAAACATCTTACAGTTGTAATTATCACTAACAGTTGTAATCTTGACACTAACAGCATTAACCTTGCACTTAGCCTTCAGCAGCATTAACTTTGTACTTGCAGCACTAAGTTTGTACTGGCAGCATTAACATACTTAGCGTATATTCTTTGAAGTTCAGCAGCAGCATTAACTTTACTTGAGCAGTCTTAACTTTCCACTAGCAGCAGTAAAACACTTATCATATTTTTCATTGAAGCACATGAGCTGTTGTAATTCCTTAGAGCAGCAGTAATATCAATGTGAGCAACATCAATAACAAGAAGCTTTATTCCCAACAGTTCCAAACCGAACTTAGCCCTAGTATTTTTAACATAATTTTCCACAATGGGAAACGTAAGACGCTTACCGATAAATTGCCCATATAGGGTATTAGCAAAACATGTACTAACCTCCTGTACCGCTTGCCATGGGATAGCAACATCAGCACCATCCACACACTCATCATTCCTCAACTCCGTAACTTGAATCGATTTCTTTGGAACATTAACCTTAAATATGGAAGTAAATGAAGACTTACTGCCATTACCATTAGACGTAGCAGCATCAACATTCTTATCCCTAACAGCCAAGTTACTCAACAATGAACCAGTAGCCTCCATACTCTCCAACCCACAATCAATTAACAATGGACACAAAAACAAACAAACGACTAAAAAAATAACGAAACCCTGATAAACTTGGGTTTAACCAGCGTGAAGAACCAAGCCCTAACCAACACCATCATAATGATTATCCAGAAATATTAAATTAAGAACAATAATGAACTTTTGCAGCAATTAAGACGAGACCCTGGAAAAGAATAAGTATCGAGAACCCTAATCCTAAATGACCAGCCACCAAATAAAGGGCCTATTAACGAGATAAAATCAATTGATTAATCCACAGAAACAAGAACATTATAAGGTTTATAGAATCAAAGAGGAAGGATTAATCGATCGTATATGAAGAGATAGGGTAGTCGCCAAAATCACCCATACTAGAGAGAGAGAATTAGGGTTTCTATGTGGGATAAGTTGTTTTATGTTTATGTTTTTAATTTTGTGTTTAAGGTTTTATTGTAATTAATGCTGAAATTTTATTTTTAGTGTTTAAAAAAATGAAAAAATAAAATAAATAAATAAATAAAAAATAAAAAAAATTGATGGTGTAGTTGATTGTTTTATTACAAAAAATATGGTTGGAAATGTCCTAAGAATATACATGGCTCAAAATTTAGTTCTTGAATGTACTAGTTCTATACAAAAATTCTAATGTAATCACCTATTATTTCTGCAAAGGGTCATGTTATACAAGCCCCCCTATGCTCAAAGCATAGGGGGCTTCTGCAAAAGGTCCCATCACATGAAGCAATAATCAAAGCCCCACGTGATTGACTATCAAAAGCAATAACATGGGTCCCATGAGATGAACCACAAACAAAAATTTTTAGAAAAATATACCAGTGGGGTCCGTTGTTTTTTATTTTCTATTACACGCGCCTTTTTTTTTTTTTTTTTTTTTTTTGTCCTTTTTTGTTTTGTGATACCTAAAGCATTTAATTTTTGTTTTTTACCTCTCTTTTTTATAGGACGTTAAAAAAAGTTGTAAAAGTATTAAAAAAAAATGGGTTGTAAAAGTTATAAAAAAATTATTTTTCTAAAAAAAATTATTTCAGAAAAAATAAATGAAAAAAAAATTTTAATTTCGAAATAAAAAAAATTAAAAAAAAATTATTTTTCTAAAAAAAAGTTATTTCAGAAAAAATAAATGGAAAAAAATTTAATTTCGAAATAAAAAAAATTATTAAAAATATATATATATATATATATATATATATATTTTCTAAAAAAATTATTTCTAAAAAAAATTATTTTAGAAAAAATAAATGAAAAAAAAAATTTAATTTCGAAATAAAAAAAATTATTTTTCTAAAAAAGTTAAAAAAAATTATTTTTCTAAAAAATTATTTCAGAAAAAATAAATGAAAAAAAATTAATTTTGAAATACTGATTTATGTTGTAAATAATTATACCGACAAAACATTGTGAATGATTACTGATTTATGTTGTAAATAACTGTTTGTATTATTTAAATTAA
Organism: Artemisia tridentata subsp. tridentata; assembly: GCA_021014915.2. Lineage (NCBI taxonomy): Eukaryota > Viridiplantae > Streptophyta > Magnoliopsida > Asterales > Asteraceae > Artemisia > Artemisia tridentata. The sequence continues at coordinate 68,041,652 of CP139501.1, read as the reverse complement.
CAATACCTTACTGATTTATGTTGTAAATAACTATTTGTATTATTTAAATTAATTATTTGTCCAGGTGAAACAAAATAATCCTTTGTGTCGCTGTGAGAGAGGATTCATTGTAGAGAGGATATCCCGTAAAGAAGCTAGTTATGGTCAACCGTATTACGCATGTCCTCGTTCAGTGGTAAGTAATCATACGTTTGCTTAGTTATGTAAATTATTTGTTTGCTAATAATACATTTCTTATTATTTTCTTAACATGTAACAGCCAGGAACAAAAGACTTGTTTAATGTGTTAACGTTAACGTGTACAAAAAAACATTATACAAAATAAATATTACACGAAAAATAAACACTTAACACACAAAAACAAAAAAAGAAAAGGAAAAAAAAAACAAAACAAACTTAAAGACGAAATTAAAAAAAAAAAAAAAAAAAAAAAAAAAAAAAAAAAAAAAAAAATAAATAATCAACAAATGAATCGGCCCCACTTGTTAACTCTCAATCAGTCCCACAAATGAATTCTTCCAATAAAATACAAAAAGGACAAAAAAAATACAATATATTAAATGAGGGGCTTGTATAGTAGTCAAAGGGGGGGCTTGAATAAACCCACCCTTCTGCAAAGGACTCGTGGTCTAGTATTATCAGGTGGCAGTGTGGAATGTTTTTTTAACTAAAAAGTAGCTATAAGTTTTACATTATTTTCCAAACAATTGTGTTGATACTTGATACATTGTAGTATGTGAATGTTTAACTTTGTCGTTTCCAGAAAAAGAAGGACACGTGTTATTGTAGAACTATTAAGCTATAATTATATGTAATTATAGAACACTAAAAAATATATAGAACACTAACCATCATCCTATGCGAATAAACAACAGTATACATGGAATGATGTAAATATATATCGAGTCCAAATTCCTAGTGAATAACACACATAATTTGGATTAGATGTATTAGCACCAATCGTTCATCAAATAATAGTTTAAAACTCACATCATTGATTACACTCTTTAGTTAAAGATGAAAAAACACTCTTCATAATTTTTTATTTTTATTTATTTATTATTTATTTTAAGAAAAAATACTTAAAAATAACGAAGTGCGCTGATATACTGTTAACCAGTTATTTTTTCTTTTCATAGCACATAAATCAAGTTGAAAGTTTAATAATTAATCCATTGCATTCAAAAATTAAGAGAATCTGGAGTTTTTTTTATTACACCATAGTGATTTAGAAAGATAAATACAATAATGTTGTACTTCTAAATTTATTTACAATATAAAACCTTTTTTCTCTTTCCTTGCTTGCACATACTAAAGCCAACGTAATCACTTTTTCTTTTCTTTTACTGATCAAAGTATCAAACTAAATAAGTCTGAGTGTGTATTCATGAGATCCCGCTTGTTAAAATATACGAATATTGTTTCGAACATGATTCATTTTGTAACTTTAGCAAGAAAATTGTGCTCAAAGTGTCATACCGCCCAAATTAAACTAACATTTGCCAATTTGATTCGTAAAATAGTTCACCCGATATGATTCGAGAATAGGTGAAACCGAAGGTACTAGATTGACCAGGATGTTATGACCAAATCGACCTTTGCAGCCTCTCAATTCACTACTCGTTAGGCTGTTAATATATAGTGCTCGTTCAAGTTTTTTAGTTCGTATGCTAGCTGTGATGGTCTCTAAACTGAAATAAAATGATTTTCATCTTCTACTTAAAACCTCATAAATAACACCAAGCTTGGGATATCATCTTCCTAGAATAATCATCGAATAGCAAAGTTGTGACAATAATCCTTTAACAACTGGAGGAAAGATTCGAAATTTGTTTACGTGCAAAAACACAAGGAATGAATAAATTTTTGTTTCCAGATGTTGAATATATATAGTTATACAGTGGCGGAACTAGGAGCCAAGTTCAGGGGTAGCGAAATACGAAAATTTGTTTAGGGGTAGCGAAAATTTGTTTCAGGGGTAGCGAAATCGCCAAAAATGGCAAAAAATGGCCAAAAAACGTAAAAAATAGCCAAAAATTCCACTACCGGGTAAAAGCTCAGGGGTAGCGACCCCTACCCCTGGCTTGCATGTACCTCCGCCCCTGTAGTTATATAAGTGTATACAAGTATACAGGTATGTAAAAGAAAAGAAATGGAAAGATACCTTTGCGTATATATCTTTTAGAATTACAATTATCTAACAAAAAACTCGGGAATCAGCTATTGTGTTTTTGTTGTTTTTTTCTTTTTTACACAAGGTTTTGGGCTTAAAGTCTTAAATAGGCTCAAGAACTAGGCCATTCTCAGGCTAGATGAAAATGAAATATCATACACACAACACACTATTATATCTGTCCAAAAATATATAGGTAATGGCCCAAGAATAAAATCGACTAATAGTTTATAGTGTTCCAACTTTACTAGCATGTGAATTAAGAAAAAAAAGAAAACTGTAGATGCTACTTTATATATTTCTCCTAATTGCAACAATTAAGTAATAACTACGCATAGTAAATACATTCTCATTATTCCAAATAATGAAATAAGCATATAAAAACGGAAACTGATTTGCACACACAACTTTTTGATTGAGACAGATTAAAATTTATGCATTAAACAGTTATAGTGTGTATACATTCTGTCTAAGAAGTCATTGATCTTTTTTAGATAACAGACAGATTTATAACCGGTCTATTCATGTTCTTACAGTGTGGTAGCCAAAGTTCTTTTATGCGGGCCAAATAATATATCCAAACGAGGGAGGCCAAAAAAACAAACCCAAACTTTACGCAATAATAGGCCAAATAATATGACCATGCGAAAGTACATTCAAATAGAGTATCTTCAAAAAAATGTGATTCGAGTTTCGATAGAAAATATTATGAAACTGAGATGGTTGTGTCTATACACAAGTTACCGAACAAAACCACGGTTGACCTTACTTCTTAGGATCTCGAGGGCATTCGACCCTTGCTAGGGCAATCTTTTGGCGTCATGGTATCATGTGTGGCATCATTAGTTTGTTTTTATTTTTAAATGGCAATATCAAGTAAGAATATGATTATATGTTTTTACAAACATCTTCTACTTAGGTGGGTTTTTCTAAAAGAACTTTTTATCATTCTTTTGATCTGTCACGCTCAGACATCTGGTCTAATAAGTTGGGGGTTTTTTTTTTTTTTTTTTTTTTTTTTTTTTTTTTGTGCCATATTTTTCTCGAATTTTCTTTTAATATTGATAGTACGTTAGAGAGATTTACCTTTTTTTTTTTTTCTTTTTTTTTTTTTTTTTTTCTCTCTCTAAACAAATAATGCTCAAATGCTCAAATACTTAAGAGTTATATATAACTAGTTTGTGAAATTAAATTGTTGCACGTATAATTTGAACACGAGCTTAAATTTTTTGATTAAAAAAACTTTATTGTTAATTGACGATGTTAAATATACTATGAAATATTTTTTTCGCAATCTTTTTATTGTAAAGTAAATGATTGTGACAATTTGTAAGATTATGAAGATATTTAACCACATGGGAGTACAAAACATCAATAATATATGATTACTTTATAAGATTAAATTGAGACACAATGTCTTTGAATGTTTTATTTAAGACATTGTATTCTCACGTTGCTAAACTATGTTAATTTTATGACTCAAATGCTCCATATAATGTTTAAACACGTTTATATTTCGTAAGAATAAAACTGATATGTACTTATATCATTCAGATATTTAAAAAGTAAAAAGTAAACAAAATCATTTGATTTAAATTCAGACATTTACGTTTTAGATTCAAATTGGATGTTCGAATCTGATTCAGAGCCTTTTTATAAACAAACAACACATTAATAACACCTTAATGACTAACATGTTTTACTATTGCGTGTACATTCAATAAAACTGAATTTACATGCAAACAAAAAATTTCTCGTATACCTTCAAGAAAACATTCTAGAAAGAAAAAGGAAAGGAACCCAACTTTTAGGGTATTGGCTACTGGACTAGTGGACTCCTAATAAACAGATTCATGAAGTGGAATGTCTAAGGGCTTCACATGTTACTTGTGTTTTCTTTTCCTCACTTTGGGTGCTTTGGATACATAAGAAAAGTAAAGATTCATTTAGGGAGGTGTTATAAGAACCCTCTCTACGCATGGGTCCCGCCTATTTTTCATGGAATGTATAATTCGATAAAGCAGACAGTACAAGCGGCGGCAGCGGTAAAGTCAACACACCCTCTCTACCAGGGAGGGTCATTATAACCCAACCTTTCATTTAAGATTCTATTTTTTGCTTTTCTCGTCAATAAGCAACAGGATTATGGTATATTTAGATAAAGATCGTTGATAAAGCCTTCTACTAATCTTTATACACTCATAACAATATTACTCCGTATATATTTTTTTTCACTCATTCTCTCTTTGCATACAAACCGTCAGTTCTGACACGTGTCATGATCCTGTGAGTAAGAGAATTATTAGGCATATCAAATAGTATGATTTATCATTTCCCTTAGTTAAATGATACAATGTATAACAAGTTTTTAAAGAAATAATTTACCAAACCTGACACATAACATGCCCCTTTTACAAAACCATACTAATTTTTATCATCTTACGAAAATAAACCATAGCGCGCTCCAACATGGGACGCTTGCGCGCCACTTACCAAAAATAATAAGCTTTAAGCACGCCTAACGTTAGTTTTGTAATTTTCATATGAAGCGCGCCTAACTTTAATTTCGTAATTTTCATATCGTTGCTCATTTGTCTGTGGTACCAATTTATACGTTTACACTTATTGTGCATTTATGTAGATGTGATGTGGGTGTATATACTCGTGCCAATGCTTTGGCAAATTAGGGTGCGTTTGGTATCCCACTATGGGAATCAAAATATAACTATGAAAGTGATTAAGGGTGTTTGTTTAAGATGAAAGGGCCTACCACTATAACTATGAAAGTGAGATATTATCCATACTCCATATACATCAAGAGAGGTGGGAATAAATCTTTCATAGATGAGGGACCCACTTTTCCTATCAAACTCATACCCATTGTCATTCATGGCAGCATACCAAACACACCCTTAGTTTCATTGATAATTACTTTTCGTTAGCTGATGTGCGCTAACATAGTTTTCATTGTTGCGCGCTAACTTTGTCTTTGGGTTACGCGCTAGTATTTGAGGTTGGACACAGTCGATGACCAAAGTGACATGGGTCACCGAGTGTCACATCAGCTTTCTCTCTCCGGCGACCAGACATGACCAAAATGCCACCGTCGATGACCGTTTTTTTTTTTTTTTTTTACAACTACATAAAACATTAATAAAAAAGAAAAGTTAAGAAGAGATATGGAGTAATTGTTTGCTCAATTATAACAAAATAAAAAAACTGTACAAGTAATATAAAATAATCAACTAAAGGTAAGAAGTAAACAAGTTACCCTCACCACTCACTCACTCATTCTTTCTTCTCAGTTTTATCTTCTTCATAAATCTACACCTTCTCTACGATTCAACAATGGCTAAATTTAGCATTGCAACAAACAATTAATTAATTCATTTCAACATATAATCTCCAAATCACATTCATTCTTTCTTTGTTTGTGTGTATAAAATCAGTTAAAAATTCGACCGATAGTATTTTTTTTTTTGTTGGCGACCGATGTTTACCGATTATTTCCAGTCGATTGTGTCCAGTCTGATTTTTTCGTTTGTCTTTAAACAAAGTGCACATGTGTTGTATTTGTTGGTTGTGCGCGGGAAGGCACGTGTCTTTTATCTAACGGAAGCGTGGTTAGTCTTTGCGCTGGAAGACCATTTTCGTATAATTAAACTGCGCGGTTCATTTTCGTATTGTACTATTATAAAAGGTTTGTTTAATTTTATTTTTTTCTTTTTTAAGAGCTATACGTACAGTGATACAATGGATCTGTGTTAAATTAGTTTTGCCATTTATATTTTTAAAAAAGAAATAATTTGAACGGATGTGCATGTGTTTTTAAGCATAAAAAGTTGACTAGCATACTAGGTTTCTACATATAAATAGAATACATATTTGCTTAAAACTTAAAAAATGAGTAATGTAGTTAGAATAGTAAACCATTGCTTATAATAGGCGACACAATTTATTAAATATTTAAATACTTAATTATAATTTAAACCGTTAACTTTTTTCACTCTCACTTATTTCACAACAATATATAAGAAAAAAGGAAAATGATCTGAAAAGGCATCATACTTGACACTATATTCTTTTGTAAGCATCATACTTTTTTTTTTCCTATTGTATGCATCAAACTTTTTTAATTTTCCTATTCTAGGCATCTAACTTTTCTTAATTTTCTTATTGTAGCGTCGCTTTTTCACGCTACAGGCCTACAAAAGAAAGTTGGATGCTACAATAAGAAAAAAAAAAGTATAATGCTTACAAAAGAATATAGCGGCAAATATGATGCCTTTTCAGATTATTTTCCTTAAAAAAAAATGCACACACAAATTAACGTTACTATATACTGTCATGCATCGATAATCCTCTAGTTTTGATAAAAATCAGCCTTGGTATTCTTTGTCAGTGGTGCTAATGGACATCTAATGTGTATGCTTTTTGGACATATATTATTCTTGATTTATGTATATTGGAATACCAGTCATCCTTCGATTCCTTGAAAATTTTAATAGTCAAAAACTTGCTTTAAGGAAAGTATTCATATTTTTAAATGGTTTTTAGCAGAATATTATCATTAAGTTTCAGAAAGAATTATGTTTTACCTGTCTAAACTTATATAATATACTCCGTAGAAACTAGAAAGTTTTGACAAATATAACCGGGACAGTGACGTAAAATGTGATATGGCAAGAATGGATGATATGACATGACAAGGTGAAATATATAAAAATAATTGAACAATTTTGAAAATAAATTTTATTTACCTTCCTAAAATATTTCATAAAATCTTTATTTTACACTCCTTAACTATCAACTTTAAATGTCGTTTATATTAAATATAATAACAATCGACATAAAGATGTAAAAAACACATACTAATTCATGCTTTTAATATGAAACATATATTCATTATGTTCCTCTTTTCATCATAATTAATATGCATTTAAATATATAATTTTTTAAATACTTAAAATGTTCATTATATATGTAAAACCATGTAGGAGGTGTAATTTTTAAAAAAATTTCAACTTACAATTTGCAACCTTACTTAATATGAATATTAATAATGTGATTATAGTTATATAATGTATGAAACGGGGAATTAGACTACCGTGCATTACGGCGGAGCCAATTTAAGTCTAATATTTGTCCTAAATTATCTACGGTTTGTTTGATCAGGGAATAGGTTTCTAATATTCGTTCTAAATTATTTTTTCGCTAATTGAGATATTTTGTTGTATCTAGTTTGTAATGAAATTCTTGGCTCATGGAGCCTCGGGACAATTCATCATTTTGTGGATGATCTGTAACACTAGCACCTCCTTTTTTGTTCTCTACCACCAACAAACCTTTCAATCCGCTTCATCTGCTTGCAAAATCGAATTTCTTTTCAACTTCATCCTAGATCTTCCCAAGCTCGACCACTTGAGTTGCCAGCATTGGTGGATTTACATAATGATCCTTGTTCTCTATTAGTATAGCCTCAATCACGTAGTAAACACGCTTAAGTGTACTTGTGCAGAACTTGTGAATCTCTTCAGCAGCTCTGAAACGTTTGAGCCCGTTGCTGTGCAACTTCGATTGTCGGTTTGGTGATGAGTGTTTAAGGCACTATATCATTCATGTCTGGGATTTCCATTATCGGTGTTATGGGGTTAAGCCGATACTGATAGCTTTCAATACCTAGCTGGAAGTCATTCACCCTTTCTTCGATTACTCAGCCTCTCATGATACGTACAAGTGGCTCATTGAGTTATGTTCAGAGCTTATGTGTCCACTCGTAATGAAGTTGTTGTCTCTTGACTTACAAGTCTTCGAGATCATTCATATTCATATTCTGGAAGTCAACTTCGGTATACTCATAAAGGTTGTCATCTTCTCTCAGAACAGTGATCTTCTTCACATATTTCCAACCGTATGGCTCTTCTATTTCAATGTCGAAGATCGGTTTGATACCGAGTTCTGAGTAGACATCTTTTATTGAATGTCTAGTGAGATGCTTCAGCAAATAAAGACCTCTTTTCTGCTCCGACCAGTTTTCCACATTGTAGTAAGCCATGTGAAAGAACTTGTGTATCTCTTTAGCCCTGTACTTAGCCACAAAAGTTGGATGCTCTTCAAGATCATATTCATCAAAGTCTATGGCCTTTAAGTTTCTTTCCAGTGACAACTTCAAGTCAGGTTGGGATTTTCTTCCTTTTCTTAAGTAGATGAAGTCGAAATTGTTGTACGAGATGGCTTGATCACGAGGACAGTTCGGGGGCCCGTATACAGGAAGTTCTTCTCTTACGGGATATGGAAAGAGTGTGTTGAGGCAGATTTCCATATCAAAGTTCTCTGGTGCTTGATTTTCCCAGAAGGTTTCTATTGCATTCATCATATCGTTTAGGTTCTTCTTCATAAACTCCCTTTCTGCACCGGTTCTGGGTTCTTAGAAGTAGTTATCGAGAAACGCCAACCTTGCCTTCTCGATTCTTTATTGTTCCCTAACCAAAGTGTCTTGCTTCCCGAAGGTACTTCTGTATTCCCTCATAAAAGATTCTGATGCCCCGTCCGAATCAATCTCTCCAACAATTGCCCCTTCCTCCAGCTCTGGCTCTTTACAGTAATTTGCGTCATAAACCCCAATAATCCTTGGACGCTTCACATTTCCCCCTCAGGATTAGCATCATCCTGATGATCATCATGGGGTCGTTTATAAACGTCGTCAACCCTACAAGTTTCCTGCTTGTGCTGAGCCCATTCAATGCTTCTGTTCAATGCCCCAAACAATTCTTCATCTTCTGCAACGTGGTCTGAATCAGCAAGTATATCTTCATACAGAAACTGTTTCTTCTCAGCAAATGTGATATTCTAATACGGTCTGGTTGGTTAAAAGGTAAGTGTGTGGTTTCGCATTAACTGCTGAAAACGAGTGTCAAGTTTGCTATCAAGTGTTGCATCAAACCTCTAATCTAATTTGTGATCAATCAACTTCGGTAGATCATCATCTATAGCTGACCACAGTTCTTCGACTATTCGTAGCATCTTCTTGTTTGTGACGTAGAGTGGCTTTAAGATTTTGTAGATTGCACGTCTACACTTATGTTGTTTAATAAGGCGACGTAGATGGCGGATTTGTTGTTCATGATTACGTAGTACCTTTTTCATTGGAGTTAAATTAAAAAAGGCGCCACACCTCACCCCTTAGCGTGCCTTTTCACGCCTCATCTCATGCCACACCTAGAACCGACGCCTTGGTCTATTGCGTAACGTAGAGGTCATGCTTCGCGCCTTAACGCCGCCATGGTGCCCCTTTTAGAACCTTGCTATCTCATATGGCTTGTTTATAACTATACTTTAGCCCATTACTATCCTATTACACGATCTATTATAAGTTACAAGGTTCATAGACTATTAATGGCCATTACTAAGCTAATAATGACTATCACTTTAAATGCTAACAATCTCCCCCTAAGGGGTGATCATTTATCAAAGATGCTTCTTCATGACTTAGTTCTTTAATCGTCGTTTACTTGAGCTTGAACCTTGTGTGTTGTAATAGGATTGCTTGATTCCTCGTTCCATACATGCTTTGTGATCTTTGGTGAAATCTATTTCCTTTCTTGCCTTGGATCAACATCTTCGAGTGTTATCTTTACATCCTCTCCAACATACTCATACCTCTTTGGATTTAGTCTTTAGTCACTACTCTTATGTCTTTCCTCATTTCTTCTTTGAACTTATTCTTTACTAATTCTTGACTTAGATGTAGTTCTTTGTCTTGAACAACTTTTGACTTAAGCTTGATGAGGATGAGTCATGTGAGTTGTTGATGCAAATAATGTTCTAAAAACGTTATTTATATCTTTCGATTACTTCACGTTTTGAGGATGACAAAATGTGAAATCACGATACGTTAAAATCAATGTAAACAAGTCTTTAATCGGAAGATCCCGTTTCTATGCAAATCACTCTAGAACAAAGTTACAACTTAAACTAGTGATCAAAGAAGTGAATTTATGTTTTGAGAATTCACATTTTAAATGGGACAAAACATTTTTTCAAAAATACACATGACAAATTATTTTTGAAATATTAAGAAATGTTTTAATGGAAAAATAAGTTTGAAAATCACAACAGCTATTTTCCCCCCAAAATCAGCTCCAACCTTCCCCAAATAAGTTTTCACCAGAAAAGACAAAATTTGGAGCGTCCTAGTCTACGACGGCTCCACGGTTCCGTTAAATTTAAAGGAGTCGTGGGGTATTTAACGGAGTCGTCTGTACAAAATTTTCTGTAACATTCAGATTTTCTTTGCTTATAAATACCAACCCCTTTCACAGTTTTTATGCATCCTTACACACACAAAACTTTCTGAGTTGAATACTCTCTTCACACTTTCTTTCTTAGATCATTTAGGTTAGTTTTTCTTTTGTTCAAGAGTGATCCAATCATCCTTCAAGTGATCCTCTTCATTCCTCTTCACTTGCAAGAGAAGAACACAAGTATCCAAGTTGATACAAGGTGTTATCATTCCTCTTCATTATCAAGAGAAGAACACAAGTGTCCAAGTTGATACAAGGTGTTATCATTCCTCTTCATTAGCAAAAGAAGAAATCAAGGTATTCAAGAAGATACAAGAGTTGTAGTTGTTAGGTTGTGTAACACATGTTACACCCTTGATTGTATCTTAGCATACATCAAGATTTTCTTTCTTTTGTGAGAGTGTGAGTGAAGATCATTGTGATCTTAAGAGATAGTGAAGATCTCTTAAAGCCATCGGGCTTGTGTGTGAGTGATCAAAGGATCTAGAGTAGTTAGATTTAGTAGAGTGAAGTGAGAGTTGATCTTTGTGATCGTGTTGAGATCGTGGTGATCTCTTGTAGCCATTAGAGCTTGTGTGATTGGTCACGTGGACCTTGGTAGATTGGTGCTAACTAAGATTAGCACTCGACATTTAGCTTAGTGTCGGTAATAGGATAAGCGACATGTGCGGTTTTCTCCGCCTGAAGGGAGGTTGTTGACATAGTGCTTGAAACTCTCGAGTGTGGTACTCGGGGAGTGGAGTAGGGCGAAGAAGAGCTTCGTAGCCGAACCACTATAAATCCTTTGTCTCGATTTGATCTTTCCAACTCTACTCTTTACTTTCATTATTTTGTATTTGTTAGTTTAGTGTGTAGTTCATATTGGTGTTGATTGATTACACATAGAGTTCGAATCAAAGTTTCCAATAGCCAACTTTTAAAACAAGATTTTTTAAAAGAATTTTAAACCGGTAAACTATTCAACCCCCCCCCCCCCTTCTAGTTTCCCACATGAGTATAAGTATGTGGAGTTGAAGATGTTGAGTTGCTGATGGTGGTGGATCAGGAGCGGCTTCCTTCATTGATACCTGTCACAAATGGATAGGTAATAATGATGTTAGGCCAATCGATCCTCGTGGACTTTCTTAAATAATAATTCCACTACGATTGTTTTGGATGAAACGTCTTGATTCCGTTCATCTTAGGTGGGTAAAATTAGGCTCCAATTCCGTTAGTAACATTATCAATACATTGTAAAATTCCAAGTATAGACCTTCGTTATCAGGAATCGATTCATAAAAGGAATCTCCTTAGTAGGGTTTCCAGCTGGAAGTGTCAGGTAATTCTTCTGAATTTCCCACCTACCGTTCCTAAGTCAGATGCCTTAAGTATGGTTACAACAATTCAGATGAATCGTTGATGTTTCCTCCATGATTGTAGATCGTTTACCACCATATAAGAACATCTTGGATCACGTAGATTCCAGTTAACATTATGCTTAATTTATAAAGAATTAACTAAGTGGCCCACTTTCAGTGTTGTTTGATGTTAACACTGGAGGGTTTTCCGTTCAATAGTCATGAAATACTACGTGATTACCACTATGAACGTTCTAGCAAGATTACAAGGATCTGCGTAGGACCCTTTGAATCAACTTGTGCTCTTAATTTTGAACAACAAGTGTATATAGTAATTTTTGTCTTATGGAGATTTTGTGATAGAATCTCTTAGCTCTATACTCGATTAAGTGCGTTTTAGTTTAGTAAGCGGAGGCTGGAGCAGACTACAACTTTTTCAACTGCCCCACCACAACTGCTCGACTGCCCGACCATCACTGCTCGACTGCTCGACCACCACTACTCGACTGCTCCACCACCGCTGCTCGATTGGTCCACCATCACTGCTCGACTACCCCGCAACCAATAATTCATACCATTATCAGAAAATTTAATAAAAGTGAGGTCAGATGAAAAAACTAATTTATTACTATGTGTTTAAGTAATAACCAAAACCATCAACAATTACCCTTTCACTATATTAATAAAAAAAACCATTAACCATCAGGAGTAACTTTATTTTGTATACTATTATTTTGGTGCTTACCAAGGGACAAATCCTCACCATCCATCTAGTTTGATCTAATGGTGGGGATTAACCTAAGATTAAATATGGAAACCTAAGTCCATGTTTTTTTTTCCCTTTTTCTTTGTCTTTTTGTCTTTCTTATTATTCACTTTTTTTTCGCTTTCATACGTTTCCGTCTGTTTTCATACGTTTTCGTTTTTTTTTAAATTCATGTTTTTTTTCATACGTTTCCGCCTGTTTTCACACGTTTTCGTCCATTTTCATATGTTTTCGTCCGTTTTCATATGTTTTTGTCCATTTTCTTACGTTATCGCACGTTTTCATACATTTTCGCCCATTTTCATACGTTTTTTCCGTTTTCGTACGTTTTCGTTCGTTTTCGTTAGTTTTCAAACGTTTTCGTCCGTTTTCATACGTTTTCGTCTGTTTTCGTTCGTTTTAATACGTTTTCATCCGTTTTCTTTCGTTTTCGTCCATTTTTCATACGTTTTCGCCCGTTTTTAGACGTGTTTTTACGCCTTCATACGTTTTTGTCCGTTTTCATACATATTCGTCCGTTTTCATCCGTTTTCTTATGCTTTTGTCCGTTTTCATACGTTTTCACCCGTTTTCGTCCGTTTTCATACGTTCTTATCCGTTTTCATACGTTTTCGTCCGTTTTCTTACGTTTTCGCCTGTTTACGTCCGTTTTCAAACGTTTTCGTTTGTCTTCTTACGTTTTCGTTCGTTTTCATACGTTTTCATACGTTTTCGTTCGTTTTAATACGTTTTCATCCGTTTTCGTCCATTTTTCATACGTTTTCGCCCGTTTTCAAACGTGTTTTTACGCTTTCATCCATTTTCGTCCGTTTTCATAGATATTCATCCGTTTTCTTACGTTTTCATCCGTTTTCTTATGCTTTTGTCCGTTTTCATACGTTTTCGTCCGTTTTCTTACGCTTTGTTTGTTTTCATACGTTTTCGTCAGTTTTCATCATTTTTTTTTCGTTTTTGTCTATTTTTAACGTTTTCGTTCATTTTCATACATATTCACAAGTGATATTTTGAATATCACAAATGATATTGTGAATATCACAAGTGATTTTCTGAATATCACATGTGATATTCTGTGATTTTCTGAATATCACAAGTGATATTCTGTGATATTCAGAATATCACAAGTGATATTTTGAGTACCACAAATGATATTCTGAATATCATAAGTGATATTATGTGATATTCAGAATATCACAAGTGATATTCTGAATATCACAGTGATATTCTGAATATCACTGTGATTTTCTGAATATCACAAGTGATTTTCTGAATATCACAAGTGATTTTCAACTAATGTTTTGTAACATGAAAATCACAAGTGATATTCAGAATATCACAATTGATAGATATTCAGAAAATCACAAGTGATATTCAGAATATCACAACTGATATTCAGAAAATTACAAGTGATATTCTGAATATCACGATATTAAAATACAAGTTATATTCTGATATCATTGTGATATTCAAAAACGTATAAAAATGGACGAAATCGTAAGAAAACGTAAGAAAATGGACGAATACATATGAAAACGGATGAAAATATAAGAAAATCACAAGTGATATTCAGAAAGTCACAAGTGAGATATTCTAAATATCACTTGTAACATTCAAAAACGTAAGAAAACAGACGAAAACGGACGAAAATGTAAGAAAACGGAAGAATACGTATGAAAATAGACAAAAACGTATGAAAGCGTAAATACACGTATGAAAACGGACAAAACATATGAAAAATGGACGAAAACAAAAGAAAACGGATGAAAACGGATGAAAACGAACGAAAACGTAAGAAATCGGATGAAAACGTATGAAAATTGACGAAAATGGGCAAAAACGTTAGAAACGGATGAAAACGGACGAAAACGTAAGAAAACAGATGAAAATATATGAAAGCGTAAAAACACGTCTGAAAACGGACGAAAATGTATGAAAAATGAACGAAAATGAAAGAAAACGGATGAAAACGTATTAAAACGAACGAAAACGGACAAAAACGTATGAAAACGAATGAAAACATAAGAAAACAGAAGCAAACGTATGAAAACGGGCGAAAACGTAAGAAAACGGACTAAAACGTATGAAAACAGACGAAAACGTACAAAATCAGAGGAAAACGTTTGAAAACAGAAGAAATGTTGTTCCGTTACACAAGTAGAAATAACTACAAAGTTACTCTACTTGTGTTCTATGACTGAATTAACGTATTGATTAATTTAAGACAAATAAGTAAAACGCAAATATAAAAACACAAGTTTTTCAACGTTTAAATTCTTATTAGAAATTAATCAAAAGAATCAATACCCAATTGTTAGCGGAAATAACACTTGGGATTGAAACGAAAAGGTATGGTGTTCTCCTCACTAAACTCAAGCTATGCTTGAGTGGCAACAATAAATGAACCATTGAGCTATCTCTGGGACTAGGTTGCTCTTTAGGGGAGAAAAGTGGTTTTGTGAAAGTCTAAGCTTTTAATGCAAAAAACTTGTCCACTTTTCTCCCTTATGATCCTATTTATACACATGTATAAAAGAGCACCCGTGACTAAAAATACAAAAAGAATGACCTAGCTAGTCTGTCAAAATACAACATTATTTTGACAGTTACAAGAATCTATTTTGGGATAAGGTTGAAACTGCTTTATGAGCGTCAGTGATAACACTGTTCTTGTTCTTACGCCATTTAGGGAAAGTTTGGTCTTCAGTCTTCAGTCTTCAATTACAATTGTTGTTGAGGAGCCTGGGGTTCAGTGAATTCGTGTCATCACTCACTGAACCCATTATCTTCTTCTTCGGCTTAAGTGACACTCAGGGAGTTCCGCCTCACTGAATGGTGAATCTTTCTCTTTAGACTCGTCCTAAGCATCCTGAAGGTAACTCACTGAGTGACTGTTCACTCAGTGAATTGAGAGTGTTTAAGGTTGATTAACACTTGGGCTAATTTGTATTCAAATCCTGTTTTCAGGACGCTTGGGTACTGATGGACCCAACACGAAAACATCTAAAAATGGACGAAAAAGTAAAAAACGGACAAAAACGTCTGAAAACGGACAAAAATGTATATAAACGTATGAAAACAGACATAAATTATGCCTAAGTGTTTTGATCAGTTGTGAGTGAGCAAATGGGCTTCTTCTCACACTGAATATACAAGAAAGCTATTAAAGGACACGAATATAACAAAACATGAGCCATCATTTTATTAATATCATTACCTTTGTCCTAACATCTAAACATAATACTCAGGGACCTTGTACTCAGCCTTCCAAGATTCCCATGAGTTCCAACTTAGCCTTCTTAGACACCACTTCTTTGTCAGGTCTCTCATTCATAATCTTATCCATCAGCTTGACAAACTTTTCATTTTCAGGGCTCTTCACGTGTAGTGCCATTAGCTTGTATGCCAGAAGAGTTGTCGTTTCCAAAAGGTTTATATCACTGACTCGTTGAAAGGCCTTTTGGCTAAACTCATCAACATAGAAAATACCATACTCAGGCTGCTTGATGACTAGGTTGGGAACAAACTTGACTCCTTGAGGAGGAATCCTATTACAATGAAGAGCTGCTATGAACTGTTCAGGCTCCTGTCCCACAACTTTCCTCTTCTTCCCAGTCTTCTGAGTAGGTTCAGGAATTGCAAGTCCATGTGAAGCTAATGCCTTCTCATGATCTATCCCCAGGCTCTTAGCCAACCTTTTCATTTCCTCATACTTGCTGTTCAGGGTAGCTAGGAGATTAGGAACAAACCTGTTTTGCTTCTTCCTCAGGATGAGCCCCATCATGTCCCATTCTTTTAGCCCGTAATCTGAGAACTTGAAGGGTTTGTTCATCTCAGTCTTTCTTGGTCCTCTGTAAACCGTAATGTTTACTGGCTTGGCGTTGTGAATGGTCATGTCTGTTATGGTGCCTTCACCCTTTGTCTTTGTCAAATACCATAGATACTTCTCATAGGTTTTCTTCCTCTTTTCTTCTTTGAGCTTGACCTCCTGATTGTGTTCCTTGATTCGGTCAGCCTGAAGCTTGAGGAATTCATCCCCCTTGATGACCTGATCCATTTCCTTGATTACCTCCTTGGCCACTTCAACGATTACAGGCCTACTAAGTTTCTCAGCCTCTTTCTCAGCCCTGATTTTGTCCTGTTCATCCAGGACTGCGGCCACTTCCTGAGGAGTACCAAAGAATTTTCTCCCATTATCCAAGTGGACTTCAAAAGGCTCATCAGGGTCAGGACGCCTTTCAGTTGATGCCTTGACCAATTGTAGTCTTGGAGGAGAATCCTCAGTCACCATGATTCCCTTCCCTTTGTTAATGGGAGGGGGTTGACTAGAGGAGGATTCAGGGACTTCCATTGCTATTGCTTCAGGTTGGACAGGAATTGTAGCAACAACAAGGGTAGAGGAAGTTGTAGGTTCATCAAGTTTCTCCCCCTCAACAGATGCTGGAGCTTCAGTGTAGGCATCTGTTGACTGAGGAGGTGGGGTAACCGGAGAAGTCTAAAGAATTGTCAGGATGCTGGAGACCATCTTCTTGATGTCAGTGGTCTCATTCTTTAGTGTGGAGATGTCATCCGCCATGGTAGCTTGAGTTGTTGGAGACCATCTTCTTGATGTCAGTGACTTTTGTGGTGTAATGGTTGATCAGCTCATTATGCTTGTTGGAAAGCTGATCAAAGGCTGAGGTTATCTTTGTCAGGCACTCTTGGGTATCAGCGACTGACTGTTGAATCGCATCTTGCTGAGACCTTAGTGGTTTTAGATCCACCTCCTGAAGAAGCTAGATTAGCTCAGTAATGTTGGTGGAGGTGGTCTTCTGAGTATCCATGAACTCAGTCAGCTTTGTGATCAGGGTGGGATCATCTCTGAATTATTCTTGAATAGAATCAAGAGTCTGCAATATGTTCCCGAACTGCATGTCTTGAGTAGAGCTCAGACTGTCAAAAGATGCCCTCAGGTCACCGAGTTGTTTGTCAGTGAGAGAGGTGACCTGAAGCAGTTTGCCCTGAGATGCTTCAACATTAGCCCTGAAGTCAGCATAGGAGACTGTTGCTTCAGTGTGTTGTTCCCAATGTTCTTCAGAGATCTCACGAAAGATAGCAGTGTTGGCCTTGCGGAGGAACTTGACCAGCTGTCTCTTTGAGTGGAAGAATGTTATCATACTTCTGCAAATAAGGAGGAGTAGCAGGAGCAGATTCTTGAGGAGTGCCTGATGATGATGATGTTGTTGGGTTTGGTTGGGGCTCTGGTTGATCCTCAGGAGGAGGAGATGATGGTGGTTGTTCAGGGTGCTGAGGAGAGTTATAAGTGTCAGTCTCCATTTCGTCCCCAGCACCAAAAACATCATCTTCTCCAAAGTCGACCATTTCCTCCTCTGAGTCATCATTTATCAGTCTTTCGAGATCCACCAGAGTAGGAACCTGTTGGGAATCTGGCTCCCCCTCAAAAGAGGGCTCACCTTTGTTGTGGCCAGGTTCTGACCCCTCCAGGAGAACAGAGTGGGTTTTCTCTGCCTGGTCCATAGAGTCAGTTCCTGAGAGACTGGATCCACCGTGGGGGGTTTTAGGTTCCGTATCAGCGGGTGGTCGTATGCCCCCTGAGTCTTTGTCCCCTTGATTGCCTTCAAGGACTGGTGGGTGTTCTCCAGTACTATCATGAGGCAATGAGATGTTGAGGTCCCCCTTCTCACTAGCATTGTACTGTCCTGATGAGGATATAGGGACCGTTTCTCCTTGAGATCCTGAGTGTGATTGCTTAGGACCATAAACGGGAAGTTGTATGTTTAGGCCCCCTTTTCCACCAAGGTTATGCTGCCTTGATGAAGATTTAGGGGCCGGTCCTCCTTGAGACTCTGGCTGTGATATGCCAAAGCCTTAAGAGGGATGTGAAAGGGTGTGGGTCCCCTTCTCGGAAGAGTGGTGCTGCTCTACTGAGGGTATAGGACCCTGTACTCCCTCAGGCAAAGGTGATAATGGAAGAATGCCTTCATCAGAATGTGAGGGTTGGATGAGTCTTGACCCCACTGACTTGTATATGTTAGTAGAGCCATGAGGAGCGGGTTTACCCGAGGACCCTGAGGGTGATTTCTCAGAGCCCTCTGTTGGCATTTGTTTTGTGGCCAAGAGGGTCTCAGTTGTGGGTGTCTCAGTGGTCTTGGCCTTTAGTTGCCTTTCTTGAGGCCTTGAGGCAGAAGTCTCAGTGGCGAGTGGTTTGGGTTGAACCACCTTCCTGGACCCTGCCTTCTTTTTCTTCTTCTCCTTCTTTGAGGGAGAAGGCACAGGAGATATAGCGTCTTGTCCCTGAATGACCATCAACATATATGTGGTCAGGGGAACTGGTGTGACCTCAGTGAGGTCTCTCGAGTAATTGGCCTTGTGTAAGACGTCAGGGTTGGATCCCTGGACATTTGGCCTAACATATTCGGAGCCAAGTAAGTCCTGAAGCACACAGGAAATGAACCTAGGTTAAGACATGTGTCTTTGCCTAGATTTCCCTGATAGCTTGGCTATGTGGTCTCTGAAGATTATCTCTCCAATATCTATTTTTCTGCCCTCCCGGAGGCTGAACACAATCATTTGTTGTGATGCGTTCAATTGTTCCGTGGAGGACTTATTGCCACCAAGGACCTGAATGACAAAGGTCATCAGGATCCTCCAGACAGCAGGAAACCAGGTCTTTATTATTGGTGCTTTGGCCAATAAGGTTCCTGGGGCCACTTCAGGAAGTTTTTCATCATGTGGCCCTAGTAAAAGCAATTCGGCCTTTACTTCTGCATCAGTGGGCTGAGGGTCGAAGTTCTCTGCGAAATCAAGACCTGTGGCCTTGATAAAGGTTTGGTAATTCAGGGAGAGGGTCTTTCTCCCGTTCATCACTGAGAACGTTATGATGGTATCCTTGATGTCATCAGGGCTGGTGGCCACTGCTGTACACCAGAAGTCCCTCAGAAAGTCATGGTATATGACTAGGGGTGTTTTGGTAAACGTCGTAGAAAGAAAGCAGTTTTGTAGTCTTTAACTACATTCTTATACGCCCAAAATTTTTTGGGGTTGGCAAAATTCCCTACGACATTGTTTTTGGTCATATCCATGCCCTCCATTGTGAATTCCATATTTGGGGCGCAGGTTATAGCTTTAGAAGTAGCCATTTAAAAAGTCTTAGTTTTGCAAGAAAAAATGGTCTGGGTCTAAAGATGAAGAACACACACAGAATAGTTTTTTTTGAAGGAAAAGCAAAGGTTTGATTAAGATTTCTAAAAAACATATGTGTGTTATTTTTTTTGGGGGTATTTATAGGGAAGTGGAGGGGGTGAGGTGGTTTTGGCACTAAGCGGATTTTTCTTACAATTTTGAAAAACATTTTGTATCAACGTTTGGAGTCCGCATTAAATGCCACCACTCCACTTTCCCGGGTTTTGCGCAACAGTCGAGGTAAACAGTTGTGCCGTCTGCAAAAAGTGTTATTTACAGAGTGACATCACCACATATAATATCAAAGGATATTATTTGTGAGTATTGGCATTAAATGCCAAGTTGAATGTGTGGTGATGAAGTGGGGGCCCAAGATGTGGATGCCAGAAGGTAAAAGAACATATATTCCTATATTAAATAGGTATTCAGTTACCAACCTTGGACATTTACTAACTAGATACTTAGAGCATTTAAGTTAGCATTGAATGTCATCTTGAGGCCCCTGAATGACTTTTCATTCAGTTTGAGGGGTTCAGGGAGGTTATTCAGTGATCTTATTCCCTAAGAGACACATTGAGTTAGGGACCTGAGGTTTTCAGAATTTACACTAAGTTGGATGGATTCAATCAGTGGACTGATTCTCAATATCCAACATTCCCAATTCAGCTTTCAGTCTTGTGAAAGTTGGTTCATCCAATGGTTTGGCGAAGATATCAGCTAGCTGATATTCAGTGGGAATGAAGTATAATTCAATGTCACCATTCATGACATGGTCCCTGATGAAATAATATCTTATATCAATGTGTTTGGTTCTTTGATGAAGAACAGGGTTTTTTGAGATTGCAATTGCACTTGTGTTATCACAAAAGATGGGAACCATCTTATAATGGATGCCATAGTCACTGAGTTGACTTTTCATCGATAGTATATTTGCACAACAACTGGCTGCTGCAACATATTCAGCTTCTGCTGAGGACATGGCAACTGATTGTTGCTTCTTAGCACTCCAACAGACTAATTTTCCACCAAGGAATTGGCAGGAGCCTGAGGTGCTTTTTCTATCCATGTTGCATCCAGCATAGTCAGAGTCTGAGTATCCTTTAAGATCAAAGCCTGAGCATTTTGGATAGTACAATCCAAGGCTTGGAGTACCTTTCAGGTACCTGAGGATCCTTTTCACAACTGTGAGATGTGATTCTCTTGGGTCAGATTGATATCTGGCACACAAATAGACTGAGAATTGGATGTCAGGCCTTGATGCAAGTAGATACATCAGTGACCCAATCATTCCTCTGAATAGAGTTTGATTGATTGGTTTACCAGCAAGGTCAGGACCAAGGTTGTTTGGGGGAACCATGGGAGTTTTGACTGAGGCACAGTCACTGAGCTCATACTTTTTCAGTAGGCTTCTGGTGTACTTCTCTTGACTGATAGAGGTTCCTTTATCAGTCTGCTTGATTTGCAGTCCAAGAAAGTAAGTCAGTTCTCCCATCATGCTCATTTCAAATTTCTTTGCCATCTATTTTTCAAACTGTTTGCAAAGTTTATAACTTGTTGAGCCAAATATGATATCATCCACATATACTTGTACAAGGATGACATCACCATTTGTCCTATAGATAAACAATGTGTAGTCTATCTTGCCTCTGAAAATTTTGTTTTGGATGAGGAAAGCTGAAAGAGTTTCATACCATGCCCTAGGAGCTTGTTTCAGTCCATAAAGGGCTTTATCAAGCTTGCAGACATAGTCAGGAAACTCACTGCTTTCAAATCCAGGAGGTTGTTGAACATAAATTTCTTCTTTCAGTGAACTATTTAAGAATGCACTTTTTACATCCATTTGGTACACATTGAAGTTCATGTAGGTTGCAAATGCAAGGAAGATCCTGATTGCTTCCATCCTTGCCACTGGTGCAAATGTTTCTTCATAGTCAATGCCTTCTTGTTGATTATAGCCTTTGGCTACAAGTCTGGCCTTGTTTTTGATGACTATGCCATTTTCATCAGATTTGTTTTTAAACACCCATTTCATGCCAATTACTGTAACATCCTGAGGACATTTGACCAAGGTCATTACCTTGTTTCTGTCAAATAGTTCCAGTTCATCATGCATGGCCTGAACCCAACTAGGATGTTTAAGTGCTTCTTTGACATTTTTGGGTTCAATTGTGGAAATGAAGTCCACAAATAGGCATTCATTGGCTGAGGCTGCTCTTAGTTTTGTAGCCATGCTTCTAGTGAGCATGCCTTCAGTAGGCTCTCCAATTATATTGACAAGTTCTATATCTTGAGACCTAGTCCAACTGTCCTGAGGTCTTGGATATTGATTAGAACTTGTGGATGCTTGATTGGGTGGAGGTGTAGGTTCTGGTGCCGACACTTGATGATCTTCAGGATCTTGAGTGTCTGACTGGGTTGGCTGATCACTGAGATCGTTTGGTTCCTGAGCACTTTGTTTAGACTGATTGATTGCATCAGTACTTGTTTGTGCTTCAACAAACTCAGTGATGGTTGGGTAAGGAAGGTTGTGAGGGACAATTTAGTAAGAGATGTCAGCATTTGCTTGATACTGAGTGGAAGGATTACTGTCAGGGTGATATTCATCAGGAGGATATCTTGATGAATCACCAATACCTATCTCTTCCACTAAGGCATTTGAGAATCTGATTGCTTTAGTACTCTCATCAAAGGTAACATGAAATATTTCCTCAGTTTGCTGTCTCCTTGTGTTGAACACCCTGAAGGCTTTAGAGACAAGGGAGTATCCTAGGAAGTATCCATCATCAGCCTTAGCATCAAATTTCCCTAAGTGATCCTTGTGATTATTAATAAACATAGGATACCCAAAGACATGAAAGTAGCTGATGTCAGGGATTCTTCCCTTGAATAACTCATATAGGGTTTTGCTATGTCTCTTGACAATGATGGATCTGTTTTGTGTATAACAGGCAGTTTTGACTGCTTCAGTCCAAAAGTATTTGGAAAGGACTGATCCATTTAACATTGTCCTAGCAACTTCAATGAGTGTTCTATTTTGCCTTTCAGCAACACCATTTTGTTCAGGTGTGTAAGGAGAGGAAAATCTTTGGAAAATTCCTTTCTCATCACATAAACATTCAAGTTCATGGTTTCTGAACTCAGTCCCATTGTCAGTCCTAATCTGTTTGACTTTTATGTCATTCTGATTTTCAATGTTCCTGACAAAGGACATTATTGTTTCAGCTGCCTGACTCTTCTTGGTCAAGAAGTAAACCCAAGTGTATCTTGAGTATTCATCCACAATGACCAGAGTATACTTCTCATGGTTAATGGATCTAGGACTGATGGGCCCAAAGAGATTCATATGGAGAAGATGAAGGCAGTTTTTGATGGAAAAGTTTTGCTTGGTTTTAAAGGATGCTCTATGATGTTTACCTTTTTCACAGGCAGAGCAGGGTTTATCCTTTGAAAACAAAAGTGATGGTAAGCCAAGGACCTTGTTTTGTTTGGCAACAAGGTTGCAAAACTCGGTTTTGGCTTGTACTCGGCGACCTACCCTGGAGCGAGTACTCGGCCTAATCGGGGGAGTACTCGGGGCTCAAATTGGCCTATGCGGGGAGTACTCGAAGTACTCGGCCAACTCGGCTATACTCGGCGACCTACCTTGGAGCGAGTACTCGGGGAGTAATCGGTCAACTCGGCCTTGTTTTGCAACACTGTTTGGCAAGATAGTTTATGTTTTTGAAGTTCAGATGGGAGAGTCTCTTATGCCAAAGCCAGTTGAGAGTTTCAGTGGCTTTAGCAAAGAGACAAGTTCCATTCTGAGTTAGAGTATTCATGTCTAACACATAAACATCTTGTCTTCTTGGTGCAATGAGGACTACTTCCTTATTTGCATTGAAGATGGTACCTTGCTTATCATCAAACTGAACTATGTACGTTGCATCACATAGTTGACTGACACTGATCTGTACTTAAGACCATTTACATAAGCTATCCTAGTAAAGACTATACCACTACAGTTTACTGAACCATAACCTTCAGTGAGACATGATGAGTTATCAGCAAATACCACCTGAGGTCCTGGTTCTTCTACATATTTGTGCAGATACTCTTTCACACCAGTCATGCTCATTGAACATCCACTATCTAGATGCCAAACTGGCTCCCTGGCATGTCTCTGCACAAATGTAAACTGAGTTAGTTCTTTCTAGAACCCCTCTTCTTGGAGGGCTTGGCTTTAATAGCCTTTTTAAAAGTAACAATTGATTCATGGTCAGTGGTTGAATGGACTGAGCTACCACAGATTTTTCATTTGACTGCAGAGGTAGACTCAGTAGACTGAGAGGATGATTTGGTGATTCCTCTTCTGGTTTGAATGACCTTCTCATGTCCTGAGGTGTCATGAGTGAGATCTCCACATATGTCACAGCTAGTGTCCATAAGGCAATCATCAGGAAGGTGGTCATTGAAGCTACAGTGTGGGCAAGGTGCAAAAGGCTTGGCCTTTTGTTTCTGCTTCTGCTTAGAGTCAGAAGGATACTTAAAAGCTTGTACTTTAAAGTTTGCAGCTTTGGATGTGGTTGTGTATGAAAAGTGATTAGAAGTTATGTGATCTTCCTTTTTGCGTACCATGCAAAAGAGGATTCTATAGCAATCATTAGCAGAATGATTGGTATAGTGACACAACTCACATCTCAGCTGAGGTTTGGAGGGTTTTGGTTTGGTGGTGCTTGAGGAAGCTAATTTGGGTTCCTTCATCTTAGATTGAGAAGGTTTCTCAGAAGATTCAATCTTCTCACTTAGCTTCTTGACAAGCTCAGCCAACTGATCAATTTTTGAATTTGGGCTTTCTATTTTTACTTCAGAAGGGACTGAAGTTGTCGAGTCATCAGTAGGAACTGAGACTTCAGGTGTTTGCCTTTTCAGGATGGTTTTTCCCATTCCTGGCTTCTCCTTTGGAGAATACTGAGAGTAGACTAATGGTGTGAGGTCTGAGCTTGGTGCAGCTCCTTAAAGGACTTTCAGAGGTGGGAGTGGTGCAAGTGATAATGATTCAGACTCATTGACTGACTCAGTACTACTGGGTTTGTCAGTGAGTCCAAGCATATCTTACAAAGCCTGACTTTTAGGAAGCAAGATTTTCCCAGTCTTAAAGTTTGGTAACTTACTGACTGGGTTGTCTCTGACAATCCAGTCATTTGACTTGGGTTTCATTTCCTGCTCAAAGGATATGCCAACTGGAATAAAAGCATTTTCACAGTGACTCTTACTAGGGGTTTCAGTGAGTTGGTCTTCTCCTATAACTTTCTTGTTTTCAGTAGGAATAAGACTCACAGTTTCATAGATTTTAGGATTCTTTTTAGTCCATCTTTCTATGACATCTTTTTCTTTGTTAAGCTCAGCTTGGAGAGCTTGATTTTGGTTTAAAATTTCAGTGTTTTGAAATTGAAGTGTAACAGCTTCAAGTTTCGTTTGTTTTAAAACAAGTAATTCATCTCTACACTTATTTAATTCTAACACAAGATTAATATATTTTGACAACAAATTGAGTCTCTGCTCTTCAACAAACTTAAGATCAACATTAATATAATTCATATAAGACTGCCAATCAGAATCATCATCCATAGAAAGTAAAATATTTACCTTTTTCATGGTGATGTTGACCCATTCTCTATTTCTTGCATGGCTTTTTCCAACAGCCAGCTGATCACCATCTGAAAGTGCCATCAGTGCACTCACTCTAACTTCTTCATCATCTGATGAGACCTCTTCTTCATCCCAGTCATAGGCTTCAGCGACAAGAACCTTGTTCTTTGCTTGAATAGGTTTGGAAGGTTGAGCAGCCTGAGACATTGAGGGATTGGCCTCAAGGAGAGCAAGTTTAGACTTAGCTTTTCTGTATTTTGCCTCAAAATCTTTTTGACCCTTTTGAGCATTATTGTTTTAAAAATTTTGGGTAGACTGAAGCATTTTAGGTTGAAACTTGCTAGTTCCTGAAGAAGAACTATTTCCAGAAAATTTGTAAGAGGGTTCTGAGATGGTTTTTGAATAATAGTCTTTGGCAAAATGACCCTTTTTACCACATTTGAAACATTCAGTGGTTTCATTTGCTTTAACTTTTGAAAAGTTTGACTGATTTCTTTTGATAAAATGTTTTAAATTAGCAAGGAGTGCCCTTTCTTGGAATTCTAAGTGTAAATCATTTAGGTACTCCTCACTAGTTCTTTCATCAACATCATCATCAGAATCCTCTTGAAAATCATGCACAACACCATTAGAAAAAAAGGCAGTTGATATGGGTGAGGAAGTCAGGGCCTTCTTGGTCTCAAGAGCTTTCTTTGAGTCTGGGTATCTCCTAGAGATTAAGTTGTCTTCATAGACAAACTTCCCATAGATCTCAGGGAGCTCAAGGGTCTGAATGTGATTAGCATTCCTTAGGCCCTGAGAGAAGTTTAGCCACTTCTCAGGGAGACTGTTGACAAAGCCAACATTGATCTCATGCTTAGACAATACTACACCATCATTTGACAATTCATTTATCAGGGTCTTGTATCTGATATATGTCTGAGAGAGACTTTCAGAGTCCTTTGCCCTGAAAGTATTATACTCAAGTTTCAGGTCCATGATTCTGTTTTCCTTGGTATCTAAGGGACCTTCAAAGCTATGAACCAAGTCAAGCCAAGTTTGTTTGGCTGTTGTACAGTTAATGACTGATTCCATTGTATCGTCAGGAAGACAAGATACAATTATGCTTTTCAGGCGTTGGTCTTGATTGGCCACCCTTCTGTCATCTATAGTCCATTGAGCTTCAGGTTTGATTAACCCCTCAGCAGTCTTAGGGACATAAGGACCTTCATTGATACAAGTGATGTAGTATGGTTCCATACCAGTCAAGTAGCAAAGCATTCGCTTTTTCCACTTGCTAAATTTTCCAGCTTCGAGTCTGGGAGCCACAGCTGAATAGCTACCTCCCTTTTTATCGACGAGCTGGGGCACATTAATATCAGCCATAGTAGGATCTTGGTTTGAAAAACCTTTTGAGCACTCTTTTGTTTTTAAAAGATTTTACAAACCAGAGGCTCTGATACTACTTGTTGTTGGAGTATGCTCATGTCATAACGACTAATTATATGGCTAGACATATGTGAGCCTATGGGGTCACACACATATACACTGAGGTGCCACTTTATATATCGTGTTTATCGTATTTACGATATATAAACAACCGTAAGTAACTAGGAACCGCCATTGGGCTTCTAATGACTAAGTAATGGACTTATTCTATTGGACTTGGAAACAAAATGGGAAGCCCATTTTGAGCCCACTAATGGCCGGCCTAAGGAGTGAAAAGGGGAGGAGATTAGGCTTTGATTTGGAAGATTATTATCCCATAATTTCCTCATAATTATCACAACTAATTACCAAACTAATCTCTCCCTCTCCTCTCATCTATCTCACGGCAAGAAACAAACACCCTCCTAGGTTTTTGATTTTCTTCATCTCTTCTTTGATTCTTGTTTATTCAAAGAAGACTAGAAGGGTTACGGTGGTTAAAGGACTAGCATCCATTGGCATACGGTGAAGTGTAGTGTGGACATATCATAGATGTGATCTTCTTTGGTCACTTGTGGTTCTTATTCTAGTCGACACATAGTGCTTGGTGGTGACTCCCGGATCACGCTACAAAGGTATAACTTGTTTGTTTAATTCATTTGATTGATCATATGGCTATATGGATCCTTGTTGGTGATGTATTCCGCAGCGTTTATATATTTGATATGTTATTTTATTATTACATCACCTATAGTGGTATCACGAGCCATCATATGTGTGGGAAACTAGAAGGGGGGTTGAATAGTTTACCGGTTTAAAATTCTTTTAAAAATCTTGTTTTAAAAGTTGGTTATTGGAAACTTTGATTCGAATTCTATGTGTAATCAATTAACACCAATAAGAACTAAACACTAAACTAACTAATATAAAATAATGAAAGTAAAAAGTAGAGTTGGAAAGATCAAACCGAGACAAAGGATTTATAGTGGTTCGGATACGAAGCTCTTCTTCGCCCTACTCCACTCCCCGAGTACCACACTCGAGAGTTTCAAGCACTATGTCAACAACCTCCCTTCAGGCGGAGAAAACCGTACACGTCGCTTATCCTATTACCGACACTAAGCTAAATGTCGAGTGCTAATCTTAGCTAGAACCAATCTACCAAGGTCCACGTGACCAAACACACAAGCCCAATGGCTTCAAGAGATCACCATGATCTCAACACGATCACAAAGATCAACTCTCACTTCACTCTACTTAATCTAACTACTCTAGATCCTTTGACTACTCACACACTAGCCCAATGGCTTCAAGAGATCTTCACTATCTCTTAAGATCACAATGATCTTCACTCACACTCTCACAAAAGAAAGATAATCTTGATGTATGCTAAGATACAACAAGGATGTAACAAGTGTTACAAAACCTAACAACTACAACTCTTGTATCTTCTTGAATACCTTGAGTTCTTCTCTTGCTAATGAAGAGGAATGATAACACCTTGTATCAACTTGGAAACTTGTGTTCTTCTCTTGATAATGAAGAGGAATGATAACACCTTGTATCAACTTGGATACTTGTGTTCTTCTCTTGCAAGTGAAGAGGAATGAAGAGGATCACTTGAAGGATGATTGGATCACTCTTGAACAAAAGAAAAACTAACCTAAATGATCTAAAGAAAGAAAGTGTAAAGAGAGTATTCAACTCAGAAAGTTTTGTGTGTGAAAGGATGCCTAAAAACTGTGAAAGGGGTGGGTATTTATAGGCAAAGAAAATCTGAACGTTACAGAAAATTTTGTACGTACGGCTCCGTTAAATACCCCACGGCTCCGTTAAATTTAACGGAACCGTGGAGCCGTCCTAGACTAGGACGCTCCAAATTTTGTCTTTTCTGGTGAAAACTTATTTGGGGAAGGTTGGAGCTGATTTTGGGGGGAAAAATAGCTGTTGTGATTTTCAAACTTATTTTTCCATTAAACCATTTCTTAATATTTCAAAAAAAAAAAATTTCATGTGTATTTTTGAAAAAATGTTTTGTCCCATTTAAAATGTGAATTCTCAAAACATAAATTCACTTCTTTAATCACTAGTTCAAGTTGTAACTTTTATCTAGTGTGATTTGCGTAGAAACGGGATCTTCCGATTAAAGACTTGTTTACGTTGATTTTAACGTATCGTGATTTCACATTTTGTCATCCTCAAAACGTGAAGTAATCGAAAGATATAAATAACGTTTTTAGAACATTATTTGCTTCAACAATCTCCCCCTTTTTGATGATGACAAAATATAAACTCATGTTAGGTTAAAATTAGTTTTAACAAGTTTTTAATGAGTTTACTCCCATTTCTCCCCCTTTTTGTCTAATCAAAAAGGTGACGAAGGCTCCCCCTTGATGTGTACTCCCCCTCATTTGGAGAACACAAAGGAATTGAGCAATGGTTCGTGCTACAAAACAAGGTTAGAAGATACATATATAATATGTAACAAGTAGCACATTATGACAAATATCCAACCACACAAAAAAAATAGCTAAGAGCTAAAAATGATAATAAACAACCCTCATAAAAACCCATTCATTCATTAAAAGAAAATAAATGTCATACATGGATATGACTTCATGGAAACATAAAAGAGACTATGATAAGCATAAATCCCTAATGACTAGAGGCATGTTTCATTTCCAAGAGGGCTCCTAAAGACCTATTGTGGGTTGGGAGGTGGTGGAGATTGGGGCCCCATTTGGGGTGGTGGTGGTGTCAAGAGATGTTCTATAAAGTAGAACATGAAATGAATCTCGTCTCTTACGAAGTAGATGAGGTTACGGTTATGGAGACAACATAGGCAATTAGCACTATGTAAATCAAAGGGATGTGGTTGATTGGGTTGTGCCATGATAGGAGATGGTGATTGTGGTAGGTTTGTTGGAGGTGAAATTGGCATGGCATTGTCCAATGGAGTTAAGGGGGATGGTGTGTACTCCATTGATGATGTAGTGTAGTAGGATGATGAAGATGTTGTGTAGGTAGATGATGTTTTAGATGGTGCATAAGGTGGTGATGGTGAGTATGGAGTGGCTTGGGAAGGTGGTGTCATAGCATCATCATCTTTTGTGAGATCCACAAAGAGTGGTTTTGAGGGTGGTTTTAAGGTTATCCTAGGTTTCTTGGAGATGTGAGAGGTTGAACCATGTGTGGAGGACATGGTGTTTGTGTGATGGGAGGTTGAAGGTGAAGTGCAAGATAAGCTTGCAAGGGTGAGGCCTTAAATAGGCAAGTTGGGTGAAATTTGAATTAAAGTTGATGGGAGTGTTTTATGGTGTAGGAAGGGAATCCTAGGGTGTGTTAGGTTTGCAAGGATTTGCAGGTTTGAGGTTAGGGGTGTAGGGTTTTTGGTAGGAACAGTAAAAATCCGTCAAACAGGGGTACGGTTCCTTTAAATGACCCACGGTACCCTATAAATTTAACGGTACCGTCCATATTTAATGGTACCGTGCCACTGTTTGCAAGAAAATTTCTGTGCAGGTTAGTTCTGGGCAGCTAGGGGGATGTTTTCTAAGGGAACTAATTCCTGGAAATGATAGTGCCTCAACTCACTAGGTACTTGTTTTCCTAAAGTGTCCCATTTAAGCTACAACTAGCACATAAAGGCTATCATGTAGTTTCCTAGGATAATTATAAGCATGCAATAAGAAGGGACAAAATAAGCTATCATCCAAATATCACATAGATTGATTAGGCAAGGAGATAGTTAAGCATGCAATAAATCAATTAGCATTCATTCATAGATAAATCCTAATAAGAAACATAGATTTCTTCAACACTTATGACTTGAGCATTCCCCCATTCTTGGCATACTCTTGTCTTGAGCATGAGTCTCATTTTCATGATTTGGATCATCAAAGGGTGCATAATGGGTGGAGGATTCGGAGATGAGGATTGATGAGACATGTGACTCGTTTATGGGTTGCATGATGGGTTTGACAAGGGAGTATTGAGGGCCGTTAAGGTAAGGGTGTAGGTTCATGAAATGGTGATAGAGACGGGTTAGGAACATCCCATAGGGTATCAATTTATTCTTGTTACCCTTGAGATGGACAATTCGCTTAGCGAAGAAGTAAGCGAGATTGTATGGTTGTTGGGTTAGGAGACAGTAAATCATATGAGCACAACACGCCGGGAGTTGCTCACGATTTCCTGTGAGACTCAGAACATTTTCTCGCAGGATGACTGCCCAAGAAAGTAGTTCATGACGAACCTCTTCCAAATGAATTTTCTTTGGATTAGGGTAAGAGGGGTACTTATAAGTACGGATGAGTTTGGTTAGTTCGGTTGGAGAGGGTATGTACGAACAGTACGGACTATTCTCCTCACGATAGTGAAAGAGAGACTCAAGACACCAATCTTCAGTATAGGCACATTGCCCATGATTGGGTATTCGAAGGATCTGAGCAAATTGCTCAAGAGTTAGGACGAATTTGAAGTTTTGGACCCAAAACCAAAGTGACAAGGATTGATCCTCGTTACGTACGAGTTCAACTTGTCGAAAGAACTCCAACACAAAACGAGGACAAATGTGCTCGTTAATGTGGAGTAGACAATCGAATCCTATAGCTCTAAAGGAAGTGTTGATGTCACGATGATAAACAAAGGATGGATCAACGACACGGCCTTCATGAAACCGACGGGTCTCAAGATTGACATAGGCACGAATGTGGTTACCGGGAGTTGTGGGTTCTTGTGATATTTGGGGTGTGTAGGTGTTGGTTAGGAGATGATCAAAATCATATTCATGAGACATTTTTGTTTCCTATAAAAGTGTTATTAGGAAAAATTAGTATGAAGAATAGTTGCATTGTATACACATGCCTAGTGTGTGCCTATATGCAAACTATGTGGAGGTGCGGCAATCTTGACTCAAAAGAAAATAATGAGATGACCCTAACACTCCTAATTTTACTTTTGCTCAAACAAATATGTCGAAAAATACATATTGATTATGTAATTCGATCAATATTCGTGAGATCATGTATGCATGAAAAGATGTTTTTAGTTTGCATCAACAATGCACGAAAAGAACAATTTCATGGTCCTAGTTTCGTGAGATTTTGAAAATGATGGAATTGGGGTGTTTTGGTAACCTCAATGTTTTTGGTACCAAAAATTTTGAAATGTTTTGGTGTTGATGACTTCTAATTGAAAATTTCCTAGAAAAAAAAATTGAAAAACCCCAATTCAATTTTCATCAATGCATAAACCCTAGACCCAAAATTAAAAAAAATTGGAGTAAGATGACTTACAATTTTTGTTGAAAAACGGTGAGAATGATTTAGGATCTTGAAACTCAATGTCTTGAATATGATCTTGAAGGGGTGTAATTAAGTGTTGGGTGTGAGGTTAAGTTATGACAGCAGTTGCTGAGGTTATGAGGGTTTGGAATGAGTAGTGTGGAAAAGGGGAACTGAAATACGGAATGTTCCAGATGCACGGTTCCACGGTACCGTTAAATTTAACGGTGCCGTGCCACGTTTAGTGGAGCCGTGTATCTGCAGGGATGGTTTCTGTCCCATTTTGATGTTTGACGAATAAGTCTCGCTATTTTAGAGAGACTCTATGACATGAGGAAGGAATTTATACCTAATAAATTCCTTTGGCTAGGGAAACTAAACTAGACTTAACGAGACACACGAGATGACTTCAAGAGTCATGAGGTTTATGGAACATGTTCCATCATTCCTAGACCTAGACGGAGATAGCTAAAGGATTCTCATTTGAGAGGTTTGGTTAGGATGTCTGCGATATTGTCTTGGGAAGGAACTTTCTCAATGGAAATGTTTCCTTTCTGAACATTATCACGAAGGAAGTGGTGGCGAATTTCGATGTGTTTGGTACGGGAGTGTTGAACGGGGTTTTTGCTCAAGTCAATAGCACCTTTATTGTCACACATAATGGGGACGTCATCTAAATGAATGTCATAATCTATAAGGGCTTGTTTCATCTATAGTGCTTGTTGACATGCCTTTCCGGCGCTTACGTACTCGGCTTCGGTTCTGGAGATAGCAAGAGCCGTTTGTTTCTTGGAGAACCAAGAAGTTAAGAAACAACCCATGAAGGTACAAACGCCACTCGTACTTTTTTGATCCACATAATCTCCCGCATGATCAGAGTCGGCATAGACAACAGTTTCTACACCGGTCCCCTTGGGATAAAATAATCCCAAGTGTATAGTGCCTTTAATGTATCGGAAGATACGCTTAACCGCTTCAAGGTGAGAGGTTTTGGGATCCTCTTGGAAGCGAGCACAAAGGCAGACACTAAACATGATGTCGGGCCTACTTGACATGAGGTATAGTAAACTTCCTATCATACCTCTATACTTAGTGCTATCCACGGACTCACCTTCTTCATCTTTCGTGAGTTTTATTTCCGTGGACATGGGAGTTTTCATGGGCTTAGACTCTTCTAAACTAAACTTCTTAAGCATCTCTTTACTATACTTAGCTTGATTAAAGAAGATGCCATCTTCCATTTGTTTAATTTGTAAACCAAGGAAGAAATTTAATTCACCCATCATGCTCAACTCAAACTCGTCATGCATGGTTTTTGAGAAATCATCGCACATCTCTTGACAAGTTCATCCGAATATAATGTCGTCGACATATATTTGAACAATGATGAGATGTGAATTTCTTTTCTTTGTGAAGAGTGTGTTATCAACCTTTCCCATGGTATATTCATGTTCAATCAAGAAGGCTTTTAATCTATCATACCAAGCTTTAGGAGCTTGTTTAAGACCATAGAGTGCTTTCTTGAGTTTATAAACATGATTTGGACATTCGAAATTAACGAATCCCGGAGGTTGCGCAACATACACCTCCTCGTTGATATAACCATTAAGGAATGCACTCTTCACGTCCATTTGGTATAGCTTAAAGTCTAAGGCACATGCATAGGCAAGGAGTATTCTAATTGATTCTAATCTAGCTACGGGTGCATAGGTTTCATCATAATCTATTCCCTCCTATTGGTTGTAGCCTTGTGCTACCAACCTTGCCTTATTCCTAACTACGACGCCATTTTCGTCGAGTTTGTTTCTAAACACCCATTTAGTTCCTATGATTGTTTGATTTCGAGGAAGAGGTACTAAATCCCAAACTTGGTTTGCGGTGAATTGATTTAGTTCCTCCTGCATGGCAACTATCCAACTTTCATCCTTAATTGCTTCACCTACATTTTTAGGTTCAACGGTTGATATGAAACAAAAGAAGTTACTTTTGTTTTGTGCTTGTGACCTAAGGGTTCTTTGGTTTAGGTTACCTATGACATTTTCAATAGGATGGTTTTTGGATTCCTTAATGTTGACAATTTAGTCAACTTCAACTATTTCATCCTCAATGTCATCTTCTAGGGTTTTCTTGCCATTAGCCTTAATGGCTTCATCCTCATCTAAGTCATCATCAACCAATGGTGATGTCTTAGATTGTGGAGGACTTTCATCGAATATCACGTTGAGTGATTCTTCGACTTTCGAGGTTTCTCTATTTAGGACAACGTAGGCTTTACTATTTTGGGAGTAACCTAGGAATACACCTTCGTAAGACTTTGGGTCAAACTTGGTGAGGTAATCTTTAGTGTTTAGTAGAAGCATTTGCTTCCAAACACTCTAAAGTAATCAAGAGAAGGTTTTCTTCCTTTCAAGATTTCATATGGGGTTTTTCCTAGGATAGGTCTAATTAGAATCCTATTTAGAATGTAAGTTGAGGTGTCCACCGCATTACACCAAAACTTTTGCGGAATTGATTGTTCATTCAACATCGTTCTACTCATTTCTTGTAGAGTACGATTTTTCCGCTCAACTACCCCATTTGATTGAGGAGTGCGTGGAGCCGAGAAATTGTGAGTAATACCATTAGCATCACAATATACTCCAAATTGCACTTCATTATCAAATTCCCGACCATGATCCGTCCTAATAGAAACTATTGTACATCCTAGTTGATTTTGGACTTTCTTACTAAAGATTTCAAATTCCTCAAAGGCTTGTGTCTTATTCTTAAGAAATCTAGTCCAAGTATACCTAGAGTAGTCATCAACTATTACTAAGGTGTAGAGATTTCCTCCGTAGCTCCGTACGGCGGATGGACCAAATAAGTCCATGTGAAGTAGTTCTAGGCATCTAGAGGTCGAGATCATATTCTTAGCTTTGTGACTAGAATGAGCTTGTTTTCCAACTTTACAAGCGTCACAAAAGTGTGTGTCGAACTTAATCTTAGGTAGGTTTCTAACTAGTTCCTTAGATGCCAATGATTGTATAAGACGCATGTTGGCATGACCTAGTCTCCTATGCCACAGGGTGGTATGATCATCTATAGTTGCTAGACAGATCTTATCTTCAGGCTTATTTCCTATCTTCATGACAAATAAGCCGTTTTTCCTAACTCCTTTGCCTATGGTTTTCCCATTCTTAATAATCTCACTACCCTCTTCAGAGAATATGACTCTACACTTATTATCTACCATTTGACTAATGCTAAGTAAGTTAAAACCTAAGTTATCTACGTGCTCAACATTTCTAATAATAAGAGAGTCTTGAGTAATCGTACCTTTGCCTATAATGTTGCCCTTAAGTTTGCTACCGAAAGTGACATAACCTCCGTTGTAAGCCTTGTATGATGAGAATAAACTTCGGTTGCCCGTCATGTGGTTAGTGCATCCACTATCCCTGACCCATTCGTCAGGCTCCAAGTCAATTCCCAAGCATATCTATTGCATAAGACAAACATTCAAACATTTGGTCCCCAATATCTCATGGGTCCAAAGTGGTTAGCATTAAACATCCCATGCATTTCTTGCATGTGGTTAGGATGTTGGAATGGAGGACAAATTTCCCATGGCAAGTAACTTTGTAGTTGACAGTCGTTCCAAGTTACGGGATAGTTACTTGGAAAACTTTGTCTTCTAAAGTTACGTCTCGGTAGAGGAGTTCTTAACCAAGGTTTGGGAGTGTTTGTTTTTCTAGGTGGAGGAGTCTTAGGCCTTTTGTTAGGTTTTACAAATCCAGGTTTGGGTTTTGACATGGGTTTGTAAAATCTCTTAACTTCCTCTATACTAGCAATTAAAACCTTTGTGCCATTAACAACTATGTGAGTTGGTTTAGGACTTGATTTGTTTTTGAGATTCGACTCAGTTCTGTCCCCAGTACCAGACGGTACCACGGTTCCATTAATTTTAATGGTACCGTTGGTACCTTTAGTGGTGCCGTCTTGGGAATTGACAGAATCAGTAGGTTTGACGGATTTTACATGATTTGTTTTATCTGTCGAAACATTTTCGATACTCTTTTTGAACCTAGTTATCCTCATTGCATTTTCCGTAAGTTTTTCATTTTCTAATCGAAGACTTATGCATGACTCACATCCTACGTCTATTTCTTTGTTTCTTTCAAGTCCTTTGACTTGATCTTTTAGTTCTAAAATTTTCACTTCGAGTTCATGCAATTTTGACTTTAGTGATTTGTTTCTACTTAACATTTTTGAAACAATTTTGCATAGATTATTATGTTCGTCATGTAGTATGTTATCATCTATTGATGAGTTGTCATCTATGAAATTAGGGTAGTCGTAACGTACCTCATTAGAAGCATGAGCCATTAGACATGTTTCGTCCTTGGGATTCTTTTCTTCATCATCACCGCTATCACTCCAGGAACCTCCTATGAGAGCTCGTTGGTTGTTGACTTTCGGTGGCTTGGGACACTCTCCTATGAGGTGATTAGGATCTCCGCATCTAAAGGATTTCCTATCACTTGTCCCTTTCTTTTCAGCATGGTTCTTTTGTGATGTCTTCTTCTCATCACGAGGTTGCCTAACGAACCTACCTCTTCTCCTAAAGAACTTTTTAAAGTCCCTAACCGCTAATGCATATTCCTCATCTTCACTATCGGAACTCGAACATTCCTCATCACTAGACTTCTTCTTGGCTTTCAATGCTAGAGATCTAACTCTCTCACTTTTGCCTTTGACTATATCGGAGTCTTTCTTAATTATCATCTCGTGAACTTTCAAGTTTCCTATAAGTTCATCGAGTGACAACATCGCCAAGTCCTTTGACTCTTCAATGGCGGTAACCTTTTCTCTCCATTTAGGATGTAGAGCCCTAAGGAACTTCCTAACATAATTCTTGCTAGAGTAACCTTCATCAAGAGCTTTAAGACTAGTAATAATAGTATTGAATCTAGCAAAAGCATTATCTATAGATTCATCTTCCGTAATGGAAAATTGTTCATATTGTTGAACAAGAAGATCTACCTTGTTCTCTTTGACTTGGTTATTACCTTGGTGAGTGACTAACAAATTTTTCCAAATATCTTTTGCCGAATTACACATGAAAATTCTTTCAAATTCCTTTTTAGGCAAAGCATTATAAATCATCATTTTAGCCTCATTATTTTTGGCTAATTTCCTTTTAAGTTCATCACTTTGTTTATCATAAGAAACTATTTCATCCTTTTTAGTTTCCGGATTCATTTGAATAGGTTGAAA
Organism: Artemisia tridentata subsp. tridentata; assembly: GCA_021014915.2. Classification (NCBI taxonomy): domain Eukaryota; kingdom Viridiplantae; phylum Streptophyta; class Magnoliopsida; order Asterales; family Asteraceae; genus Artemisia; species Artemisia tridentata. The sequence continues at coordinate 68,004,324 of CP139501.1, read as the reverse complement.
GTCACCCTCGGTAATAACATGCCAAAGATCAATGTCTTTTGATTTCACATACGTTTCGAATCTTGTTTTCCAATAAATAAAACAATCGGTTTCGAAAAGTGGTGGTCTTTGCATAGATTGCCCTTCTAGATATTTGTCGGAATCCATTGATCGATTCAAGTTTTAAAATACAATATAATTTAAAATCTTGACTGACGTGGCTTCTGATACCAATTGTGGGAAACTAGAAGGGGGGGTTGAATAGTTTACCGGTTTAAAATTCTTTTAAAAATCTTGTTTTAAAAGTTGGTTATTGGAAACTTTGATTCGAACTCTATGTGTAATCAATTAACACCAATATGAACTACACACTAAACTAACTAATATAAAATAATGAAAGTAAAAAGTAGAGTTGGAAAGATCAAACCGAGACAAAGGATTTATAGTGGTTCGGCTACGAAGCTCTTCTTCGCCCTACTCCACTCCCCGAGTACCACACTCGAAAGTTTCAAGCACTATGTCAACAACCTCCCTTTAGGCGGAGAAAACCGTACACGTCGCTTATCCTATTACCGACACTAAGCTAAATGTCGAGTGCTAATCTTAGCTAGCACCAATCTACCAAGGTCCACGTGACCAAACACACAAGCCCAATGGCTTCAAGAGATCACCACGATCTCAACACGATCACAAAGATCAACTCTCACTTCACTCTACTTAATCTAACTACTCTAGATCCTTTGACTACTCACACACTAGCCCAATGGCTTCAAGAGATCTTCACTATCTCTTAAGATCACAATGATCTTCACTCACACTCTCACAAAAGAAATATAATCTTGATGTATGCTAAGATACAACAAGGATGTAACAAGTGTTATGTTAATACAAATAGCGTCTCAAAAACGTTATTTATATTCTTTGATCTTTTCTTAGTTTTGTTAATGACAAATAAAAGGAATATCTTTTAGCAAATAATAAATACTAGCTTAAGTCTCTTGAGTAAACATTTTACTCTTCACATAATAACCAAGAATTACAAGTTTGCTTATTTAGTAACTTGTTTCCTTAAAAGGAAACTTTAATTCTAAAATCATTCCATGACATCATTGCACACATCACATATAATATCTTTGATATATCTTATTTAGATTTACAAGTTACATAGTTGACATTTGAGGATCTTGGATGATTTGGTAAGATATGGTAAGATACAACAAATCCTTAGCTGTCACATCCCACGGATCCAAGTCCAATGAAGGACGGATCCCTTCTGAGGGATCCGTGGGATCCGGGAGCTGAAGATCAGCTTGCCTATAAATAGCAAGCTGATCATTTGGCTTTCTCATCACTCATATAGCTTTAACACACATATTCATTCAGTACATATCTTACTAACATCATTCATAGTTGCATTTCACTTTGATCTTTCATTTTGTAGAAAAGAGATCAAGCATTCAAGGATCTACAGAACCGTAATCCTTTAGTTGCAATACTGTGTGATATTGTAGTTTGTTTCACACATCATATCTATCATTTGTAATCAGTGAGTGTGGTTAGTGCTTTAGTCCTTAAAGCACAAAGAGTGTAGGGAGTGGTTGTACCCTTGTAAAGAACTCGACATCTAGCTTAGTGTCGGTAAAGTAAATAGGCGACGTCAGGTTGGTTCTACCTTGTGAAAGAACCCGGTGTTTAGCTTAGTACCGGAAAAGGAAGTAAGCGACATGTAAAGGTTTTCTCCGCCTAGGAAAGGAGTTTGTTTCTTAGTGAAAGATAAACTCTCGAGTTGGAAACTCGGGGAGTGGAGTAGGGCAAGGAATAGAGTTCTTGTAGCCGAACCACTATAAACAACAGTGTCGTGTGGTTTGATCTTTCCTCTCTTTATCTTTTGTTTACATTGTGTGATTATTTATTTGTGATTGTTTCCTTTGAATTAACATATAGTAACAAAGTAAATAAACTTTAAAACGGTAAAAACTATTCAACCCCCCTTCTAGTTTTCCACAATTGGCATCAGGAGCTACGTTACTTAAGATCTTTAAAATATATTGTATTTTAAAACTTAAAATGATCCATGGATTTTGAAAACTTTAAAGAAGGGCAATCTATGCAGAGACCACCTCTATTTGAACCAAATTGTTTTATTTATTGGAAAAATCGCTTTGAGACTTATGTAAAGTCAAAGGATATAGATCTATGGTATATAATAGTTGATGGTGATTACAAACCTATTAGTAATAATATTTCGGGTGGTCGGGATGAAGGAGCTTCTCTTGCTCGTCACAGTGATGAGCAAAAGAAACTAATTGCCAAAAATAATGAAGCCAAAATGATGCTTTATAATGCCTTACCTAAGAAAGAATATGAAAGAGTTTTTATGTGTAAAACGGCTAAGGATATTTGGCAATCTCTTATTATCACACATCAAGGGAACTCACAAGTAAAAGATAACAAAATTGATCTTCTTGTCCAACAATACGAACAATTTGTTATCCCTGAAGATGAGACCATTGATAGTGCGTTTGCTAAGTTCAATACTATTATTACATCACTTAAAGCACTTGATGAATCTTTTTCTAGTAAGAATTTTGTCAGGAAATTTCTAACAGCACTCCATCCAAAATGGAGAGCAAAGGTGACAGCTATTGAAGAATCTAAGGATCTCTCAAGCATGACACTGGATGAGCTCATAGGAAACCTAAAAGTTCACGAAATGATTATGGAAAAAGACTCGGAAATTGTCAAAGGCAAAAAGGAGAAGATTAAGTCTATTGCCTTGAAAGCCAAAGTCGAGTCAAGTGATGATGATGAGTCTTGTTCAAACAGTGATGATGAAGAGTATGCCATGGCCGTGAGGGATTTCAAGAAATTCTTCAGGAGACGAGGAAAGTTTGTAAAACCACCTCGTGATGAAAAGAAATCCTCTCGGAAAGATCGTGACGATAAGAAAGGTAAGGTTGATAGGAAATGCTATAGGTGTGGTGACTCCAGTCACTTAATAGGAGAATGTCCAAAGCCTCCAAAGACCAAGTCTCAAAGAGCCTTCGTTAGTGGAGCTTGAAGCGATAGTGAAGGAGATGATGATGATGAGCCTAAGAACAACGAAATTGCACTTATGGCTAATGACACAGAAGAGGTACATTCTGATTCATACTCCTCTATAGATGACGAAACCTTAGAAGTAGAATATAACAAACTGTGCGACGTCACTTTAAAAATCATAAACAAAAAAAATTTTTGAAAACAAAGACAACACTTTTATAAAATGAAGTATTTTGGCTTAAAGAAAAAGCAATACGAATTGAAAAAGGTAAAGATAGTAAAGAAACGTGTGTGTCTTGTCAAGAACTAAAACTTGAACTAGAAACCTTAAGAACCGCACAGGAAGATTTAATCAAACAAAATTCAAAGTTTAAAAGGTTTGATAAAAACATAAGTTGTGCAGATGAAATAATGAAAATGCAAAAACTACCTCATGATAAAACAGGACTAGGCTTTATGAAACTAGGAACCTTAAGTGATCATAAGGAACAGACTGTGAATAAATCTGATTCAACCAAGTTGGACACTCACGGATCTGACGGATCCAAAAATTTGGATCCGCCAGGTGTATCCAAAGGATCCGTGGGTACAGAAGTTGAACAGAAGGTTCACAAAGTCGACCGTTCCGAGTTTGTCAAAGTTACAAAGAAACCTAACAGTAGTATAACCAATAATAAAAACAAACCAGCAGTATCTCTAGGAAGAGGTCAAACTAGAAACAAATATAGAGTTAAAATGGATCAACAGAGACCTCAAATGAGTTTTCCCAAACACCCCTTTCCAAAGAGTATAGTTAATCCACAACACACTTATCAAAATAATTGGAACCAAAACATGCCTAGAAACTTTCATGGTCCTAGTTATATGTCGTGAAACAATTGTACACCATTTACATACATAAACCATGATAATGTCATGTTTAACCCAAACGGACCCATGAGATATTGGGGACCAAATGCTTGAGTCTTTTATGAACTTAGGTATGCTTGAAAGTTGATCTTGAACCTGATGAGTGGATCAAAGATTGTGGGTGCTCAAGACACATGACGGGAAACAAAAATCTTTTCTCAACCTACCAAGTGTATGACGGAGGTAATGTCACATTCGGTAGCAAGCTTAAAAGTAAAATCATCGAAAAAGGTACAATCTCTCATGACTCTCTATCTATTGATGATGTTGCTCATGTAGATAATTTAGGATTTAATTTACTTAGTATAAGTCAATTGTGCCGCAAAAAGTATAACGTCCTTTTCAGTGAAAATGGAAGTAAAATACTTAAAGATGGCATAACCGTAGGAAAAGGTGTTTTAAAGAATAATTTCTATGTTATGAAATTAGATAAAACACCTAAAGATAAGTTATGTCTTACCTCCTTGGACGAAAACTCAACTCTATGGCATCGACGCTTAGGTCATGCTAATATGAGGCTTATTCAATCTTTGTCATCCAAAGAACTCGTTAGGAACCTACCCAAGTTGAAATATGACCAACACTTTTGTGATGCTTGCAAAATTAGGAAACAAGTACATAATAGCCATAAGGCTAAAAACATGGTATCTACATCTAGATGCCTTGAATTATTACATATGGATTTGTTTGGCCCGTCGGCTATACAAAGTTATGGAGGAAATTTTTACACTTTAGTCATAGTAGATGATTACTCTAGATATACATGGACAAAGTTTTTGAAAACTAAAAATGAGGCATTCGATAAATTTGAAATTCTAAGCAAGAAAATTAAAAATCAAATAGGAAGTAATATAGTATCTATTAGAACTGACCATGGTCGAGAATTTGACAATGAAATCCAATTTGGAAATTTTTGTGATAATAATGGAATAACTCATAATTTCTCGGCTCCTCGTACACCTCAATCTAATGGTGTAGTAAAACGTAAAAATAGAACAATTCAAGAAATGAGTAGAACTATGTTAAATGAACAAAACATACCACAAAAGTTTTGGTGTCACGCTGTAGATACTTCCACATATATCCTAAATAGAGTTTTAATTAGACAATTTTTAAATAAAACTCCTTATGAAATTTATCGAGGCAAAAAGCCTACATTAGGATATTTTAGAGTTTTTGGAAGCAAGTGCTTCATTTTAAACACAAAGGATTATCTCACTAAATTCGACCCAAAGTCGTATGAAGGTGTATTTCTTGGGTACTCACAAAACAGTAAAGCATACATTGTATTAAACAAGGAAACATCAAGAGTCGAGGAATCGTTGAACGTAACATTCAACGAAAGTCCTCCTCCCTCTAAGACATCACCTTTGGTAGATTATGACTTAGTTGAAAGTCAAATGGTTAATGATATAGAAAACATTGAAAATGACAATGAACCCGTAAAAGGAGAAATAGTCAATATTAAAGAAACTAAAAGTCATCCATTAGAAAACGTCATAGGAAAACTTAATGAAAGAACATTAAGATCCAAAGCTCAAAATGGAAGTAATTATTTTTGTTTTATTTCAACTGTTGAACCTAAAAATATAGACGAGGCAATAAAAGATGAATCTTGGGTAATTGCTATGCAAGAAGAACTAAATCAATTTATTAGAAATGATGTTTGGACATTGGTCCCTCCACCTAAAAACCAAACCATAATAGGCACCAAATGGGTCTTTAGAAATAAAATGGATGAAAATGGTATTGTATCTAGAAATAAAGCTAGGCTAGTAGCTCAAGGGTACAATCAACAAGAAGGTATAGATTACGATGAAACCTTTGCACCCGTAGCTAGACTTGAGTCTATTAGAATATTACTTGCATATGCATGTGCACATGATTTTAAGTTATTTCAAATGGATGTCAAAAGTGCTTTCTTAAATGGTTTTATAAATGAAGAAGTATATGTTGCACAACCTCCCGGCTTTGCCGACTTTGAAAAACCAAATTATGTTTTCAAACTTAAGAAAGCTTTATACGGACTTAAGCAAGCACCAAAGGCTTGGTATGATCGACTTAAGACTTTCCTAGTTGACCATAAGTATACTATGGGCCTTGTAGATAATACTCTCTTCACCAAGAAAAAGGGATCACATATTATCATAGTCCAGATATATGTGGATGACATTATATTCGGTTCAACTTGTCAAGAGTTATGCGACGATTTCTCAAAAATCATGCATGACGAGTTTGAAATGAGTATGATGGGGGAACTTAACTTTTTCTTAGGTCTCCAAATTAAACAATTAGAAGATGGGATATTCTTCAACCAATCAAAGTATATCAAATATATGCTTAAGAAGTTTGGTCTTGAAGACTCAAAACCCATGAGAACACCCATGTCCTCCGAAACCAAACTCACTAAGGATGAAGAAAATGAATCCGTAGATAGCACTAAATATAGAGGAATGATTGGTAGTTTACTCTATCTTACGGCTAGTAGGCCTGACATTATGTTTAGTGTTTGTCTATGTGCACGTTTTCAAGAAGATACAAAAAATCCCATCTTGAAGCCGTTAAAAGGATATTTAGGTACATCAAAGGTACTACACACTTAGGATTATGGTATCCCAAAGGAACGGGTGTAGAAACCATAGTGTATACTGACTCAGATCATGCAGGTGACTATGTTGATAGGAAAAGTACTAGCGGTATTTGTACTTTTGTAGGATATTGTCTCACATCATGGTTCGCTAAGAAACAAACTTCCCTCGCAATCTCAATAACCGAGGCAGAGTATGTGTCTGCAGGAAAGGCGTGTCAACAAGCACTGTGGATGAAACAAGCTCTCGTCGACTATGGAATTGAACTCAACAACATTCCCATTCTTTGCGACAACAAAGGTGCTATCGATCTAAGCAAAAATCCAGTCCAACACGCTTGAACCAAACATATTGAAATACGCCATCACTTCCTTCGCGACAATGTACAGAAGGGAATCATCTCAATTGAGAAAGTTTCCTCAGAGGACAACATTGCCGATATTCTCACAAAACCACTTAAACGAGAACCTTTCAACTATCTTAGACTTGGATTAGGATTAATGGAACCTAGTGATTAGGTAAAACATTAGTATAAACATTAGTTTACTCACACACGACACTAAACCAAAAAATGTGTTCTGATCCGCGGATCCAATCGATAACAAGGACGTATCCTTTGTTTTGGATCCGCCGGATCCGTCGCATGCAGAGTCCAGTTTATTATTAAATAAACAAGAACAACTACTATTCATTCCTCACTCCAAAACATATCACCTTACTGTATTCGACACACACCTAATCTCCATCACAATTTAGACCATTTTCTTCCACAAATTTGTGCTTCTAACATCACTGTAAGTATTCTTATCATATTTATACTCCTGATCTGCGTCTAGGATTTCCATTTCATGCACAAAACCAAAACTTGGGGTATATGCATAATTCTTGAAAAATCATGAAGCATATTTACTGCATTATACTTAAAAACATGTTTTTCTTAGTTAGGAATTGCATCTCATAGCACATTGTCTTAAATTAACAAAAACCCCATGAAAATTTTTTACTAAAATCTTCTAACGACTAGGTAAAATGATCTTTTTGAACATTGTTCATACAAATGCAAAAACGTTATCTTTTAGACTTCACTTGCATAATGTCTCTTGAATGCTAAAGGGAATACATAATTAATATGTATTTTCGGGTACATTCAACCGTAGCTACATTGAAATAGGAGCGTTTGGGTTATCTCTTGTTTATAAACAAAACTTGCATAAACTAATCTTTCTTGCATCAAAAGGAGTCGAGATAACCGCACCTCCACATTGTCCCCATGTAGGTACACACTAGGAATTTTACACTTACTATGATCATTTTAACTAAAACTATGTAACTTTTGTACTTAGGAAAATCATGCCTCCCGCAACCAACTACGATCACAAAAGAACCGTTAACTACTTACCCGAAGTCCACAAAACCAAAGGTCTAACCAATGCCCAAATTGAAATTTTCAAAGCCTTAGAGAAAAAGTATGTCCATGAGGGTAGAGTCGTAGATTCATCGTTCTATGTAGGAACACAACTTAGGGAACACTTAGCCGCGATTCGATTTGATTCTCTTTTAGATATAGATGAACCAATTATTCCTAGGTTCATACTTGAGTTCTATGCTAGTGTAGGTCTTAGTTCGAGTGACCAAGGTTACTTAATTCTTCATTTTACTCTAAATGGAAATCTTGTCAACATCCCTCTTGATCAATTTGGTGAGGTCTTAGGCATTCCAAACCAAGGGACATGTATTTACTCGGACAAATGGTCCTTAACAATCTTAGAATCCAATCTCGATAGGACGGCACCATATGTCACTCCTCTCGAATCAAAAGAAGTGATTAGGGAACATCTCTTCATTCCTAAGAACAACCCCACAAGAATGTATCGTGGTCGCAAAGTTGCTAGAGATCCATTTGCAATGGAGCTAAATTTACTCAAACCCGAATTCAAGAAAATGGAGGATGTCTTAAGGGCTAATGTGATGCGCACCATAGGAAACCGTGATCACATCAATGCTTGTTTGTGTCATATGATGTACAACATCTCTACTCGTCAACCCTTCAATCTTTCTTATTATGTTGCCAAAAGAATGTGTGACATTCCGGTTCAAAGCAAGATTGCAATGCCTTATGGTATGCTTTTAACCCGACTCTATAGAGCCTTTGCACCCGCTCGTCCAAACCATTTAGGCTTTGTTCCGGATTACAATGAAATTGAACATACCTTCGTTCCTTTGAGCGACTTTAGGGTTAGTGTTGATAAAGGTAAACGTCCTCGTGTACCAACATCATCCTCATCATCTTCAATGAGTGAAGATGATGGTTTGCCAAATTCTAGGATTCCTCCACCCGAATACTTGAGCCATCTTCCTCCAATTCAAAATAAATCCGCTGAGTATCGAAACATCATAGGAATGGTGAAGAATCTTGGTCGTTGGATGATGAAATTGCACAAGGGTATGAAGAAGTTGAAGAAGAAGCTTAGTTGATGGAGTGTTTGGTTTTGAACAATGTTGGATATTGTGATGTTAAACTACTATGTGTCTCGACTTTATCTGATAATACTTGTTATGTATGTGTAATAACTAACATTTGCAGGTAGATAACCATCATGGTTATCAATTTTCCGGGTTATAGCCTATGTTTGGCATAACACCTAAAACGGTAAGTTTCTAAGAACGGATTAAACTATGCACAATCGTGTGTTAATGTTATCATATTTAGTTGTTTTGCTATACATATTAGATGTTAAGTAAGGTCTAGGTGAATTTTCGGGTTTTCGTCGAAACATGAGAAATATGACATATGTTCTGTTTAGTTTTTAAGTTTTAGGCATACGGATCCGGCGGATCCCAAACCAGGGCTCCGCCAAGGCTTATCGTTGGATCCGCCATCCGCCCACTTGCGAATTAGGCGGATCCCTAACTATGGTTCCGCCTTTGATTCAACTTGGATCCGCAGGTTCCCCAGTAAAATTCTAAAACTTTTTCGACTTATCCCGATTCTTAAATCTTAGTGTTTAGTATCATTTAGGATTCATTCACTGATCATAATTCATCTTAGAATCATTTAGGAATTCTTAGAAACTTAGGAACAAAATTTCCCACCAAAATTTAAATTTTTGAATTTTAGGTGTGAGTTACCAAACTGATACAAAGAAGGAACCCTTTTTAGGGATCCGTCAAATCCGTGGAAATATCAAATCATAAGATTTTCCACTATCTCCTTGTATTTACTACAAATCCACAACACATTACTCAACCAAAGCTCAATGGATTGACTTCCTTGATATGACCTGCACAAATTTTTGTTCCAAATCATTAGAAACCAACATTCTCTATTGGATTCACATCAAATCCAAACACACAGACTCACAAACCTTCTGTCTATAAATTAGCACTTTAGGATCTTCAATTCACATCACAACCATTTCTTCTCCTGTACATTTTAGCTATTATACTTCACCAAAAAGTCTCAATGACAAAGTCAAACAACTCCTCCACATCTAAGCCACCAAAAAGGACAGCCCGTATTAGTGTCAAACCTTGTTGTTTCATCAACATTCACAACTCATCCTCTGAAGAATCATCACCACTAAACATATCCTCACCCATTGCTAGTGAAAACTTCCTTACTTTATCCACTCCAACTCCCTTACATGTAGTCATAAAAACACCACCTCCTACCATTACTCCTGTAGCAACCACACCACCACCCGCTCCCGCTCCCGCTCCATCACAGTCTGAGAAGTCTGCATCATCACCATCCTCACCAAAACTTAAACAAATGGAACTCTTTAGGACACCACCAACATCTCCACAACCATATCTTGATGAGTTAGAAGATCTTCCACCCACATCAACCAATCCTCCACCAATAAGTCTTGAAAACTTAGAACCTATGCTATTCCATCCTCTCCATCCGGAGATTCATGGTCCTCTATACCGTGAAGCACCACAACCTCATCCACAAATACCACCACTATCACCAACTTCAACACTCATCGCCATAGATGAAGCGATGTGGAGCAACATTCCTCAAACACAAGAGGAGATAAGTGCGGAGTTAACACAACTCTATACTCTCTCGGGTATGGTTGACCATCGCCTTCATGAAGCAATGGACATTCAAAACATCCTTATGAACTCCCTCCAAACACCACAACAACCATCAAACAACAACAACAACCAACCACCATCACCACCACCACAACCACAAAACTTGGAGCCTAGTCTTCCTCCCGGCTTCTCAAGTCATGATTGCGCACATTGTGACAGAACGGCTCACTTGGCCCAAAGGACCAACATCTTGGTCCATGAGCTTCAAAATGAGATGAGGTTCATCTTGAACCATGTTCTTGAACGTTTAAACGCCATCTCTCATCCTCCTCAATAGGATCTTTCTATACTAGTTGTTAGGACCTTTTAAATTGTTGCTTTAGGACTTCTTATTTCTTTCTAGGATGTCTTTTTATTGTACTTGTAACATCATTTCATCATTGTGACTTTTGTCACAAAATTTTCAATATCTATGAATGTGATGTTTTATGCTTATGAGTGATCAACATATTGCATATTATTATTATCATTGTGAACTAACATCATTATATAACCTATATTATACCTTGATTATGATTGCTTTAGGTAAAAATAATGATCAGACACTTAGTTTGACTTTTAAAAGTCAAAACATATTGAAAGGCTTGTTTGGAAGAATACTTCACAAGCATTCTACTTCTTCATTGAAGTCATTCATTACTAACACTTCATTTGCAGCATATCATACCCTTCAAAGTATACGTTGGTACTCGAGAAGTGAGGAGTATACATCGAGGGGGAGCATCTCATAAGCATTTCATATACTAACCGTTTGTTTTGTAGATTCATGCATTATTTCCTTGATTACTCCATCTAGGGGGAGTATAAAACAAGGGGGAGCTTTAAAGTTCTCAAAATCGCATTCCGCTACGCTACTCTTTTTTACAAAACTTCTCTTTAATAAACAAACTTAATATATATTTTTAAGAACTCATGCTATATTTATTCTCTTGCTCAAAAATATACCTTATGTTTTGTCATCAACAAAAAGGGGGAGATTGTTAATACAAATAGCGTCTCAAAAACGTTATTTATATTCTTTGATCTTTTATTAGTTTTGTTAATGACAAATAAAAGGAATATCTTTTAGCAAATAATAAATACTAGCTTAAGTCTCTTAAGTACACATTTTACACTTCACATAATAACCAAGAATTACAAGTTTGCTTATTTAGTAACTTGTTTCCTTAAAAGGAAACTTTAATTCTAAAATCATTTCATGACATCATTGCACACATCACATATAATATCTTTGATATATCTTGTTTAGATTTACAAGTTACATAGTTGACATTTGAGGATCTTGGATGATTTGGTAAGATATGGTAAGATACAACAAATCCTTAGCTGTCACATCCCACGGATCCAAGTCCAATGAAGGACGGATCCCTTCTGAGGGATCCGTGGGATCCGTGAGCTGAAGATCAGCTTGCCTATAAATAGCAAGCTGATCATTTGGCTTTCTCATCACTCATATAGCTTTAACACACATATTCATTCAGTACATATCTTACTAACATCATTCATAGTTGCATTTCACTTTGATCTTTCATTTTGTAGAAAAGAGATCAAGCATTCAAGGATCTACAGAACCGTAATCCTTTAGTTGCATTACTGTGTGATATTGTAGTTTGTTTCACACATCATATCTATCATTTGTAATCAGTGAGTGTGGTTAGTGCTTTAGTCCTTAAAGCACAAAGAGTGTAGGGAGTGGTTGTACCCTTGTAAAGAACTCGACATCTAGCTTAGTGTCGGTAAAGTAAATAGGCGACGTCAGGTTGGTTCTACCTTGTGAAAGAACCCGGTGTTTAGCTTAGTACCGGAAAAGGAAGTAAGTGACGTGTAAAGGTTTTCTCCGCCTAGGAAAGGAGTTTGTTTCTTAGTGAAACATAAACTCTCGAGTTGGAAACTCGGGGAGTGGAGTAGGGCAAGGAATAGAGTTCTTGTAGCCGAACCACTATAAACAACAGTGTCGTGTGGTTTGATCTTTCCTCTCTTTATCTTTTGTTTACATTATGTGATTATTTATTTGTGATTGTTTCCTTTGAATTAACATATAGTAACAAAGTAAATAAACTTTAAAATGGTAAAAACTATTCAACCCCCCTTCTAGTTTTCCACATGTTACAAAACCTAACAACTACAACTCTTGTATCTTCTTGAATACCTTGAGTTCTTCTCTTGCTAATGAAGAGGAATGATAACACCTTGTATCAACTTTGACACTTGTGTTCTTCTCTTGATAATGAAGAGGAATGATAACACCTTGTATCAACTTGGATACTTGTGTTCTTCTCTTGCAAGTGAAGAGGAATGAAGAGGATCACTTGAAGGATGATTGGATCACTCTTGAACAAAAGAAAAACTAACCTAAATGATCTAAGAAAGAAAGTGTGAAGAGAGTATTCAACTCAGAAAGTTTTGTGTGTGAAAGGATGCCTAAAAACTGTGAAAGGGGTGGGTATTTATAGGCAAAGAAAATCTAAACGTTACAGAAAATTTTGTACGGACGGCTCCGTTAAATACCCCACGGCTCTGTTAAATTTAACGGAACCGTGGAGCCGTCCTAGACTAGGACGCTCCAAATTTTGTCTTTTCTGGTGAAAACTTATTTGGGGAAGGTTGGAGCTGATTTTGGGGGGGAAAATAGCTGTTGTGATTTTCAAACTTATTTTTCCATTAAAACATTTCTTAATATTTCAAAAATAATTTGTCATGTGTATTTTTGAAAAAATGTTTTGTCCCATTTAAAATGTGAATTCTCAAAACATAAATTCACTTCTTTGATCACTAGTTCAAGTTGTAACTTTGTTCTAGAGTGATTTGCGTAGAAACGGGATCTTCCGATTAAAGACTTGTTTACGTTGATTTTAACGTATAGTGATTTCACATTTTGTCATCCTCAAAACATGAAGTAATCAAAAGATATAAATAACATTTTTAGAACATTATTTGCATCAACAATATGATGTCATATGATCATCTAGTATGCATAAAAATGAACAAAAACGCATGTTTTTAATGGATCTAAAAGTATATCTTGAAAACAGCCCCTAGGGCTAATATTTTATAAATATGTCGAACCATATAGGGTCTTAAGATCTGGACTTTTTCATCCCATGGTCATTTGTTATTCATACATTAATTGTTTACTTGATCGGTACCCGTAAAATGGCCTAAAAACGTGTTTTTTGATAGATTTATAACCCGATTTCAAATCAGCCCATGAGGCTTAATTTTCTGTGGTAAAATGATGTTAAGAAGGTCCTAATATCAGTCGGTTTTGAGTCTATGGCCATTTGTCACGCGTACCATTCGGGGTTTTTAATTCTTGCTAATTAATTTCTTCGATTCGTTGGCTAACAATTTAATTCGTGTTATTTATTTTGTTGTCCATGGCAAATACATGCATGTTTGCCCATGGAGTTAGCCAACACCTTGTAATGATCATAATTTTAATGTATTATTATGTGTATATGCAAAGCCGATGAAAACCTAGACCACTTATGCCTTGTGATGTTGTGATTGTTGGTTGTTTTGTTTGTTTTTGGGGTTTGCCATTGTTTCGGCACTTTTGTAAAGTAATTCATTTTGATTTTGCCATTGTTTGAGCATTTTTACAGTAGATAGGAAGTAAATTAGATGTACTTTACTTCATATATTATGTAACCGAAAGCTTGGAATCAAATGGCAAAAGAATGAAGGATTTTGGACCAAAAGTTGCTGCTGGACACCTGATGGGAAAATGCGATTTCCAGGAGATTGGTAAGGTATTTTGGGCTGAATTTTTTTGTGCAGGTTCACAAGACATAGGCCTACAACTTTGTCAACTGGATAGAAGCATGAGGAGGTCATCTTCTAGTCCATTTGGGCTTTCAAAGACAGAAAAACTGGGCTGACAGAATCATTTTTTCATGTGCATAATGGGCCTTTACTTGCCCATGATTGTCTTGGGGAAAGTGGGAGCCCTCCATGTGGTTGTGTTATATGTCCCTAGTTGACTCTTGGTTCTTGTGATGGCTCACGAAACCAAGCACAGGATTTTCATTGGTTGAGGCTTTGCATATTGTGGTTGTATGTTTGTTGGTTGTTTTATGTATGTTGTGACTACATGCAAAACGAAAATTGTTTTCTTAAAACTTGAAACAAAACATAAACCATTTTTGAACTAAGTCCTATGATTTAGTTCAACTAAGTTTAAATATGATTTGAAACTTAAAATCATTGTTTTCTAAATAACATTTAAATAGTTAAGCTTGGTTATTTATTTATTTGTTGTATTGTCCAAACTTAAATATATTCCACTTAGGATTTATATTAGTCTTGAAAATGGACAACTGACACACATAAATTAAAACAATGATTAGACTTAAGTTTAGAAAAGTTTTTAACTTGTGCTACAAAGAATGAATGCATGCTTCTTTCGTACACGTTTTTGATCCACATCAAAATATTTTACCCGTCAAAATTTAAGTCATGCTGTCCAATTTTGAGGACCCTTGCAATTACTTTTTGCCTATGCGTTGGACCTAGGTTGAATTGTAACCCAAGGTGACTATTCTCTATGCGTGAGACCTAGATATATTCTCACACATTTTCAAATTGGATGACTTAATCGAGTTAAGTGGTTAGACCTTGACCTGAGGCAAAGATGGGACTAAACATGCCAGCTTGACACTAGTTGCTTGTTCACTAGTGCCATGAGTCCCATAAAGATCTAAGAGTTGCACATGTAATGCAATTGGTCGACGTTACCTACCTATTGAATTCACCATTGCTAGCAGATCAACTGATGTGATGGTGGAACCTCAATGAGGATCTTAGCCTTTTCGTAAAATTAATTGTTTTAATATGCTTAAACTTGGGTAGTTAATTTTAAAAAGGATTAATTATTGAAACTTACTAAAATTTGAACTTTGTTTGTTTTGTAGATGACAACTCCTAATCAAACCATGAACAACTCGTACATCAGATCATTTCTTGAAAGAGAGAAATTGAATGGTAACAACTTTTTGGACTGGTATAAAAACCTGAGGATCGTCCTCGAGGCTACACAAAAGTTTTACCATCTGGAACAACCTTTACCTGAATCACCTGCTGCTACTGCTACTCTTGCTGGTACCGCCTACTCGCGTAGGGTACAAGAGCAACAAGAAGTGGCTTGTCTCATGCTTGCAAGCATGATCCCTGAGCTCCAAATGGACTTAGAGGACCTTGCAGCATTTGACATGCTGGCAGAACTAAAAACCATGTTTGGACAGCCAACTGAGCAACAACTATTTGACACTGTCAGAATGGTCCTAGCTATCAGGCACAGGAATATCCAGAAAAATAACAAGCCGAAGGCACATGGCAAGGGACAAAGTAAGGGCAAGGGTAAGCTTGCTTACGCCCTCAAACCAAAGATCCCCCCACCTGCCAAGAAGGAGCATCCGGCTAAGGACTCTCCCTGTCACCATTGTGGAGTGAAGGGGCACTGGAGGCAAACTGTCCGTCCTACCTAGAAGGGTTGAAGAAGAACAAAGCTAGCGGAGCTAGCACATCAGGTATCTTCACTATAGAACTCTATACTTTTCCTAACAAATCCTGGGTATATGATACTGGTTGTGGTACTCACAATTGTAATAATGTGCAGGGTCTTAGGGGAAGCAGAAAGTTGAAGCAAGGAGCTTTGAACCTGTACGTTTGTAATGGCAACCGTGCAGCTGTCGAAGCGATAGGGAGCTTTGATCTCATCCTCCCTAATGGTTTAGTTATTGTTTTAAATAATTGCCATTTTGCACCTACTATTACTAGAGGTGTTGTTTCACTTTCACGTTTGAAGGATGATGTTTCATTCATACTTTTACGGATTTTGGCATTTCAGTTTCTAAGGATAATGTTTTTTATTTTAATGCTATTCCTCGTGATGGTATTTTTGAAATTGATATGCGGGATTCTATTTCAAACGATAGTTCTATATATAATGTTAGCAATAAGAAATCTAAACGTAACTTAGATTCCACTTTTCTATGGCATTGTCGTCTTTGCCACATAAACAAGAAACGCATTACGAAGCTGCAACGCGATGGGCTTTTAGAGTCAACCGACTATGAGTCGTTTGATAAATGCATTTCTTGTATATCTGGTAAAATGGCATGAAAGCCTTTCTCCCATGTTGGAGAAAGAGCTAAAGATCTACTTGGACTCATACATACTGATGTATGTGGCCCATTTAGAACAACGTCTAGGGAAGGAGTTAACTACTTCATTACTTTTACTGATGATTTCAGTAGATATGGTTATGTTTACTAGATTAAACATAAACATGAAGTCTTTGAAATGTTCAAAGTCTTTCAAAATGAAGTAGAAAATCAACTCGGCAAGACCATAAAGGCCCTCCGATCCGATCGAGGAGGTGAATATATGAGTCAAGAGTTTTTAGATCATCTAAAAAGGTGTGGGATCGTCTCACAATTCACTCCTCCATATACACCACAACATAATGGTGTATCTGAAAGGAGAAATCGAACTTTGCTTGACATGGTTCGATCTATGATGAGTCTAACAACATTGCCAATGTCCTTTTGGGGTTATGCTCTAGAGTCTGCTGCACGCATTCTCAACATGGTTCCAACCAAGAAGGTAGACAAGACACCATACGAAATATGGCATGGGAAGGTCCCTAATTTGTCTTACTTGAATGTCTAGGGTTATGAGGCTCTCGTGAAACGAGACACACCTAACAGACTTGAGCCCAGAGCTATCAAGTGTACCTTTGTAGGATACCCAAAGGAAACGATGGGTTACTACTTCTACTACCCACCCGAAAACAAAATATTTGTTGCTCGGTATGCTGAGTTTCTTGAGAACAGTCTCATTTCACAAGAAGCAAGTGGGAGCAAAGTAGACCTTGATGAAATTCAAGAGGAAGATGCACAACCTTCTGGTAGCACTAGTGAGCATCAAAATGAGATTGAACATGAAAATGTTGAACCTCATCAAGATGTTGCTCCCATTCGTAGATCCGCAAGGATACCTCAAGCACCTGAGCGATATGGTTTCTATGTCGATGCTAAGGAACATGAGTTAGGGAATCATGGTGAACCCGCTAACTATCGAGATACATTATCGAGTCCTGAACACGATAAATGGATCGAAGCTATGAATGTGGAGATGCAATCCATGAAAGACAATGATGTCTGGGTCGAAGTTGACCTACCTCCTAACGCTAAAAACGTTGGGAGCAAGTGGCTCTTCAAAAAGAAGACCGACATGGATGGAAACGTACACACCTACAAAGCTCGTCTGGTAGCAAAAGGTTTCACTCAAACCTACGGGGTTGACTATGAAGAAACCTTCTCACCTATTGCAGACGTTAAAGCAATTAGGATTCTTATAGCCATAGCAGCGTACTATGTGTAACACCCCGTGACCAAAAACGACCAAAAACGTGAAAATTTTTCTCAAAAACACACCAAGAAACTGACATCCGGTTACTCTTTTACAAACTGACAAAAATTTGGTACACATTCAGCCATTGAGGCTATTTTTAGATGAAAGTAGACTCGATTAGCTTTGAAACGATAGGTCACACGACCCGTTTCGACTTACGGATCAAAAGATATGATTTTTCGAAAACTGCCAAAACTCTGCACAGTCGGCTCTGACAGCGTCAAGACCAAAGGGTGACGGCGTCAAGAAGGCCATCATGAACAAAACTGTCAAGCCTTGATAGGCCAGAGAATTTTTGGAGTTTTAAAGGGTGACGGCGTCAAGAAGGCCATCATGAACAAAACTGCAGTTTCACCAGGCCCGCTCAGAAACCCGACCTCCCGGACTCGAAACTTGACCAAACATTCCAGAATTCTTTAGTATATCGATAAGATCATTTTCATACAAAAACATTACCCGTTTGACCACCCAAAATAGTACCTTAAAATTTGACGGGTTATGCATAAAACTCATTTCGACCCATTGACACCCAAAACCACTTAGACCACTTCGTTTACCCTCCATATCCAACCCAAACCTATAACTTATCATACTCAACCTGTCTCAAGTGTCCATGACCCGATCAATAACCAAAATGGGTAAGAACTAGCTTATACCAAACATCCCTTTAAACAATCTTTCAAAAACACATTTTATACATAAATGCACAAACTACTAGATATCCAATTTGACTTCTTCACAACATAACATTCCTAACATATTAAAAGAGTGTTGGTACATTGACATGACCCATAACTTCCCAAAATGGGTGAGTTTGGCTAAATGCCAAACACCCTTCTAATTACTACCATATTCACATAACATAAGGACTTCTTGACATGTACATAACTTGACTCTTGAACTAAACATAGAAAGTAACCGTTGACTACCAAAATGACCATATGAAAGGAAATATACCCAAAACACGAAAAGACACGTCGGGGGCTTCCAACTTCACTATGCTTGGTCCAAAAGAACGGTCTTCTACTACAACTTCTTCTAGTACAAAGCTACTACTACGCAATCACATAGTCTTATCTTTACCTTTGCTTGATCCTTCGGCACCTATCAAGAAAAACATCACAACTAAACACATAAGCGAAACGCTTAGTAAGTACATGGCATAACAAGCTAAACATCATATATAACCATAACTAGTCTAACCACTAGTTAAGCTAGCGATATAGGGGCACTTACCTCACATCGACATAGTCGACCTAAACACGATCAACCCTTAAGGTTGAACCTCATCCCATAGTTAGCCCGACGACTAACTAAGCTACATCTAGAATGGATCCATACTAGCTAACGCACCCTATACCCTATACTTCACCATTATCATGTAAACAAACATGATAAAGCTAACACAATAAACATTATCATACCAAATATGATAAAGCTAAACAAGACATGTTATAACCAATGTACTTACCTTGATTCTTAGATTACCACTTCACTAGCAACAACTTCCCACTTTTATCTTGCTTCCTATATCATAACCATCTCAAATTAGAGACTAATTAACTAGCTAATCATGAATTATCAACCTTTGATCATTATGATCAAACATGAACCCTAATTCATAATTTGGGGAAGAACACTTACTTGATGGAAAATGCAAATTAAGACTTCCTAGTGTATTGGAATTACTTGAAGATGATCAAGATAGCTTGAATGATAGCAATTGAGCTTCCCTCCTTTTTTCCTTCTAATTGTCGACACACACCAAGAGACCAAAGAAAGTCCTGGACTTTTCTAAACTAATCTAGGCAAGGATATTTAATTAATGAACTTTGCCCAATTGGCAATCTTAGCCCTTCTAGTTCTATTCTTTCTATAATGCCCTTATTTTTATTTATTTAGCTAACTTATCTCACAAGAACAATAATATACAATACATATTATTTACATAACTAGTACCTTATCGGGATACGGGTGTAACACTATGACTATGAGATTTGGCAAATGGATGTCAAGATAGCTTTCTTGAACGGCCACCTGAACGAAGACGTTTATATGGTGCAACCCGAGGGCTTCGTGAATCCTAAACATCCAACTAAGGTATGCAAGCTTCAAAGATCCATTTATGGATTAAAGCAAGCATCGAGAAGTTGGAATAAGAGATTTGATGAGGAAATCAAGAAAATTGGTTTCACTCAAAATCTCGATGAGCCATGTGTATACATGAAAACTAGTGGAAGTATAGTCGTGTTCCTAGTCTTATATGTCGGTGGCATATTACTCATGGGAAACAGCATTCCAATGCTACAAGATGTAAAATCCTGGCTTGGAAGTTGCTTTGCCATGAAAGATCTAGGAGAAGCCGCGTACATACTTGGAGTCAAGATCTACCGGGATAGATCAAAATGATTAATCGGCTTGTGTCAAAGTGCATACATTGACAAAATCCTGAAGCGATTTAAGATGCAAGATTCCAAATGTGGAAGTCTTCCAATGCAACCAAATACAGAATTGAGCAAAGCTCAAGGACCCTCTACACCTGCTGAAGTGAAGAGGATGAAAGGGGTCCCTTATGCTTCGGCTGTGGGATCCATAATGTATGCGGTTAGGTGCACTAGACCTGATGTAGCGTTCTCTCAGAACCTAACGAGTAGATTTCAACAGAATCCTGGAGAATGTCACTGGACGGCTGTTAAGAACATATTAAAGTATCTACGAAATACTAAAGATATGTTTCTTGTTTATGGTGGTGATGTCAAGCGTGTGCTCAGTGTCACTTGTTACACTGACGCAGGCTGGGAGACGGATCGTGATGACACCAAATCCCAAACGGGATATGTTTTCATCATGAACGGAGGTGCTGTTGACTGGAAGAGTGCCAAACAAAGCACTATCGCGATGTCCTCTACAGAAGCTGAATACATAGCTGCTTCTGAAGCTGCAATGGAGGTGATTTGGATACGTAAATTCATTTCTGGGCTTGGCGTTGTCCCCAGCAATGAACGACCTATGGATATGTACTGTGACAATACAGGTGCCATTATCATAGCCAATGAACCAGGTGTTCAAAAGGGTGCCAAACATTTTCGTCGGAAAGTTCACTACATTCGAGAAGTTATCGAAAGTGGTGATATTCGTCTTCTAAAAGTTCACACAGATGACAACATAGCTGATCCTTTTACGAAACCAATGCCTTGCGCCAAACATGTCGAACATGCTAGGAGCATTGGACTTCGACCAGCTAGTAGTCTCATGTAGATCTGTTTTTTAGTATTTGAATAATTGGAACGTTAAACAATTTATATTTATAATGAATTGATGTACTGGTTATGATCGTTTTCATTCATATCAACTGTGTTCTATATTTGCATGTTTAATCCATGAATGATTTATTTATTCTAAAATTATCCATTGTCGGTTGACGATACGGGAGTATCATCAAATTAAGGCAAATGTGAGCGTGTTGGTGATTCATTTGCCAAACTCACATGTTGTTCATTGTGATGAACATTGGATTGACCCAACCTACGAGTGTTCACTACATGGATCGTCGTCAATAGTGAATCTCGCAAGTGGTTATGTCTCTTATCCTTAGACTTGAGATGCAAGTAGGTCTTGCATGTGTAGAATTTCATTCATTGATATGGTTAAACGCTGTCCTGAATAAGATAGTTATAAAGACCATTATCAGAAGTGATATGAAGCACATGAATGACACGTGCAGTCAAAATAGGATTTGTTCCTCCACGTGTTATGGAGTTAGATACTATTGGGCCCCTCGATGAATTGGACAGATGTTTGTATGGCCGTACCCAAATGAGATTAAGATGAATCTTGATCCACTTGGTAATATTGTTCAATATCTATATCGAGAAACATAATAGTTGAACAATTAGAATGACATTTGATCCATGTCTAATGTTCAACGTGGTATCTGTAACAAAAGGATAGAAGACATATAAACCATTTAAAATGAGACGTTTAAGAAACTAACCTCACCTATTTCTAGGGGCATTGGCGTGTTGCTAGACGCTAACCATTGCTTGTATAATTACTTGATAATTATGACGTCGCAAGTGGGAGCTGTTGGAGTATGCTCGTGTCATAATGACTAATTATATGGCTAGACATATGTGAGCCTATGGGGTCACACACATATACACTGAGGTGCCACTTTATATATCGTGTTTATCGTATTTACGATATATAAATAACCGTAAGTAACTAGGAACCGCCATTGGGCTTCTAATGACTAAGTAATGGACTTATTCTATTGGACTTGGAAACAAAATGGGAAGCCCATTTTGAGCCCACTAATGGCCGGCCTAAGGAGTGAAAAGGGGAAGAGATTAGGCTTTGATTTGGAAGATTATTATCCCATAATTTCCTCATAATTATCACAACTAATTACCAAACTAATCTCTCCCTCTCCTCTCATCAATCTCACGGCAAGAAACAAACACCCTCCTAGGGTTTTGATTTTCTTCATCTCTTCTTTGATTCTTGTTTATTCAAAGAAGACTAGAAGGGTTACGGTGGTTAAAGGACTAGCATCCATTGGCATACGGTGAAGTGTAGTGTGGACATATCATAGAGGTGATCTTCTTTGGTCACTTGTGGTTCTTATTCTAGTCGACACATAGTGCTTGGTGGTGACTCCCGGATCACACTACAAAGGTATAACATGTTTGTTTAATTCATTTGATTGATCATATGGCTATATGGATCCTTGTTGGTGATGTATTCAGTTGCGTTTATATATTTGATATGTTATTTTATCATTACATCACCTATACTTGTTGTTCCCGTTACACAAGTAGAAATAACTACAAAGTTACTCTAATTGTGTTCTATGACTGAATTAACGTATTGATTAATTTAAGACAAATAAGTAAAACGTAAATATAAAAACACAAGTTTTTCAACGTTTAAATTCTTATTAGAAATTAATCAAAAGAATCTATACCCAAGTGTTAGCGAAAATAACACTTGGGATTGAAACGACAAGGTATGGTGTTCTCCTCACTAAACTCATCCTATGCTTGAGTAGCAACAATAAATGAACCACTGAGCTATCTCAGGGACTAGGTTGCTCTTTGGGGGAGAAATGTGGTTTTGTGAAAATCTAAGCTTTTAATTAATGCACAAAACTTGTCCACTTTTCTCCCTTATGATCCTATTTATACACATGTATAAAAGAGCACTCGTGACTAAAAATACAAAAAGAATGACCTAGCTAGTCTGTCAAAATACAACAGTATTTTGACAGTTACAAGAATCTATTTTGGGATAAGGTTGAAACTGCTTTTTGAGCATCAGTGATAACACTATTCTTGTTCTCACGCCATTTAGAAAAAGTTTGACTTTGGCCCTGATAAGGACATTTCCTTATCTATTCAAACTTTTCCCGCCTTGTCCCGCCTTTCTTTTAGACTTCAGATTCTTCAGGCTTGGTCTTCAGTCTTTAGTCTTCAATTACAATTGTTGTTGAGGAGACTGGGGTTCAGTGAGTTCTTGTCATCACTCACTGAACCCATTACCTTCTTCTTCGGCTTAAGTGGCACTCAGGGAGTTCCGCCTCACTGAATGGTGAATCTTTCTCTTTAGACTCGTCCTAAGCATCCTAAAGGTAACTCATTAAGTGACTGTTCACTCAGTGACTTGAGAGTGTTTAAGGTTGATTAACACTTGGGATAATTTGTATTCAAATCCTGTTTTCAGGACGCTTGGGTACTGACGGACCCAACACGAAAATGTCTAAAAATGGATGAAAAAGTAAAAAACGTATAAAAACGGACAAAAACGTCTGAAAACGGACGAAAACGTATATAAACGTATGAAAACGGACATAAACGTATGAAAACGGACAAAAACGTATAAAAACGGACGAAAACGTTTGAAAATGGATGAAAACGTATAAAAAATGACGAAAACGTTTGAAAAGAGACGAAAACGTAGAAAAACATACGAAAACGTATGAAAGCAGACGAAAACATATGAAAACAGACGAAAACGTATGAAAGCGAAAAAAAAAACTTGAATTAAAAAAAAAACGTGAATTGAAAAAAAAATTGAATTAGAAAAAAAGAGCAAAAAAAATAATAATAATAATAATAATAATAATAAAGACAAAAAGACAAAGAAAAAGAAAAAAAGACATGGACTTAGGTTTCTATATTTAATCTTATGTTAATCCCCATCATTATATTAAACTAAATTGATGGTGGGGATTTGTCCTTTGTTAAACATCAAAATAAGAGTAAGGCTATGTGTAATGGGGCGCTAGCCACCCCAAAACCCCCCCCCTCGCCCCCCCCCCCCCCGGTTACACAAGGGCGCTAAAGCCCCAAAAAATCCGATGGGCGTGACCAGGCTCGCGCTGGTGCCCCTCCCTTTTTACAAGAATTCTAGCCGTTGAAGAAGAAGAAGAAGAAGAGTTATTGTTGAGTTATTGTTGCTGTTGAAGAAGAAGAAGAGCAACAAACCTAAAGGAAATTGAGTTATTGTTGCTGTTGAAGAAGAAGAAGAGCAGAGGAAGAAAGCAAACAAAATGGTTTTTTTGTTTTTGTGAGAGCTTGAGCTGTGTGCCCTCTCACTTTAATCCATCTATATCATCTATTTAATTTCTTTTTTTTTTAACTTTTTTTTATTAATAAAATGATATTGTCTTTTTGTTTTTTTTTTAATTATTTTTTTATGTCTTGTTCTAAATAAAATTGTATTGTTTGGTTGAATAAAAAAAAGGAAAAAGAAAAAAAAAATAGTGACACGTGTCGCGAAATGCCCCACACACCATTACACACCTAAAGCCCTCAAGCCTCTGTGCTGACTGGGCTGCCACAAGGCAGAAAATGACCCATGGTGGGGCGTGAACATTACACATAACCAAAGAGTATGCGTAATGGGCGCCGTTGCACCCTTTTTCTTCCCCAACAGCGCCCAACAACGCCCCTTGGTGCAAAACGCCTGGGCGCTGTTGATCAAAAAAACACAAGGCTGGTTGTTCTGACAACGCCCTTGCCCTTCCTTTTTCTTTGTGTTTTTTCTGTAAATTAGTAGTAACAACCTCCCACTCTCCACTACACCACTTTTTCAACAAAGCCCCACAATACCCCCACATGCCACGTGTCAAACACCCCCCAGTCTCCACTTCTCCCCACTACACATACTCTAAGCATTTGAACTTTTCTCCAACCATCATAAAGTTTAACGAAAATAATAACAAATTAACCAAAACCATCAAAGAAGTGCTACCCATGAAACCACCGCTTCAATTATCCATAACAAAATTATTAGTCGTTATTTGTATAGGTAGGCCCACTAGTATGGTTGCCATGTAATTAGGCCTAGGCCCATAATCATTAGTCTAGAATGATCTCCTGTATCATATATATTGGTTAGTTGTTATCAATAATATCAAGGAATTATAAGCTTCCAACATGGTAATCAGAGCCATCTAATTTTTCTCCTAAAATCTCTCTAATTCTCATCCCAAATCCATACATCACGACTGTGTTTCTTCAATCTCAAAACCATTTTTATTTCCTTCTATTTTTCACCTACATAGTTCTTGAATCTATTGTTGAATTGGTATTTGATTTTATATCAATTGTTTAATTGATTGGTTGAGAAATAAGGGTACCTTCGATTACTACACCAATTCCTACCAAGTGTGCAGCCATTGTTGACTTTTTATATTTGGTTTGTATCAATTGTTTAATTGATCGGTATAGATATCAATTGTTTAATTATATCAATTGTCTTGTTCAAAAGAGTACGTAAATATGGGATTTACGCATGTGGTCCAACAGCCTTCTTGGCTCACCCAGATGGCCCCTCAGTATGCTTCACATAATCAGTCGGGTATCATAGTAGGGTACAGCAGAAACATGTCTGGTAATTCTTTTGGTCGATCGTGGGTGTCTCCCGGGTTTTACAATAACCGGTTCGCTCAGGAGGCATCACAACCCAACTTTCCCACGTGCTTGGGCCACCAACCCACCCCACTCGCTTTCACAGCCCAACACCCATCAACATTATATCCCCATCAGTCCCACAACACCAGCCCGCCAACACAAGCCAAATACCAACAACAGCCCGCCAACACCAAAGGTATACTTAGTCCCGCACCCGCTTCGTACCCGTCTCAAGCTACTTCATTTCCTAGTGTTTTTAGCACTATGACTTTGCAGGACCCTACTTGGAATATGGATACAGGTGCCTCTTCTCATCTCAATTCTAATACAAGTAATTTAAGTACCATTTTTAATAAATGCTTATATCCATCTGTACACGTTGGTGACGGTAATTCAATTCCCGTTACCAACACCGGCCATAGCATTATTCCTACTCTTCACCTTCATAATGTACTTGTCACTCCTAACATCATTAAAAATCTCATTTCTGTTCGTCAGTTTACTAGGGATAATAATTGCACTATTGAATTTGACGCATTTGGTTTTTCTGTAAAGGATTTCCTGACTCGCCACATCCTCCTTCGATGTGACAGCTCGGGTGATCTCTATCCAGTTACCAAGCCGTCAATTATCCCTACTGCCTTTGTCTCTACAAGCCCATCCACATGGCATCAACGTCTTGGTCATCCCGGTGACGAAGTGCTACGATCTCTTGCTTCACGTCAGTTTATTTCCTATAATAAAGAAAAGACTCCTCATATTTGCCATGCCTGTCAACTTGGAAAACATGTGAAACTTCCTTTCTATAGTTCGGATTCGATTGTTGAACATCCCTATGATATTATCCATTTTGATTTATGGACTTCTCCAATTGTTAAGTCTAGTGGTTTTAAATATTATGTCTTATTTCTTGATCATTTTTCTCACTATTTGTGGATATACCCCCTACGTTCTAAATCTGACATGTTTGATAAGTTTTTGCATTTTCGTAAGTATGTTCAAAATCAATTTAAATGTGAAATTAAGAGCTTCCAATGTGACCATGGTGGTGAGTTCGACAACAACCAACTTCACACACTTTTTGCTAATAATGGTATTCAAATTAGATTTTCTTGCCCAAAAACCTCTCAACAAAATGGCAAGGCGGAACGAATGATACGAACCATCAATAACGTCATTCGCACACTTCTTTTTCAAGCACATCTACCCCCTCCTTTTGGGTCGAGGCTCTTCATATGGCCGCCTACCTTCTTAACCGTCTCCCCTCAACCGCTATAAACAACGAAATCCCCTTTACAAGACTTTTCCAAAAGGAACCCAACTACTCGCGTTTACGCATCTTTGGGTGTCTTTGTTACCCTCACCTTCACTCACCTCACAAACTTGCCCCACGAGCTACCCCGTGCATCTTCTTGGGCTATCCCGCCTATCACCGCGGTTTTCGTTGCCTAGACCTTGAAACCAATAAAATTCTCATTTCTCGGCATGTCACCTTCGATGAAACCCAATTCCCTTACCGATCCATGACACCCAACTCCCCACCCTCGTACACCTTTTTAGATCCTGCACCTCTCCCACTTCTTAATCATTTTCTAAACACTCCCGACACACCTACTCCCTCCCAACCTCCCGACACCCCCAACCAACCCACCTTGCAGCCCAATTCTCCACAGCAAGCCCACAACACCCCACCACCCACGAACCAAATGCAAACCTAATCCCATACCCATATAACCCCTGTCCAATTGGACATCACACCAGGCCCAATATCTCATGCCCAAAACAACCAAGATACAAACCAACCGCCAACACCTCCTGTTCACCCCACGCAACAGCCCAACGACACTCAAGTACCAAACACCACCTCGGCCCATACCCAACAGCCCAATACCGAACCCGCTCGTACTCACCGTATGGTCACTAGGTCTCAATCGGGTATTGTCAAACCCGTCGATCGTCTATCTTTACATACATCTTCCATTTCCCCTATACCTAAATCTCCATCTCTTGCCCTCAAAGATCGTCAATGGCGTAATGCTATGTACGATGAGTATAATGTGTTAGTTAAAAATGGCACTTGGATTCTTGTACCGAGGCCCGATGGTGTTAATATGGTTCGTTCTATGTGGTTATTTAAGCATAAGTTTCATGCTGACGGGACTTTGAGCCGATATAAGGCTCGTTTGGTTGCTAATGGCAGTAGTCAGCAACTTGGTATTGATTGTGACGAGACTTTTAGTCCGGTTGTTAAACCGGCTACCATCCGCACTGTTCTGAGTCTTGCGGTATCTCGCAAGTGGCCTATTCATCAGCTTGACGTTAAGAATGCATTTCTTAACAGTGATTTATCTGAGACTGTCTATATGCATCAGCCGCCAGGGTTTGTGGATTCCCGGTACCCTCATCATGTTTGTCTTTTGCAGAGATCTTTATATGGACTGAAGCAAGCACCTCGTGCTTGGTTTAAGTGGTTTGCTGGTTATGCTACACGAGTCGGGTTTTACCATAGTCGCTGTGATTCCTCATTATTTATTTTACGACAGGGTTCTCAGGTTGCTTATTTGCTTATCTATGTGGATGATATCATACTTACAGCTTCTTCTCCGGCTCTACTTCAACAGATCATTGCTTCTCTACATAGTGAGTTTGACATGACTGACCTCGGGGCACTTAATTATTTTCTTGGTATCTCTGCTACTCGCCATTCTACAGGATTGTTTCTATCCCAGCGGAAGTATGCTATTCAGCTTCTTGAGCGTGCACACATGGCTAACTGTAACCCTTCTCGAACACCAGTTGATACAGAGTCCAAACTGGGTCCCGAAGGAGTTCCAGTTCAGGATCCTACCTTATATCGCAGTCTTGCAGGTGGTCTTCAGTATCTCACATTCACTCGCCCGGATCTGTCTTATGCAGTGCAGCAGATTTGTCTTTACATGCACGATCCACGCGAACCACATTTAGCTGCTCTCAAACGTATCTTACGATATGTTCTGGGCACTTTGGATTTTGGTCTCCACTTATACTTATCTAATACCACCTCTCTTGTTGGTTATACCGATGCTGATCGGGCAGGATGCCCCTCTACTCGACGGTTCACTTTAGGTTATTGTGTTTTTTTGGGTGATAACTTACTATCTTGGTCTTCAAAGCGTCAGCACACCCTCTCCCGTTCCAGTGCCGAAGCTGAATATCGTGGTGTTGCTAATGTTGTGGCTGAGACTGCATGGCTCCGTAACTTGCTTCGTGAGTTGCACTCTCCACTATCTTCTGCCACCCTTGTCTACTGTGATAATGTTAGTGCTATTTATATGTCTGCCAACCCTGTTCAACATCAGCGGACGAAACATATTGAGATAGACATACCCTTCGTCCGTGACATGGTTACCGCTGGTCAGGTGCGCGTTTTACATGTTCCATCTCGTTATCAGTATGTCGATATCTTCACCAAAGGACTGCCCTCTGCTTTGTTTGAAGAATTTAGATCCAGTTTGAGCGTCCAGCCTCCTCCCGCTCCAACTGCGGGGGTGTATTAGTCGTTATTTGTATATGTAGGCCCACTAGTATGGTTGTCATGTAATTAGGCCTAAGCCTATAATCATTAGTCTAGAATGATCTCCTGTATCATATATATTGGTTAGTTGTTATCAATAATATCAAGGAATTATAACCTTCCAACAAAAATAACACAATCATTATTTCAACGGTGTGATGAAAATGACCAATTTTTCATAAAAAATAAAAAAAAAAGAAAATAAATATATTTATTTCAACCTCTGATTTTTGTTCATTCCAAAAGTTAACAAAAGCACCACTTTCTTCCACTGCTCTACAAACGCTTTGTCTTCAGTCGATGTGTCAGCCACCTCGGTAGATAATGGGTGGTGCATGGCTGGGGCGAAGAAGAAATTGGTGGTGGGTTTGGTGAGGATCAGGTGATGAAATGAAGCGATTGAGAAATGTGTGTATTTGTTTTGGGGAAATGAAGGTGGAGTGATTGGCTAATATAAGTTTTTTCACACAGGTGGACAAGATACGTGCGTTATGTACAAAGGATAAGTATAAATGTACAAAATACTTCTAAAAAAACATAAAGTACAAGTAAATTAGAAAAGTAAAAGTTGCCCTAAAAAAGAGTCGGCCTCAGTTTATTTTGTACTTTTGAAAGGAAAAAAAAAAGTAGAAAATGATATGCAATATAGCGATCGGTCTATTTTGTTAATTTTGCAATCAAATAAATATAGTTTCCGATGCCTAAAGTACTGATCACTTGTTGTTTACTACAGATAGCTTTAATCAAAGTTAAAAGTGATGGTTAGGTACGGAAAATATGGTGCACTTGAAAGTTTGAACATACCGTTCGAAAGCCATATAGGTTACCGACACGTGTCATGCTGCATTCGACTAATTTTTTTTTAAAGATAATATCATTAACCACAAAACGCCACGACAAACTGCAACAAGGTGAAACAGGAAGCGGCGGCAAAACCAAAACCTATTACATCAAGTTAAGAGCACACCAATTACACCAATCTACACTTTTATCTTTGAACCTGTTTTGAACCACAAAAAACCAAAAGACTTGACATCCGCAACTATGTCCGCCACATTGACTTCGATATTAGAAAAAATGCGCTCGTTTCTTGCTTTCCAAATTCTCCAACACGCCACAATGATCAAACCTTTAATGACTTCGCCTTTACATTTTGAGCCGCCAGCACTCTTATGAATATCCAATAAATCCCGAAACGAAAAAGCAAAAATCTACGGTATATTACACCAATTTGAAATCGCTTGTTTACACTCCGGCTGCTGTACGACAAGATGTAAACAGGTGCGTTACCCGACTCATCCGGCTCCCCACAAAGACTGCATTTCGTATTATCCACCATAATGTTTCTTCGCCTCAGAGCATCTTTCGTCGGCAAATGATCAAGCGCCGCCCGCCTCATAAATATATTACATTTTATAGGCACCCATTTACACCAAACGAACTCACCGTCACTGATAGATAAAGCATCCTTCCTGAGCAATCTTTTAACCGAAGCAACTGAAAACTCTTCATTTTTTTCACCCTGCCAGCGCCAAGTGTCTGCAGAAAGAGTCAAAGACACCTGATTGATACTCGCACAGCAGCTGCGTAACTGATGCAGCTCCTGTTCGTTAAGCAGCTGCCGCTTCCACTTCCATTTATACATACCCTGCAGCTGCCGATCCTGTAATCTGTCAAAAACGCTGCAACTTTTCTCGAATTCCAACTGAAACAGAGCTGGATAAGAGACTTTTAACGGCTCCGTTCCAACCCAAACATCCAGCCAGAACCGTACGGATTTCCCATCACCAATCTGCCCTTTTATTCTATCTGTCACGCGTTTTCCTCCCATCTTTAAAGAATTTTCCATCCTAACCATTGTATTCCAATTTGACGCAAATCGCTTGTTTGTCGGAACCACTTCCCAACGTCTCTTTCCCCCATGAATAGAATCAATGACATTCTTCCACAATGCATTCTTATCATTACAATACCTCCAAAACCACTTCGTCAAAAGAGAGAGATTACACCATTCTAACCGAGATAAACCCAAGCCCCCTTGACTCTTTGGATACGTGACTTTCTCCTACGTAACCCAATGCATCTTCTTATTCCCATTGACAGATTGTAATGGGTCTAAACAAACACAAAACAGATGGTCCCAAATTAACTTGCTTTCATTACCAAATTTGCTTTCAATACATAAAACATACATATTGTTTCCAAAATACATCTAACATTAAACCCCCAAAATACGTCTAGCATTAAACCCCCAAAATACATACTGACCTTAACATCTAACTAAGTCAATATGTTGTACATGACAGACACAAAAAACAAAACCCATGACACAATAAGATATTTCTTCAATCTTGATCTTTCTTGCTGAAGATCTTGTAGCATTGCTTGATGATTGTTCAGAGACCTTAATAACCCAGGTATAATTACCACAGAACGTTGACACATTTCGGGGTCTAACCAATCAATAAACATGTTACAATCCTGTGAAACAAAATAAAACAACTAATTACTTGATTTGAAGATTAACACAATATTTTGTTCAATTACGAGCGTTAGTAGGAGTTAGTGGGCCCAGTTGGATGGAGGGACAAACGGTACATAACGTTTCACACTTAAGGCTAAGTGGTGCAATTTTTTTGGTCAAAGGACCACCGGCTGCGGTCAACGCAAGCCACAAGGACGAACGGTGTAATTTACTCTTATATTTATTTTAGTAAAAAGATAAGTTACTTAAAATATATCTTTTGTTTAAACATATCTAAAAAGTTATTACAAAAAATAATCTTTTATAATATATAAAAGGGATTTGCTAACGGGTGCCCGCTAGTCACTCTTTAATGTGTAAACAAATGCATTTAATGTCTAATTAATACGCTAAAACTTTCTTTTTATAATAAATAATACATTTAATAAACCTTAATTAAACTTATAATTTATTATAATTCAGTATGATTTTTAATTTAACACACTCAAAATTTCCATATATTTACACATTATAAGGTGCCCAGTGGGCACCCGTTAGCAAATTCCTATATAAAAATCAAATGCTATTTCATGTAAATTATAATGATAATTTCTTTTTATAATTTTCATCTCTATCTTCATCTATAGTTTTATCTCCAGTTTCAAAAATATTTAAATTTGCCAAACATACTCAAAATGTTAAGGTTATACTATTCCTACTGTGATAAATGGTAATTTTTCGTACTATTATTTTAATAGTAAAAATATTTGTTTTTATCGAAAAATGCACATTATTTATTTTCTGACACTTATTGACAATTTAATTTTAAAAATGAGAAGCTATCTCGTTTTTCCTGGAAAACGACCCCGCACGCGTACCATCACTTAATTAGTTATGGAAATAATTAATTTAACTCATGTTCGAGTCCATAAAAATGTTCTTATAATACTTATTTTAAACACCCGATACTTATACAAGATACATTTCCATAATTTTTATAACTTTCTTACACTATATTTTGTCCCACGAAAATTTATTTCTAGGTAACTTAATACCTAAATATATAATACATTATATATACAAAATATCTAAGATATTTTAGAGACAAAATCTTACAAAGTCAAATCAACCCATACTCCCCCCCCCCTCCCCTTGACTTCGGCCATACCACCATCATCAACACCATACTACTTTGACAACTTTTTCTCCCTAGCATTAAATGCTGAATACTAACTTATAAATATTTACAAAAAGCCCTAATTCATTTCTATTATATAAAGGATGAGCTAGTAGTTCATTTTCACAAAGAAAAACACACATAAATCCCTACTTTTCTCTCTATCATATTCGGCCAAGGGTGAAGAACAAGAAGAAAAATATGGTTTGTGCTTAAAAGTGCGTATTTAGTGCTTATTCGGGTTTATAAACTAGCTACAAAAGGTTTTGGAGTTATATTCGGGTTATATTGTTCTAGTTCCTATCACAAATCCATCATATTCAAGTAAGATTAAAAACCATTTTTATAATTTTACTTATGTACTTTATACACCTCATATGCTTATTTATGCATTTATTAAGTTTAAATATTCATTTAAACTCATTTTATCACCTATACACGTGTTTGTGAAATTTTATCATGTTTTTATTATTATATTGGAACTATATAAATTATTGAATAATTGGTGGAAGAGATTAGGATAGATTTGGTGTTGATATTAAAGGATTTAGTATAGAAAAATGGATTATTGAAAAATATACGCGGAAGCGCTGCCCAAATTTCTAATTCTTAGAAAATAAAGTTATTTTTATAAGGATTTAGTTAAAGAAATAGAAAATAGATTGTCTAACGAAAACATGGTCATTTGAATGGATAAAAACGGGTTTATAACGAATAAAATACGAGTTTTCTAAATATATTATCGATAACTATTTTTCAGAAAAATAAATAGTTTGCTGTCCAGATTTTTATCATGGTAAAACTAAGCTTTAAAAGATAAACCGAGTCCCCGAGTCCTTAAAATGTGTTAGTACTTTTAAATACCTTCACGGGGATAGGTAGAACTTTAAAAACCGAGCTATAACGAAGAAGTTATGACTCAACAAAGATACCGACGAAAAATATTATTTTGACAGCTTTCTATTAGTGAATAGTAAACTGTTTTTATTTTTAGAAATGAACTTTGGACACTTTAGGTGCGGTTTCGGATAAATGTCATAAACGAAAGTTGTGTTGTTTTGATTACATACTTTAGTCGAGTCGAAAACTTTTTCAAATATATATTACCGAAACATTCATATCGTAGTTACGATACATACTTGCTAAAAATCCCAAAATGTATTATTTTGACTATTTCTAAGGATTTCCAAAGTAACGTTATTTTATAACTAAACTTGCAAACAAACATGTACGGGTGATATAACATTTTATAAATTGCATACACGACACACAAGCAACATCAAACACAACCACTTGTAAACACTTAAACTTGTTTAAACACTTTGAGTCGTGAATACACATAATTGTAAACTAAGAATTTCCATACTAATTTAGTTCGCGTTTTGGTGCCAGACACTGCTACTATTTTACTTTTCATTTCAGAGGACTATTTTCTGAGGTGAGTTTATAGCCCCACACTTTAAATTTACTTTGCTTTGCAAAACTTGGGGAGAGAAACATGCAAACTCTTTTATGGACCAAACTAAACTTATGCGTTATTCATTACGTGACTACATTTTGCACGCCTCATTCGTAACGTGACTACATTTTGCACGCCTCATTTGTAACGTGACTACATTTTGCATATTACGTGACTACATTTTGCACGCCTCATTCATTTCATGACTACATTTTGCATATTACATGACTACATTTTGCACGCCTCATTCGTTACGTGACTACACTTTGCACGCTTTATCTGTCGTAGGTTCAGTAACATGTAACTTAGCGTAGCGTAGTAGACTTTCGTATAACATTATGCACATTATAATGTTAACTCGTAAAGTTATTGGTCTAACTTTACTGTTTTATGTAAACCTATGAACTCACCAGCTTTTTGCTGACTTTTAGCATTATTTTCTCAGGTGTTTAATTGTTTGATGTAAGATGATGCAAGGCAGAGCTTGGCAGGGGCATAGGCACATTTTTGGAGTGTACACATAACACTCATGACCATTGTTTTGTAATATGGGACAACTTAAAACTATTATGGGCCTTGTTTTTCCACATTCATAACTATGTAAAACTTATGTTTTGATAAATGAAACTTTAAAACGGATTAGGTAATCCGTTCTCTATTACTTGCGTTGTGTTTCCAATACGTAGCACCCCAGATATCACTTCCGCTGCATTCTGATTTAGGGGTGTTATAGATTGGTACCAGAGCCACTTTTTACAAAAACTCAACCTATGACCGCCATATGCCAGCCTGCCTTACTTGCCACTTTACTTGCTACTCTACTTATTGTTTCAGCAAGCTTATTATATACTTACGTGCTACTTTGATGACACATGCTTTCGTGTTAATTGTATACATATACATATGTACTTATTTTATGGCTTATACTTTCTAGCCTTATACTATAGATTATAAGTATCTTCTACATACTTACACACGTATACCGTCTTCGTCACAGACTATGCCTTCCCTTATGAAATCTTACTCTTTAACTCCGAGTTTAAACACTCGCCACATTCTTCATGTACTATCATTCGACTCTGAGTTTGAACACTCGTCTTATTCCTTTGAAACACTTATATTACCATCGTATGGGAAACCACCCATTTATCTGAATGCGACTTTAACCTATCACTCTATAACATGTCTCCACGAAACATTTACTCTTAGAACCACCTTTGCTATGACTCACTCTTCTTTACTTATTTTAAAGAAACATGTCATCTGAGAGGCAAGACCTAAACTTAGCAGCCATGGAACAACTCATAGCCCAGCGAGTTGCAGAGGCTATTGCTGCCTACGAGGCGGGAATCCGCATGGCTTGTGATTTGATGAACCATCAGGAAACTAAGAACGTTAAAAGGAAGTGGAAAGATCACCCAAGGAACGATAACCACCAGAACAAGCGACAAGAGGTCGCCACGGTTTACTATGCTGGACCCAGTGACCAGAAGGTCTATGCTGGCAAATTACCACTGTGCAACCGCTGTAAGCTCCATCACAACGAGTCATGCACCGTGAAATTCTGAAATTGTCAGAAGGTCGGACATATGACCAAGAATTGCAGAGCCTCTGTCCTTGATACTGCTCAGAGGCACCAACGGCTAATCAGAGAGCTCCTACCACCAACAACAAAGCCTCAATTACCTGCTTCAGTTGTGGGGAGAAAGGGCACTACAAGAATAAGTGCCAAAAGAATAAGAGCTCACCAAGACTTGGACGGTGAGAGCGGAAGAGAAGCGTTGTCTACTCTACATAGTGAGACTGATGCGGTGCGTTGTGTCATTGCGGTTTAGCAGTATTAATGCCTACTCAAGTTTTAAATTTATAATTAGCCGACTTATCAATAACACACACACTTAACGAGCAGTGTACCCGGTCAGTATGAATATAATGGTAAGTAGAGTGTCGATCACTAAGAGTGGAACATATTATCTAGTTATTCTAATCAGTATTTTAATATATTAAGTTAGCTATACAACCTATTCTAACGCAAGGGGGTTCAGCCTGAGAGACTCGCACGATTTGGTTGCAATTAAATAATAAACTAAACCAATAGGCACGAATCAGCAAATAGCACACACGTACACAGATAAATACTCGAGACAATAAGAAGATCTGTCCTGATAGATAAGTAGTTTGTCACTTGTTTTATTGCTAGTTTTATATGAAGTGTATAGTTCGATGCAACGCACCGAGATTAAGTCCTTTCTCGTTGGTTCTAATCTTATCGGCGAGTAAACCCTTAATGATTACTTATGACTATCCTATTTATCTTTCTTCCTACTTTTTTACAGACGATAGAATGCATAGGCGATCTAATAAATAGGCGAGGGCAGAGGCATGGCGACCCGATCAACGCTCAGCTAGACACAGAGGTTATCAATGCACTAATAAAAGTCACCAAAGACATCAACATATAAACTTTAATTAATGAGAAAGCAGTTTTAAGGGAGTGCAATCTTTCCGTTGTCACATTACACAAGCCACCAATCTTGATGAATTAAAGTTTACTAACACAATAAAACAAAACTACTTAATGAATTAAACACATGCAGCACCTTCTTACAGCTCTTGTATCTTTGTTTGGGTGTGTCTTGTGCTGCCTATTCGTCTGAATTCGTCCTAGGTTTCTGTACTTCGGTCTTCTGTCGAACTTCGGAACTCCTTTTTTAACTCGTCTGGTCTTTGGGGTATTTATAGTTTCTGTCTGAGGGTAAGATGCGGCGCATCTAGTAAGTAGATGCGGCGCATTGACTTAACTTCGCGTGGGGTCCAAGATTAATATACTCATGAATATTCGTACACCTCCAGAAGATGCGGCGTAACTCCATAAGTAGATGCGACGCATGTCCTCTTGTATCTTGGATCGTATCTTGTGAAATTTGGATAGTGATGCGCCGTATGTAATAAGTGAGATGCGGCGCATCTGGAGCAGATTTGTCTTGATCTTGTACATTTCAGTAGACTCTTAACTTCTTGCATGTTTTGCTCCATAATAAGTCCAAAATCGCCAAGTTTCACCAAATGCTTGTTTTTACCTGAGAATTACAAAAGTAAACGATTAAGTATCAATCCTCATACATAATATAATAAAACAAATCAAATAATTAGGATAAATGATAGTAATAAAATGTACTTATTTGAGTTCATCAAATATCCCCCCACTTGAACTTTACTTGTCCCCAAGTAAACCTTAGAATTAATCTTATGAAAATGTATCCTAAAAGATATTAGGATTTATTTTTATATTTAACCATGTATTCATTTTTGTCATAATCACACAACCAAACACTTAACGAAATGGAAGTAAAATAAAATAATTTGATAAAAGCAAATCTAATCGTTTAACTGTCCAGTCGTGACGAATATTCTATCATAAGCTTGGCAAGTATACACATTTCCCCCACTAAAGCCAAGGAATAACAAGTCTAAAGCGGTAAAAAGGGTTTTTAGGCTTAAAGGGTTAATTATTCTCCTTAATCTCTATCGATCTCAAATTCCAGAAAAGGCGACAAAATCACAAATACATGATCGAATCCACGAACACGATACTTGCAATTGCTCAAATCCTTAACTCGAATAGGCTAAAGATAGGACCAAGTAATCTTTACCAATAATATTATATCAAAAAGGGCGACAAAATCATAAATACATAGTCGAATCCACGACTACGATACTTAAGATTGCTCAAATCCCTAATCTCAATAAATCAAAGGTTTGGATCAAGAATAATATAGGGTATGGATAATATTTGGGATACAAATTGGTGTAAAATAAAAAATAAACAAAACAGATAAATTAAAATCCTAAGTGTGGTTAATCACTATCCCAACCATCCCATGAATAAGACTCATATCATAGAATAACTCACGCTTTAACACTTGAAACACACGCTTTAGGTAGACACGAATTATACTCAACAAGATCTTAATCAAAGAATAAACCTTAGTTGGCGTTCCCATAACTGCCAACTCCCATTCAATCCATAGATTTAATATACAACAATTAGTGGTGATATCGACCACTTACATAACTTTACATCGTTGGTTAAAACAAACATCCAACTTTCTTCTTTTTTCTTTTTCTTTTCTTATTTTTTCGATTTTTTTTATTTTTTATATATTTTTTTTTATTTATTTTTTTTTTATGATTGACATAAACAAAGATGTGTAAAATTTCACCACATCACCAAAACGATAATTCTGGATAATTTTTCCATACTTTTCATGACTTCAGAAATAACGGTAATAGTGAAAGTAGTAAACACACGAAAAATAAACTCAAAGATATACAATATTTACTTTCACTCCAATTGCATTGTGCAATTTCCCGACCTAACCATAGATAATGAATTACGCACGCGAACACAGGTAATGTAAGGAAACACACTTTGCCTAAAGCAATTAACCAACCACGGATTTTAATCTACAGGGTAGGCTAAGGTGTAAGGGTGTAACGAAACATTTTAACAAAGGTGTAAGAAACGAAAGGAATGGCTCTGAGTGTTTTTCTAGGGGTATCTTACTCTAAAAATGAGAGTAACAAAAGGGTTTATACGGGGGTTAACTAACCAGTGTAGTTAGCTAATAACACATAACATATAAGGCTATTTGGGTGTAATCCTAGAAATTTACCAATTTAGACAAGTCATTCCAATTATATAAATAATACTTATTATGGTGGTCTCGAATAGTATACAAGCCAAGTTCTAAAGTTTACAAGTCACCGGCACACTCATAGATTTGTGAGTTTTGAAAAATCACAATTTTTGAAAATAACGTCATGTGTGCAGCTATGCAACTTAGACTTTAAACAAAAACATGCTAAAAAATTTTAAATTTTTATATATTAAGCGCATTTTAAGCATATTTTGAAAAGTTTAGGACAAGTAAGTGTTAAGTGTTCTAATTCTCCAATCCCCCCACTTAAGTTAAACAACGTCCTCGTTGTTTGTATCAAAGGTTAAAAACTGGAAAATAAAAGAATTAGAACAAAAAAACTCCCCTGAGATTTGCTCGGTATGATCCTCCATTTGTATAAGAGCAAAAATAATCTTTCTTGTGGATTAGAACGTTTAAGCTTCATAATAGATGTATCCACAGGAAATGCAGGAATCTATAATACCACCAAGGCTTTAAAACACACCTAAGGTAAGAAAGGTTCAAACTTGCATAATACATTAGTAGTTAGGAAAAAAAAATATAAAAATTAAAATGAAAATCATCAGGTCAGTCGATGCGCCGTATCTTATGGAAGAAGATACGCCGTATCGAGCCTGGAATAAGTACGGATCAGAATAGAAGATGCGTCGCATCCTTAACCAGGGATGCGCCGCATTAAAATAAACTGATAAAAAGTTTTAAAGTCGAAAATAAAAAATGCAGAAAAATAAAGATATGACCTGTGCAGGAGATGCGTCGCATCTCAGGATTGAGATGCGCCGTATCCTCTGCGGCCTGACTGACTCGACACAAAAACAGAATAATAAAAATTTCTCTGGGTTGTCTCCCGGTCAGCACTTGTCTTTATTCCAGAGTCTTCAAGTTAGACTCACGTTCAACTCATCATTTAGTCCTTGTCACGGTCCATCCTTCTTCCTTCATCCGAAAGATGTTCCCGTATAGCTTGGCGAAGTTTTCTTCCGTTCGGCTTAATCTTCTATAACTCTTGGTCTTTGTCGCAACATATTCCTCCTCTGGTCCCAAAGAGTATTTGATGATTTTAAATTTTTCAGAAATAATCATGGGTGGCTCATTATAAGGGATCCCAAGTAGTTGACACTTTCTTTTGGTGAATTCTTCCTCGTCTTCATCAACAAACTTAAAATAAGGATCCTTAATCAAATAGTCATCTAGTTCATCAATTAATGACTTATTGTTATCATCATCTTGAATTCCCTCCCACTCTCTTTCCAATTCCCATTGTAGCCGTCGACTAAGCTTCGTGTAATCATCAAATTGTTCATGCACCCATTCCCAGAAAGTAGTATTTGATGTCCCTTTAAGTCCTTTCAAGTATTCAATCCTACCCTTTTCTTGCAAAGCCTCCGCTTTTTGTGGGCAGTCTTCAACATTATCGTACCATTCATAATCTTCAAAGGTTACATCGTTTCCAACCCGTTTCATCCCAATTATACTTCCCCCATTACAGGTTCCGTCACTCTTATAATCACAGGTCGGCCAAACACTACTTCCATCCTTGAAAACGAAAGGTGTACAGGTGTGATTAATGTGCTCAAATTCCCATGGTTTATCCCAAACCCATGGTATTTGGTCATTCCATCCGTAGTACCAGGTGTTTTTGAAATCATCATAAGTCTTGAATCCTGGTAGATCTCCAGTTAGCACATCATCGTCGACTCGAAGAAGGTAGTTAAATTCCTTGAATTGCTTGCACAAGGGTGTCTCATAATCGAACACGTCAATGTCTATTCTGAATAATTCTTCAATGCCCTCATTGATTGTTGAATCATGAAATGACGACCCGTAGTCGCTCTCTACTTCTTCGTCTTCACCTCTCATCCAATATACCCATAACGCATCCTTAGTAGCTCGATCCATGCTCTTATGGTTATTAAACTTACTAGCCAACCAATCTGAAAAATCAACATCGTTAGGATCGTGGTTAACGTCAAAGCAAGTCTTTCCAATCATTTTCCTCTTTATCTCCATGAACTCGTTAAATTGCTCCCTAAAACTCCGTGTCAACCATGAAGTCATAATCCGCTTGACTTCAATTGCAGGGGCAAATTTTGGACTACCATATTTAAGTTCAAGCCAATCATTGAGGGAGAGGTCCATCAATCTTACCAACCTGCCATGAAATAGTAACTCCGACACAGCATAAATTCTTTCATCGTCCAGATAGTTCTCATTTAATCCCCAGTACTGTTCGGAATAAGGCATGTAAGAGATTTGGGTATTGCCTCCACCACAGCTTTTGTTGCTTGAGTCCATGTATGCAAGATAGAATTTCCCATCATCTTCTTCAATAGTAGTCCAGGCCAATCCTTTGGATTCAATGATAGGCCATAAGAGCGACAATTCATCTCCAGTGTACCTCACAAATACATCATAAGAGAATACCCCTTTGTCAATGTTGCATAAACGCATGAATTCCTTTAAAGCAGCTTCAAGAGGGGTCTCCCAAGAGAATAAATCCGTATCAATCTCGAGTACATTGAAGTTGACATTTTCATAAACTTCCATGGATGAGTTCGAAAGCAAGAATTCCATAGCAAGATATCCGTTCTTCGACATATCTTCCATAGCAAAATCTGTCATCACAAGTAAAATCATCAGTAGGATTTGTTCGCTATAAAAGAAATTAATGAATATAGAAACGGATATAAGAATAAAAATAACTGATATCTGCAGACGATGCGCCGTATCCAAAAAGTTGGATACGCCGTATCTTATAATCGTTAAAATTAAATCAGACTTTTATTCAGAAAATAGATACGCCGCTTAGAAATTAGAATGCGCCGTATCAATTTTAATAATCAAAAATCGATATTTATTTAAAATTAAATGCGTCGTATTAACAAAAGTTAATGCGCCGTATTTTCGTTACGTTTCAAAATATAAGATTTTTGATTCAGAAGATACGCCGTATCGACAGATATCGATGCGTCGTATCTGTTTAATAATTCGAAAACTGTTTTTAATTAAAATAATAGATACGCCGTATCTGCTAAAGCAGATGCGTCGTATGGCGTTAACGTTTAGAAAATTTTTTTATCAAAAACAGATACGCCGTATCTTGGGGAAAAGATGCGTCGTATCGAATTAATTAAACGCGTTGTATTTTATAAAAATTAAACGCAATACGCCGTATCTGAGAGATCAGATGCGCCGTATCGTTCGATTTAGCTCAGTACAACGATAGCAGAATACAAAAAATACGAAAAATAAAAACAAATAAAAACACAAACGAAAATAAACACAAATAAAACAAATAACACACAAAAACAGAAAATATGCAAAATAATACAATGAATGCAAATTAATCTAATACACAACAGAATTAGCGGTTAGATAAAAAAAAATTAAAAACTTAATTAAAATACTAATCAAATTAACAGATAATAACAATTCACTCCCCGGCAGCGGCGCCAAAAATTTGATGCGGTGCGTTGTGTCGTTGCGGTTTAGCAGTATTAATGCCTACTCAAGTTTTAAATTTATATTTAGCCGACTTATCAATAACACACACACTTAACGAGCAGTGTACCCGGTCAGTATGAATATAATGGTAAGTAGAGTGTCGATCACTAAGAGTGGAACGTATTATCTAGTTATTCTAATCAGTATTTTAATATATTAAGTTAGCTATACAACCTATTCTAACGCAAGGGGGTTCAGCCTGAGAGACTCGCACGATTTGGTTGCAATTAAATAATAAACTAAACCAATAGGCACGAATCAGCGAATAGCACACACGTACACAGATAAATACTCGAGACAATAAGAAGATCTGTCCTGATAGATAAGTAGTTTGTCACTTGTTTTATTGCTAGTTTTATATGAAGTGTATAGTTCGATGCAACACACCGAGATTAAGTCCTTTCTCGTTGGTTCTAATCTTATCGGCGAGTAAACCCTTAATGATTACTTATGACTATCCTATTTATCTTTCTTCCTACTTTTCTACAACGATATAATGCATAGGCGATCTAATAAATAGGCGAGGGCAGAGGCATGGCGACCCGATCAACGCTCAGCTAGACACAGAGGTTATGAATGCACTAATAAAAGTCACCAAAGACATCAACATATAAACATTAATTAATGAGAAAGTAGTTTTAAGGGAGTGCAATCTTTCCGTTCTCACATTACACAAGCCACCAATCTTGATGAATTAAAGTTTACTAACACAATAAAACAAAACTACTTAATGAATTAAACACATGCAGCACCTTTTTACAGCTCTTGTATCTTTTTTGGGTGTGTCTTGTGCTGCCTATTCGTCTGAATTCGTCCTAGGTTTCTGTACTTCGGTCTTCTGTCGAACTTCGGAACTCCTTTTTTAACTCGTCTGGTCTTTGGGGTATTTATAGTTTCTGTCTGAGGGTAATATGCGGCGCATCTAGTAAGTAGATGCGGCGCATTGACTTAACTTCGCGTGGGGTCCAAGATTAATATACTCAGGAATATTCGTACACCGCCAGAAGATGCGGCGTAACTCCATAAGTAGATGCGGCGCATGTCCTCTTGTATCTTGGATCGTATCTGGTGAAATCTGGATAGTGATGCGCCGTATGTAATAAGTGAGATGCGGCGCATCTGGAGCAGATTTGTCTTGATCTTGTACATTTCAGTAGACTCTTAACTTCTTGCATGTTTTGCTCCATAATAAGTCCAAAATCGCCAAGTTTCACCAAATGCTTGTTTTTACCTGAGAATTACAAAAGTAAACGATTAAGTATCAATCCTCATACATAATATAATAAAACAAGTCAAATAATTAGGATAAATGATAGTAATAAAATGTACTTATTTGAGTTCATCAGAGACCTAAGTTTAGATTCTCTTAAGTTGTATCCCTGTGAGGTTACATTAGTACTTTCCTACGAACCTTGTCGTATTGTATTAATTC
Organism: Artemisia tridentata subsp. tridentata; assembly: GCA_021014915.2. Lineage (NCBI taxonomy): Eukaryota > Viridiplantae > Streptophyta > Magnoliopsida > Asterales > Asteraceae > Artemisia > Artemisia tridentata. Next base: position 67,960,078 of record CP139501.1, on the reverse strand, counting down.
AGTGTACGTTTATCATGAGTTATACACTTATTTGACTCACAACTATCTGAAATTTTATATCAACTAGATGTATCAACCGTCGCCGTTGCACTCCATATTTTACCACTTATCTTATAAACTATGGTGGTCACCGAAATACCAAATATCTTATTGCTATGTAATAAACCGATTTGATACCTTATCGCTATTTCATAAACCAACAAACGATCCACTAGCATCTTGTAAACTATGTTACAATTTCCCCACAAATCCTACTATCGTATTATGAACTATTTTGTTCCTCTTCGATCTACTTTAACCACTATCTTATAAAACAATAAACTGAGTTGCTATTATACTATAAACTATTTCAAAACTACTTTACAAACCATTTTGTTGTCATCCTACGAACTGTTTTGCTACTATATCACAAGGCGAATTGCAACTTTTACCTTGCAAATGCTGACTTTGTTTCTTATTATCCTATAAATTGCTTTGCAAAATCATTTTACAAACTATTCTACTATCACCATGTGAACTATTTTTGCTCCTTTGCAAACCATTTTGGCTATTATCCCAATAAACAAAATAACCAATATGTCTCCAAACTAAACCCAGCATTGCATCGTTGGACCTTGATTATACAAAGCCTGATCACCTATGTATAATCCAGGTAGGACCATACTATGCCAGGAATGGTTACCTTAAACTTTTATAAAAGGTCAAGTTTTCTATTTCCATTTTCGAGAAAACAAAAACTCGCGTGTGTGAGTACATAAAAGTAGTGCAACTTATGGGCATTCGCACTAGTAAACACCGTAACCAAGTAGACTTTTACACAACCCTACCACATAAATTCATCTTTACCTCACTTCATAATCTAATATGATAGGACAAGCTACACCATTAGCCATCATAAGGAAACACACCAACAAACGTAGCCACCAGCAACGATATCACTAACGATCACAACCTTAAGACTACTTACAGAAACCAACCTCATACCATCGCGTTATCCCTTATTTCTTATGGCTCTGAAAAATCTTATCGTCAAACAGATAACCTTAAATTCAACAGCTGCTGAATGACTCTTAACCCCGCGTGTAACAGAAAGATACTCTCACTTTAAGACATCTGTGTCAATCGTTACGACGATTACATCATGTTTCTTAATCGAAATCATACCTTCTGCGTTGGATACTAATTGCACTACTGAGTCATCCAACTGATTTCTAGTAGCAATCAACACCATTCTTCAAGATCGTACTCTAAATCTGCTAAACTACCCATTCTATATCGACCTCATACCAATTTCATTTGGAAGCTTCGAGGACATCATTGATATGGATTGGTTATCCATATACCGTGCTAATATCATTTGCAACAAGAAGAAGGACGGATCCTTTCGGAGGTATATCGACTATAGAGAGTTGAACAGGTTAGCAATGAAGAACCGATACCCACTTCCCAGAATTGATGATCTATTTGATCAACTTCAAGGTTCTAGTGTATATTCAAAGATCGAACTTCGATCTAGATACCATCAACTACGAGTCCGAGAGGAGGACTGTGGAAAACTAGAAGGGGGGTTGAATAGTTTTATGTCTTTTTAATTTATGAAAACTTTTGTTTACTTTTTAAAACTTCGATTCTATCTTATGTGAATTCAACTCTTGATCAATATGAACATATATAAACAACTATAGATAAGTAATGCAATTAAGGTAAATATAATGAAATAAAAGAGAGAGATGGAAAGATCAAACCACAACACGGAGATTTATAGTGGTTCGGCTACAAGGACACCTTCCTTGCCCTACTCCACTCCTCGAGTCACCTACTCGAGAGATTTCTTCACTATGTCAACAAACTCCCTTATGGCGGAGAAACCTTACACAACTTTAGCTTACACCGGCTTAACGACACAAAGCTAGATGTAGAGTCCTAATCGTAGCTAGAACCAATCTCACAACTTATACACAACTTCTACACGACTTAATCATGACTTCTTCACGACAGCTTCACAACGGCTTCACGAATTCACGACTTCTTCACGACTACTTCACGACTACTTCTTCACAACTACTTCACAACTACTTATTTACAACTACCTCACAACTAATTTACAACACCACTACGTAATTACACTTAGATCTACTTATCACAACTATACAACACTTTACACAACAACACAATTGAATGAGGTAAGTAATAACACTTCTTCACTAGTTGAAGTAGAGTTCTTCTTTTGCACTTTTGGTGGTGGAAGCTTGGATCACTTAGAAACCAATGCTTAAGAAAATATGATCAAAGGATTTACAATGTTTAGAAAGGATTTAGAACAGAAAGTTTTAGTGTGCAAAAAGGTGAGTAAAAATCCAGGAGAAGGCTGGTATTTATAGGAGAAAAACTGGACAGCTGGAGGCCTACTGGAGCGGGGGCGGTCCCCTTAAATAGGGGGCGGTCCCCTTAATTATTAAGGGGGCCGCCCCTACTGAACGTTGGCCAATTTTGTCCTTTTGTGGGGAAGGTTTTTCTGGAACATTTTAACTATTTTGGTTAAAAATTTGAATTCATATTTTTATAAAAGATTAAACATTTTTATTTAATACCAAAAATGTTTTTCAAAAATATATAAAATGTTTTTGATGTTTTATAAAAATCTAGTTATTAAGAAAATGTTCCTTTGATCATATAATGCATTAAGCATTAGTTCATTCATACCTTAAGTGATTTGAGTTGTAGAAATAGATATTTACAACTAAATACTTGTTTACGTCATAATTTTCCGATTAATGATTTTACATTTTGTGATTATCAAAACGAAGAGATATCGAAAAATATTAATAACGTGTTTAGGCATTATTTATATCAACAATCTCCCCCTTTTTGATGATTACAAAATCTAAACTCATTAAATCTAAAAATTAGTTTTTAGACAAGTATTTAGTGAGTTTACATCTATTTCTCCCCCTTTTTGTAGAATCAAAAAGGTTTAGCCGACAAGTATTAGAATCAAAATTGTCGGGATGAGAACTCCCCCTTGATGTGTACTCCCCCTCGTTTGGGGGCACCAAGGAAACGAGCTATGGAACGCTTGCAAAAAAAAATGTTAGAAGCACAAGTATATGTAACAACAATAAGCAAGCATATAGAATAAGATCATTCATTTAATAAAAGTGTTGTGTATAAATACACAACCAAAAGATTACAACATGAAGCATGCAAGCATACAAACAAAAACAACTAATGAAACTACATAATCGTCCTAGAAGTACATGGTCTTCCATGGAGCTTGCTTACAAGAAGGTTTTGAAAAATTATTTTTAAGCATTGCATATGCTTAATTGGGTGAAAATGGAGGTGGTGGTGGTGTAGTGGGTGAAGGAGGTGGAGGAAGTGGTGGTGGTGGGTTGGCAATCATGTTTTCAAGAGATGAAAACATGTAGTGTATCTCATCTCTAAGACCAAAGATTAAGGTCCGGTTATGGATGCAACAAAGACAATTATCACCATGGGCTTCAAGCATTGCCCAAGGTATAGGAAAGAATGGTTGTGGGGTTGGTGATGGTGAAAAGTGAGTATCAAGGGGTGTGATGGGTGATAAGGAAATGGCAAGTTGGGTGTATGAAGGTTCTTGAGTGGATGGTGGTGATGATGCTCTTGGTGATGATGTTAGGTGAGTGTGGATGTAGTCATTGATGGATGAAGTGGATGGAATGGAGGAAGATGAAGCTCCATGGGTAGAGGGTGTTTTTGATGGTGCATTAGGTGCACTTGGGGATGAATTTTGAGGTGGTGGTGATGGAGTTTTGATGTCATCTTGGGTTAGGTCTATGAAAGGTTGTTTTGGTGGTATGATAACAAGTCTTTGCTTCCTTGGAGTCTTAGAGATGGAGGATTTTGGTGATAACATGGTGGTTTTGGATGATGAAGGATGATGGAATGAGAGGTGATTGTATGGAGGGAATTTATAGTATGAAAATGTGGTTGGTTTAGGTTGATTTTTGAGGTTTTGTAGAAAGATTCCCTAGGCGGTCCCCTTAATTTTAAGGGGGCCGCCCAACAATTAAGGGGGCCGCCCATCTGGTGTTTTCCCAGGCGACCAAATTTGAAAAATTTCCAGAAAAAGGTCATTTTTAGGGTGTATTTGCAGCAAGTTCCATTTGGATCATGTACATCAAGAATGATTAAATATTATCAATAGCATATTAAACAAATAATATACATATTTAAGACTAAAAAAAATCATATTAGAAGCATAGGCATATTATTTCAAATAAACTAGTAGCTTAGTTCTAATAAGTTTATCATCTAACATAATAAAAGTCATAGCAAGCAAATGTTAAGATAATAATACTACATATAAGTGTCTAATCACAACATCAATAAAAATCAACTAAACACTCATCAAACATGTCTATTTCTTCTTCTTTCCAAACATCCTTCCAAGTGTCTTTCCAATAGACTTGAAACCGCCTCGTACTTCTTGGTGCATCTGCTGTGTGGTGTTGAGTAGTTCGGTTTGTCTTTCAAACAGTAGTTCGTCTGTTCGTTCGGAAGGAGAAGGAACTTGATACTCGGTGTAATCAAGATCCGGAAGATTTTGAACAAAGGTTCTAGGTGATGGGGTACTAGCACGTGTTGTGCCCTCCTCCTCATCATCATCATCATCGTCTCCTCGATGTGACGTGGAACCACGAGGTGGAAGTGAGACAGATTTACGAGATTTTCCCTTGTCGCTTCGAGGGCGACGTTCACAAACACGAACAAGTGGATTAAGGACCGGTTGAACAGACTCATAAATTAGACTCTGAAGATGTGGATAATGCATCATGACACGATTATAGAGGCGAGTGAGAAACATGCCATACGGGAGATTTGCATTATGAGTGTTTTTGGCGGACATGATACGGAAGACAAAGAGATATGCCAAATTGTACGGCTGTTCAGCGACAATACAATACAACATATGAGCTATGCTCTTCGTGACATGATCACGGTGACCACCGGTACCGAACGCATTCTCACGAATGAGTTCTTCCCAATGCTTTATGTCAGGGCGTAACTCCTTGAGGAGGATTTGGCTAGCATGGATGTCAACATCTTTTGACTTGATCCTCCGGCTAGTCGCACCACGATCTAGCCCAAGATATTGACGAATTTCTTCAGAGGATGGAATCTCAGAGTAGTAAAGACCCTGTTGAGGTCGATATTGCTCAAGAGATGAGAGATCCCACTCATTAGAGAAGACAGCTTGACCGGAGTAGGGGATTCCTAGAATTTGACCGAATTGAGCGAGAGTAAGAGTAATGAATTCGTGTTGAATCATAAAGGATATGAGGATACAGCCATTGGGATCGGTTTGCACTGTCACTTGGCTATAGAAGTCAAGAACAAAGCGGGGAATGATAAGCTCATTGATTTTGTAGAGACAATCAAGACGAACATTGGAAAACATTCGTTCGATATAGTCGGATTCATAGAACGATGGATAGACAACTCACCCTTCATGAATATTTCTATCTTCAATGGGACGATAGAAACAAGCAACAGCGGGAGAAATGCCTGGAGTGGCAGAGACTTTAGGAATGTATTCTTTTGTTTTTGAGACATCACCGACTGTAGTTTTAGGCATTTTCACCTATACAAGAAAGCAACAAAGAAAAATAAGAAAATGACATGCATATATTATATATGCTACTTATGTGGAACGTAAACATACTTCGACTCTAAAACTTAAATCCTAAGAAGTAGTTTACAATGTTCCTTAGTTTTAATTTTTAACTCGCTTAAAATGTATTTTATGATGTTAAAGAATAGTTATAGGGACATTATGATAAGAAATCAAAAATATCCGAACGTTCTTTTATACGTCATAAGCTACTTTGAAATGTGGCTAGACAAACATTGGATTGTATATCTAGCTATTTCTTACGAGTGTTTATGTTAAGTAACTTAGATTTTGACTCAAAAATTTCTTTCAAAATGTTGTGCCAAACCCTCCTTTAAATAAGAAAATAACTAGTAAAATTTCAATATACATATGAATTATGTATCTTGATGACTTAAAACAACTAATTGCGTGTTTATAAACTTGACAAGTAGTTATGAACTTAATTTTGATCAAATTTCGATGATTCTAGCTCCTAATCCAAACACTCTCTTATATTTAACAAAAACATTTTTTATGATTCGAAAAATATATTTTTAGGATTTGTGAGTTGTAATAAACCAATGTGATTAGTTTTAACAAGTGTTTATGGCATAATTCAACAATGTGATTAGTTTTGAAAAGGAGTGATTAGTTTGACATAATGGTTTTTTAATTACTTAGTTTCTAGGTTGATTAAGCATTCTAATCCTATGGGGAGCATTTGGTTATAAGATTTCTAGACTTAATTTTAACAAAATATGGATTAAAAGAAAATTGATTAAAAGACCTAATTATGATTAGACTCAAAATTGAATGGAATTAGATGAAATGAGAATTAGAAAACTTACAAAATGTGTTGCTAATCTAAATATAGGTGTTTGCCCCTTGTGAAATTAGTCGGGAATGATGATTTGGTGAATGGTTTTGGGTTTTGGTTCATTCACAGCAGCAGCAAGTATGGGTGTGTTTGAAAAGTGGGGTGTTTGGTAAAGATTTTTGGAAGAAAAACGTTTTTGGAAGCTACAGTAGGCCGGTCCCCTTAATTATTAAGGGGGCCGCCCTCGTTTACTAGCCGGTCCCCTTAAACATTAAGGGGGCCGCCTACCAAACTTGGAATTTGTTCGTGTTTAGTTTCTGACAGCAAAATAATTTTATGTATATATATAGATTTATTATATATCAAAAATACGTTGGGTTTTAATGGCACGAGGAAGGAATACTTGACATTTTATTAACATTTCGTTAAGAAAACATTTCTTGAAGATTTTGGATAAAATGATCAAGATGTCAAGTCGACAAAGGTTTTTAGGGAGTGAGAGTAAATGTGCATATTTATATATTTATATTGTGTGTAAACGTGGGATGTTGAATGGAGTCGAGAAATGATGAGGTAATGACGGAGATAGGTGCTGACGGCGACGGGAGTTTGTTTCATCCATAGTTTTCTTGACGCGACGGTCGAAGTGCTACTTCTACGTTAATCCACTTAACTCACTTCTCTTCATCACCATGAGTTATGTGATAGTGGACACGGAAGATTTTCGTGTTGAACGTTAAAGTTCAAAAGAGGCAAAGGGGGAAGAAAAGGTTTGAGGACGAACAATTTCTTTTAGTTCTAGATAGTCAACAAATGACGTATCTAGGTTATGTGCGGATATATTTATATGTGTATATAGTATATATAATAATATGGATATATATATGTATATATTTATATTATGTATATGTATAAGAAATTATCTACTAACTACCACACAAGTACTGACTAAACTAGGCATTAAAAACTTATGGGGGCATGCAATTGGCTAGTTCATTAATCTACGCACATAATGATGAGCATGAAAGAGGAGCGTACCTTTTAGTCTTCAACATGTGGTCTTCAATTGCTTCAAAGCGTTTATGTTTGACTTGTAGAAGTCAATCAAGGAAGAGATGCCAATAATCCGATGAGATAGCAATTTAGCCACTTGGTCCCCATTGTCTCATTGATCCAAAGTTGTTTGAACCAAAAATGGGTTGTAGTTGACTAGGATGCATGTATGGTGGAAGTATTCCCCAAGGATTGAAACTTGGTGGATTCGGGTAATTCCACATTGGGTAACTATTATTATGACGGTTTGGTCTATTTTGGTTTCTTTTAGGTTGAGGTGTTTTAGGCCGAGGGTGAGGACTAGGTGGTCTTCTAGGAGGAGGTGTTTTTGACCTAAGCTTTGGTTTAGAGTTTTCTACTTCGGTTTTTAAAGATGGTTTGTAGAAAGCTTTTATTTCCTCATTATTGGCTATGGGTATTTTTCTATCTTTTATAAGTATATATTTAGGCTTTGACTCTAATATTTTTTGATTACTAGTTTCACTTTCAAACTTTAAATTTTTAGTTTCACTAGTTGTAGCCTTAGTTGAGTTAAATCCTAATCCGGTTTTATCTCCTGACATTCTTTGAATGCTTATAATATCCCTAAGAGAATTACTACTATTTTCAAATTTGTCAAGTCTACAAATTTCTTCCTTAAGTATTTCGTTTTCATTTTTAGTTTCTTGACATGTTTTACATTCAAAGACTTCTTTGCCTTTTTCTAAGTTATGTAGTTTAATTTTTAATTCTAGTATTTCTTTTTCTAATTGGTTATTTTATGTGTTTTAGTGATTTATTTTTAGTCATTACTTTTTGACCTAATATACATAACCTATTATATTCGTTATCTAGGTCTTTTTCATCTAATGATAAATTTTCATCACTAAAGTATTCGGTTTTGGAACGTACCTCACTTGATGTCTTAGCCATAAGACACTTCTCCTCTTTTGTGGTTTCTTTCTCGTCTTCTTCACTGTCACTCCATGCTCCTCCAATGAACGCCTTTTGGTTTTGCTCCTTTGACATCATAGGACATCTTCCAATGAGATGATTTGGATCACCGCATTTGAAGCACTTCCTTTCGCTCTTGCTACCTTTGTCGTCTTTGTTTCTTTGGAGTGTTTTCCTTTCGTCATGTGGTTGTCTAACGAATCTTCCTCGTCTTTTGAAAAACTTCTTGAAGTCTCTTACGGCCATGGCATATTCTTCATCATCACTTTCGGAGGTTGAGCTATCCTCGTCACTTGATGCTTTCCTAGCTTTCAACGCGATTGACTTGCTTTGCTCTTTCTTTCCTTTGACCATCTCGAAGTCTTTCTTGATTATTGCTTCGTAGACTTTCAAGTTGCCAATCAACTCGTCAAGTTGAAGAGTTTACAAGTTCTTCGATTCTTCAATCGCCGTAACTTTAGCTCGCCATTTTGGATGAAGAGCCCTAAGAAATTTCCTGACAAAATTCTTACTAGAAAAACTCTCATCAAGTGCCTTTAAACTTGTGATGATTGTGTTAAACCTAGCAAACGCATTATCAATTGATTCCTCTTCCGGAATCGTGAATTGTTCATATTGTTGAACAAGAAGATCTATTTTATTATCTTTGACTTGACTATTACCTTGGTGAGTTATTAGTAAAGAATTCCAAATTTCTTTTGCGGTTTCGCACATATAGATTCTTTCGTATTCTTTACGTGGTAACGCATTATAAATAACCATTTTAGCCTCATTATTTTTAGAAAGTTTTCTTTTTAAATCATCACTTTGTTTTTCAAAAGGTACAATTTCATCCTTTTTAGTTTCAAGATTATGTTGAATAGGTAAAAAATCACCATTAGTAATAACATGCCAAAGATCTAGATCTTTTGATTTCACATAAGTTTCGAATCGATTTTTCCAATATAAAAATCCATCACTTTCAAATAGTGGTGGTCTTTGCATAGATTGCCCTTCTAAATATTTTTCAGATTCCATAGATCGTTTCAAGTTTTAAAATACAGTTTATTTTAAAAATCTTGTTTGACGTGGCTCTTGATACCAATTGTGAAAAACTAGAAGGGGGGTTGAATAGTTTTACGTATTTTTAATTTACGAAAACTTTTGTTTACTTTTTAAAACTTCGATTCTATCTTATGTGAATTCAACTCTTGATCAATATGAACATATATAAACAACTATAGATAAGTAATGCAAGTAAGGTAAATATAATGAAATAAAAGAGAGAGATGGAAAGATCAAACCACAACACGGAGATTTATAGTGGTTCGGCTACAAGGACACCTTCCTTGCCCTACTCCACTCCTCGAGTCACCTACTCGAGAGTTTTCTTCACTATGTCAACAAACTCCCTTATGGCGGAGAAACCTTACACAACTTTAGCTTACACCGGCTTAACGACACAAAGCTAGATGTCGAGTCCTAATCATAGCTAGAACCAATCTCACAACTTATACACAACTTCTACACGACTTAATCACGACTTCTTCACGACAGCTTCACAACGGCTTCACAACTTCTTCACGACTTCTTCACGACTTCTTCTTCACGACTACTTCACGACTACTTCTTCACAACTACTTCACAACTACTTCACAACTAATTTACAACACCACTACGTAATTACACTTAGATCTACTTATCACAACTATACAACACTTTACACAACAACACAATTGAATGAGGTAAGTAATAACACTTCTTCACTAGTTGAAGTAGAGTTCTTCTTTTGCACTTTTGGTGGTGGAAGCTTGGATCACTTAGAAACCAATGCTTAAGAAAATATGATCAAAGGATTTACATTGTTTAGAAAGGATTTAGAACAGAAAGTTTTAGTGTGCAAAAAGGTGAGTAAAAATCCAGGAGAAGGCTGGTATTTATAGGAGAAAAACTGGACAGCTGGAGGCCTACTGGAGCGGGGGCGGTCCCCTTAAATAGGGGGCGGTCCCTTTAATTATTAAGGGGGCCGCCTAGCAAAATTAAGGGGGCCGCCCCTACTGAACGTTGGCCAATTTTGTCCTTTTGTGGGGAAGGTTTTTCTGGAACATTTTAACTGATTTTGGTTAAAAATTTGAATTCATATTTTTATAAAAGATTAAACATTTTTATTTAATACCAAAAATGTTTTTCAAAAATATATAAAATGTTTTTGATGTTTTATAAAAATCTAGTTATTAAGAAAATGTTCCTTTGATCATATAATGCATTAAGCATTAGTTCATTCATACCTTAAGTGATTTGAGTTGTAAAAATAGATATTTACAACTAAATACTTGTTTACGTCATAATTTTCCGATTAATGATTTTACATTTTGTGATTATCAAAACGTAGAGATATCGAAAAATATTAATAACGTGTTTAGGCATTATTTATATCAACAAGGACATCCCAAAAATGGCATTTAGAACTCGTTACGGACACTACGAGTTCCAGGTTATGCCATTTGGTTTGACAAACGCGCCAGCAGTATTCATGGACCTTATGAACCGTGTGTGCAAACCGTACTTGGATAAGTTTGTGATTGTGTTTATAGACGACATCTTGATTTACTCCAAGAACAAGTCGGAACATGAGAGACACCTCAAGATGATTCTGGAATTGCTAAAGAAGAAGGAATTGTATGCAAAATTCTAGAAATGTGACTTCTGGATTTCCACTGTAAAATTTCTCGATCATGTGATTGACAGCCAGGGTATTCACGTGGACCCTGCAAAGATTGAGTCAATTAAGGATTGGGCGACACCAACAACTCCAATTGAAATACGCCAATTTTAAGGACTTGCTGGTTATTACAGGAGATTCATCGAGGGGTTCTCCTAAATAGCCAAACCATTAACCACCTTAACTCAAAATAACGTACAGTACGTCTGGGGTGAAGACGAAGAAGAGGCATTCCAGACATTCAAATAAAAGTTGTGTAGTGCACCCATATTGGCCTTACCTGAAGGAAGCGATGACTTTGTCGTATACTGCGATGCTTCGCACAAAGGTTTAGGTGTTGTTTTGATGCAGAGACAGAAGGTGATTGCTTATGCATCACGACAACTCAAGACAGATGAAAAGAACTACACAACCCATGATCTAGACCTGTGAGCAGTTGTGTTCGCTCTTAGGATATGGAGACATTACCTGTACGGCACTAAGTGAGAGGATTCGATACACTTAATAGGATGTTAGTCCTTTGTAACTTGTGTATGTGATACTTTGAGTTAATAAGGTTAAGTATGCGGAATCTACTTAACCACACTTAGAAGGTTTATTTGGTTATTGGAAATGGAAAGTAATGCTTGAGTAATGAACAATGAACACACAATGTTAACACCAAATGATTCAATATTATTAAGATAATAATACGAGTGATCTTCACTATCACTAGGGTTACAAACCTTGAATCTATATGTTCCTATGACTTATGATTTCTATGATAAGTTATGTTCTTTGTTCTTGACAGATATTCTAAGCATATGAATTAAGCACTTGGTTAGTCACACTTAATATATAGTTGATGTGCGTGTGTATTGCTCTAATTCTTTTATATCCACGGTAGCGGCGCCAAAGATTTGGTGCGCGCGTGATGTCGTTGTGGTTTTAGCAGTATTAATGCCTACTCCAGTTTTAAATTTATATTTAGCCGACTTATCAATAAAACACACACTTTAACGAGCAGTGTACCCGGTCAGTATGAATATAATGGTAAGTAGAGTGTTGATCACTAAGAGTGGAACATATTATCTAGTTATTCTAATCAGTATTTTAATATCTTAAGTTAGCTATACAACCTAATCTAACGCAAGGGGGTTCAGCCTGAGAGACTGGCACGGTTTGGTTATGATTAAATATAAACTAAACTAATGAGCACGAATCAGCGATTAGCACACACGTACACAGATAGATACTTGAGACAATAAGAAGACCTGTCCTGATAATTAAGTAGCTTGTCACTTGTTTTATTGCTAGTTTTATATGAAGTGTATATAATTAACCCTTTCTCGTTGGCTCTAATCTTATCGGTGAGTAAACCCTTAATGATCACTTATGTCTATCCCACTATCCTAGAAACGGTAGAATAAATAGGCGAGGAAGGGGCATGGCGACCCAAGCAATGCTCAGCTAGACACAGAGGTTATCAATGCACTAATAAAAGTCACCAAAGACATCAACATATAAACTTTAATTAATGGGAAAGCAATTTTAAGGGGTGCCCATGATTTTCCGTAGTTACATGGAATCGGCTCATCAATCCTGATGAATTAAAGTGTACTAATACCATAAAACAAAACTACTTAATGAATTGAATACATGCAGGACCTTCTTACAGCTCTTGTATCTTCATTTATGGTGTGTCTTGTGCTGCTAACACGTCTGAATTCATATCCTAGGGTTCTTCTGTCTTCGGTCTCTAAAGTCTGTAAGATCTCGAAATTCATCTGGCCTTGGGGTATTTATAGTTTCTGTCTGAGGGTTAGATGCGGCGCATAGGATAAGTAGATGCGGCGCATTGACTTAACTTCGCGTGGGGTCAAAGATTAATATATTCAGGAATATTCGTACACCGCCTTAAGATGCGGCGTAACTCCATTTCTCTATGCGGCGCATGTCCTTTGCTGACTTGGATAGTAGCTCGTGAAATCTTGATAGTGATACGCCGTATGTAAGAATTTGTTGCGGCGTATCTGGAGCAGAATGATCTTGATCTTGTACATTTCAGTAGACTCTTAACATCTTGCTTGTTTTGCTCCATAATTAGTCCAAAATCGCCAAGTTTCACACAATACTAGTTTTTACCTGAGAATTACAAAAGTAAACATTAACGTATCGATTCTCATATATAATATAATAAAACAAGTCAAATAAATAGGATAAATGATGATAATTAAATGTACTTATTTGAGTTCATCAAATACCCCCCACTTGAACTTTACTTGTCCCCAAGTAAACCTTAGAATGAATCTTATGAAAATGTATCCTAAAAGATATTAGGATTTATTTTTATATTAAAGCATGTATTCGTTTTGTCATAATTGCACAACCAAACACTTAACGAATTAGAAATAAAATAAAATATTTTGATAAAAGCAAATCTAATCGTTTAACTGTCCAGTCGTGACGAATATTCTATCATAAGCTTGGCAAGTATACGCATCTCCCCCACTAAAGCCAAGGAATAACAAGTCTAAAGCGGTAAAAAGGGTTTGTTGGTTAAGGGTTAATCATCCTTTTTAATCTCTATCGATCTCAAATTCCAGAAAAGGCGACAAAATCACAAATACATGATCGAATCCACGACCACGATACTTGCAATTGCTCAAATCCTTAACTCGAATAAGCTAAAGATAGGACCAAGTAATCTTCACCAATAATATTATATCAAAAAGGGCGACAAAATCATAAATACATAGTCGAATCCACGACTACGATACTTAAGATTGCTCAAATCCCTAATCTCAATAAATCAAAGGTTTGGATAAAGAATGATATAGGGTATGGATAATATTTGGGATATAAATTGGTGTAAAATGAAAAATAACAAAAACAAATAAATTAAAATCCTAAGTGTGGTAAATTACTTTCCCAACCAACCCATGAATAAGACTCATATCATTGAATAACTCACGCTTTAACACTTGAAACACACGCTTTAGGTAGACACGAATTATACTCAACAAGATCTAAATCAAAGAATAATCTTAGTTGGCGTTCCCATAACGGCCAACTCCCATTCAATCCATAAATATAATATACAACAAATAGTGGTGATATCGCCCACTTAATACAAAACTTTACATAAGTTGGTTAAAACAAACTTCCAACTTTTCCTTTTTTTTTTTTTTTTTTTTTTTTTTTTTTTTTTTTTTTTTTTTTTTGACATCAACATATATGTGTAAAATTTCACAACTTTTCTATCACTATTTTTCCGGATAATTTTTTCATACTCTTCATACTTTCAGAAATAACTGTAATAGCGAAAGTAGTAAACACACGAAAAATAAACTCAAAGATATACAATATTTACTTTCATACCAATTGCATTGTGCAATTTCCTGACTCAACCAAAGATAATGAATTACGCACGCGAACACAGGTAATGTAAGGAAACACACTTTGCCTACACCAATTAACCAACCACGGATTTTAATCTACAGGGTAGGCTAAGGTGTAAGGGTGTAACGAAACATTATAACAAAGGTGTAAGAAACGAAAGGAATGGCTCTGAGTGTTTTTCTAGGGGTATCTTACTCTAAAAGTGAGAGTAACAAAAGGGTTTATATGGGGGTTAACTAACCAGTGTAGTTAGTTAATATCACATAACATATAAAGGCTATTTGGGTGTAATCCTAGAAATTTACCAATTTAGACAAGTCATACCAATTATATAGATAATACTTATTATGGTGGTCTCGAATAGTATACAAGCCAAGTTCTAAAGTTTATAAGTCACCGGCACACTCATAGATTTGTGAATTTTGAAAAGTTCACAATTTTTGAAAATAATGTTATGTGTGCAGCTATGTAATTAGACTTTAAACAAAAACATGCTAAAAAATTTTAAATTTTGATATATTAAGCGCATTTTAAGCATATTTTGAAAAAGTTTAGGACAAGTAAGTGTTCTAATTCTCCAATCCCCCCACTTAAGTTAAACAACGTCCTCGTTGTTTGTATCAAAGGTTAAAAACTGGAAATTAAAAAGAATTAGAACAGAAAAACTCCCCTGAGATTTGCTCGGTATGATCCTCCATTATTTGTATAAGAGCAAAAATCAACTTTCTTGTGGATGAGAACGTTTAAGCTTCAAAAATGATGTATCCACAAGAATGCAGGAATCTATAATACCATTAAGACTTTAACACACCTGAGTTAAGAAGGTTCAAACTTGCATAATACATTAGTAGTTAGTAAAAATAAAACTTAAAAATTAAAATTGAAAATCATCAGGTCAGTCGATACGCCGTATCTTATGGAAGAAGATACGCCGTATCGAGCCTGGAATAAATACGAATCAGAATAAAAGATGCGTCGCATCCTTAACCAGGGATGCGCCGCATTAAAATACTGACAGAAAGTCAAAAATAAAAATGCAGAAAATAAATAAGATATGACCAGTGCAGGCGATGCGTCGCATCTTATGATGGAGATGCGCCGCATCTTCTGCAGGTCTGACAAACTCGACACAGAAAAGAAAAGTAAAAATTTTCCGGGTTGTCTCCCGGTCAGCACTTGTCTATATTCCAGAGTCTTCAAGTTAGACTCACGTTCAGCTCCTTAATACCGATCACTGAAAGAGTCGGAAGCATCGCGCTCCCTCATCGCCAGTCCAGTAATATTGAACACTCCTTGCTCGTCCTTAATTTCCACGCCATTCTTCTTTAATATCTGTATAAACAAAGTTCTGTCCCTTTCGGGCAGAGATGACAAAATGATAGACGGGAAATTCTTATTATTATATAAGCATAAATATGCAAGGTGGGGTGGTAGTTCAATAAACACATCATTATTCAAATTTGTATTCTCAACTATCCTCCTACGTTTGTTAATTAATTCGCAATCATACCACTCATCATCAGAATCATTAACAATATCGCGCCTAAGTTCGGTAGGTACATTAAGGTCAATAAATTCTTCGAAGTTCTCATGATTAGGATTAGTTGAGTTGTTTTGAATCAATGTTTCTCCCATAAGCCTAGCTTCAAGGTCGAGGTCCATACGTTCTCTTAATCCTAGCACATAGACGCCTCTAATTATGCTATTAGTAGGATTTTGGCACTTATAGACTAGTTTATTATTCCCTACCTTTAATGAGATTTTCCTTTTAAACACATCAATCTTAGCATGGGCGGTAGACAAGAAAGGTCTTCCAAGGATTAAAGGAATCTTAACATCCTCGGGCATATCTAATATAACAAAGTCTACGGGGAAAATAAACTTCTCAATCTTAACTAGCACATTTTCAGCAATCCCTTCAGGTCGTTTTACCGTTTTATCAGCCAATTCAATAAGCAGCTTAGTTGGTGCTAATTTTCCTAGTCCTAGGGTAGTGAATGTCTTAAGGGGCATAACACTAACGCTAGCTCCTAAGTCAGCTAACACATTATTGAAAGATATATCATTAATTGAACAAGGTAAAGTAAAACTTCCTGGGTCCTTTTCTTTATGAGGCAAGGCACGTAAGTCGGTTGCAGAGCTCTCTTCTTTCATTGTGGCCTTGATCTCCTCTTCAATCTTTGTCTTCTCTTTTAGTAACCTCCTTAATCTGATTGAAGAATTAAAGAAAAATTCGGGCTTTGCAGCATCATTACCATTCATCAATCTTCTAGGTATGTTAGGTGTGACTTCGTCAGTAGTGCATATGGCCTTGACATGATCGCTTAGGTTTGTTTCAGTTGAGCTAGGTAAACTTTCATATCCCCTTTCTTGAAGAACTTTGCTCATTTGTCCAATTTGTTGTTCCAATGCTTTGATCGAAGCTCCTTGATTTCTTGTTATAGTATCCGTTGAGGCTTGGATTTCTTTGATCATAGCGGTGTTCTCATCATGTCTTTTAGCAGCATCGGCCATAATTTGCTTTAAAGTGTCATCTAAAGTCTGCCTCCTTTCTTGATAAGTGGGATTAAAGTTGTTCTTTTGGTAGTATCCCGGAGTAGCTTCCCTAAATCTTCCTGAAGGTCGGAATGGTTGTCCAAATTGTGTGTAGTATGCTTCTTCAAAAGTCTCACTTTCATTCTTATTAGGGCAATCTTTAGTGTAGTGAGGTCCTTCGCATTTTTCACATCCAACTTGGGCAGCATACACTTTCTCATCACGCTTCTTCATCTCTCTACTAATTTTATCCAATTGAGCTTGAATTGCAGCAAACCCGTCAAAATTAGTGCTGCTCTTAGATCTAGTAGAGGTTCCGTCGTGCCATTTTTGAGAATGATCAACAGCTTCTTAGATAGCTTTTCTAGCATTGGCTGCACTCATTTGAGGCACAGCTCCCTTAGCATCCAAGATTTGTCTAGTAGGCACGTCCAATCCTTGATAGAATAATATTATCTCCTGCATTGGACTTAGATAGTGTTGAGGGCATTTCATCAACAAGTCTTTAAATCGTTCCCAAGCTTGATAAAGAGTTTCATCAGGTTCTTGCTTGAAACTGTTGATAGCCTCCATCTTTTTAGCAGTTTTAGCAGGTGGACAATATCTTTTCAGGAATTTGCTCTTCAAATCTTCCCATGTTGTGATTGAACTAGCTGGTTCATTCCTTAGCCACTTATTAGCAGCTCCTTTTAGCGAAATTGGAAAGATTCTTAGCATGAGTTGATCGTCAGAGACTCCTTCTGTAGTAAACAAATCTGCAATCTCGACGACTTTTTCAACATGTTCATTAGCATCTTCATGTTCTGTTCCACTGAAAGCATTTTCTCTTAGCTCCTTGAGAAACTGACCCTTCAACTCAAACTTTGAATTTTCATCAAACTTTGGTCTAGCAACTCCTGAACTGTAATCAACACGGGTTTTGTTCATGTATTCCTCCATAGTAGTGTTTTCCGCCATTGTTTCTGTTTCTTCTTCCTCTTTCTCTTCAGAAAAATAATCAAGCTCGAACGAACTTGAAATTTCAAAGCTTTTGTGTTGAAAAGCCTTTTAAGCGAATGTAAGGCTCGTTCAGGATCTTCGAAAGGTGTAATCAAGTTCTTAGTTGAACTCCTGGTCATGCACTTCCTGAAACTATCACAAAAGCATCAGTAGGGTATGTTCAAGAAAGTAATATATTAGAAAATTAACAACGAAAACGGAATACGAAAAATAAAAGTTACTGATATCTGCATTTGATGCGCCGTATCCAAAAAGTTGGATACGCCGTATCTTGTAATCGTTAAAATTTAATCAGACTTTTTATTCAGAAAGCAGATACGCCGCTTATGATTTAGAATGCGTCGTATCAGTTTAATTATCAAAAATCGTTTATATTTATTAAAATTAAATGCGTCGTATTAACAAAAGCTAATGCGCCATATTTTCGTTACGTTTCAAAATACAAGATTTTTTATTCTGAAGATGCGCCGTATCGATAAAAATCGATGCGTCGTATCTGTTTAATAATTCGAAAACTGTTTTTAATTTAAATAGACAATACGCCGTATCTGTTAAAACAGATGCGTCTTATGGCGTTAGGGTTTAGAAAAATTTCTTATTAAAAACAGAATACGCCGTATCTTAGGGAAAGATGCGTCGTACTCGAATTTATTAAACGCGTTGTATTTTATAAAAATTAAACGCAATACGCCGTATCTGTGAAAACAGATGCGCCGTATCGTTTGAATCAGCTCAATACAACGATAGCAGAATGCAGAAAAATAAAAAGAAAAACAAAAAATAAAAACAAACAAAAAGAAACAAAAATTAAAGAAAACAAATAACACATAAAACAGAAAATATGCAAATAATACAATGAATGCAATTTAACTAATATACAACGGAGTTAGCGGTTAGAATCTAAAAATTAAAAAGAAAAACCTAATTAAAATACTAATCAAATTAATAGATAATAACAATTCACTCCCCGGCAACGGCGCCAAAAACTTGATGTGGGTGTGTATTGCTCTAATTCTTATATATCCACGGTAGCGGCGCCAAAGATTTGGTTTTAGCAGTATTACTGCCTACTCAAGTTTTAAATTTATATTTAGCCGACTTATCAATAAAACACACACTTTAACGAGCAGTGTATCCGGTCAGTATGAATATAATGGTAAGTAGAGTGTCGATCACTAAGAGTGGAACGTATTATCTAGTTATTCTAATCAGTATTTTAATATCTTAAGTTAGCTATACAACCTAATCTAACGCAAGGGGGTTCAGCCTGAGAGACTGGCACGGTTTGGTTATGATTAAATATAAACTAAACTAATGAGCACGAATCAGCGATTAGCACACACGTACACAGATAGATACTTGAGACAATAAGAAGACCTGTCCTGATAATTAAGTAGCTTGTCACTTGTTTTATTGCTAGTTTTATATGAAGTGTATATAATTAACCCTTTCTCGTTGGCTCTAATCTTATCGGCGAGTAAACCCTTAATGATCACTTATGTCTATCCCACTATCCTAGAAACGATAGAATAAATAGGCGAGGAAGGGGCATGGCGACCCAAGAAATGCTCAGCTAGACACAGAGGTTATCAATGCACTAATAAAAGTCACCAAAGACATCAACATATAAACTTTAATTAATGGGAAAGCAATTTTAAGGGGTGCCCATGATTTTCCGTAGTCACATGGAATCGGCCCATCAATCCTGATGAATTAAAGTGTACTAACACAATAAAACAAAACTACTTAATGAATTGAATACATGCAGGACCTTCTTACAGCTCTTGTATCTTCTTTTAGGGTGTGTCTTGTGCTGCTAACACGTCTGAATTCGTCTCCTAGGGTTCTTCTATCTTCGGTCTCTAAAGTCTGTAAGATCTCGAAATTCGTCTGGCCTTGGGGTATTTATAGTTTCTGTCTGAGGGTTAGATGCGGCGCATAGGATAAGTAGATGCGGCGCATTGACTTAACTTCGCGTGGGGTCCAAGATTAATATATTCAGGAATATTCGTACACCGCCTTAAGATGCGACGTAACTCCATTTCTCTATGCGGCGCATGTCCTTTCCTGACTTGGATAGTAGCTCGTGAAATCTTGATAGTGATACGCCGTATGTAAGAATATGTTGCGGCGTATCTGGAGCAGAATGATCTTGATCTTGTACATTTCAGTAGACTCTTAACATCTTGCTTGTTTTGCTCCATAATTAGTCCAAAATCGCCAAGTTTCACACAATACTTGTTTTTACCTGAGAATTACAAAAGTAAACATTAACGTATCGATTCTCATATATAATATAATAAAACAAGTCAAATAAATAGGATAAATGATGATAATAAAATATACTTATTTGAGTTCATCACTAGTCTAAGATCTTCCTTTTATAGTCCAAAGAAGATCTTTAAAATAAATGATAAGTCTTGTCGAACTACTTGCTTTCTTGGCTTTCTGCACTCTTTTGCAAAGTGTCCTACCTTGTGACAATTGAAACACTCTACTTTTTTCTTATCAAACCCAGCAATTTCATTACCATTAATGGTAATCTGCTTTCCTATTCTTTGCCAAAGTTTTTTAGCCCTTATGCTCAGTAAAGCAACCTGCCACTTGATATCCATCTATTCTAAATCATCATCATCCACCTGTTCAAGGTCTTCATGATTTAGAGGAGAACCACTAGTTTGACTAGACATGAATACATAGAATGTTGGATCTCCAAGTCCAGCAACATTCTTTTGTGTAGTATCAGTAGAAACACTATAACTAGCAGTAGAAACATCTTCATCTTCATCTACCTCTTCAGACTTACTAATGTTAGGAGATGACATAAATGCCATATTCCCA